>LPNX010947816.1:144908-380718 GCA_001517045.1 Pseudotsuga menziesii
CAACAACAACAGTTATTTTTACGCTGATAGGCATTTGTATTTGAGATTTGGGGTGAACTACGACCTATGATTTTTTTATCTACGGACAAGGATGAAACAAGTGTACTCTCGAGATTGGTTTTATGGGATTCGTTCAAAATACGAAATAAACAATTATGTGTGTGTGTGTGTGTGTGTGTGTGTGTGTGTGTGTGTGTGTGTGTGTGTGTGTGTGTGTGTGTGTGATAACCGGTAGCCTATGAATGCCATAACGGGTAGTGATGCATGGATAAATAATATTTGAACCCATTTAACTAGAATAATACGAGGAATAAAAAAAATCCAAATTATCTTCCATTCCATCACTATCTCTCAACCATTTGATCCCTATCGGCGCGGTCCAACCACAAACTATGTGGGTGTGCTAGTTTATATATATAATTCTTTATTTTGAATTTTGAATGACTGCCATATAATCAATTTCAATAGTACACGTGTCTCATCCTCATTCGTAGATGAAAAAGCATGGGCCGTAGCCTACCCCAAATATCAAATAAAAACACATATCAACGTAAAATTTTTTAAATGTATTTAATTAATATATTAAATAAATTTTATTTTTTGAGATGTAGATTACTAGATTATAAGGTTTTTTTTTGTGATGTTATCAGTTTAAAACCTCATAGTTTTGTGTGTCCTACATAAAAAAAAGTCAGTACAATAGTAGTTCGCCAAAATTAATCTTAATATATAAATTGAATATAAATAAATATTAATATTAAATTAAAATAATATATTAATAATATAACCTTTCCAAAAACGTTGGATATTTAAAGTTTATTTGCAAAGCCGAAGATTGTTGAAGATTCATTATCATGATTTTATATGGGAATTATATTCTTTTTTATTAACATTAAAATTAAAATTGTTCTCTTTATTATGTTGATAGACTTCTTTATTTGATATTTGGGGTGGAATACTACTTATGCTTTTTCATTTTCCGACAAGGATGAGAAAACTGTATTGTTAAACAATTATTAAAAAAAAAGGAAGATAAATAATAACTTGTAGCTAGCTGATGAATGGATAACTGGTCATAGCTCATGAATTGAAAACTAGAAGATTATCAGATAAAAATAAAAAAACATAAAAGATAACCGATAATTGATAAATGGATAACAAGAAGAATGTCCGTGATAACATGTAGCAAGGTATGGATAACTCATAGTTGAACTTGTTTAACTAGAAGATTATGAGGAATAAAAAAATATTTCCAAACTGCCTTCCATTCCATAACTATGTCTCAACCATTTGATCCCTATCAACTTGATCCAACCACAAACTATGTAGGTGTGTTAGTGTATTTTACTTTCATCATTTAATATTCAGAAATCAATCCTTTTTTATTCTCCGGTTCATAATGTTTTTTCTTGACTTTATTCTGATTAATTTTCTTCATCTATGTTTTTAACATGAGTAACAAATATTTATGTGTTCAAAAATTACATGGCTGACCTTGCACTTTGATTTATCATTAGTTGTATTTTAATTTTCAATTAAATTATTCTATATTATTTGAATATATTATTGGTTAAAAATTGAATGTATTATGAGTAAAAAGTTTAAAGGTTAAAATTTTATACCAGTATAGATCCATCTTAATCATGGCTCTACCAAGTGTCAAGAGGGGTGCAAACCCTTTTTAATTTACAAAAAAAGTCTAATAAGTGTTCCGACTTGGGAGGGAAATGACCAACTTGCTTAAATAATTTCAAAATAGGGTAAATATCAGTGGAAGAATGAGGTGAGTAACATTAATAGTCATATAATCAAATAATTTTCCAAAAATTGCTTTACTTGTCTTTTTTTAAAACTAATAATGAATATTAAGAGTAGTTAATGAGTACAATAATTCATGGTTTAAGGCACATGGTTTTAGTGGCCCGTGGTTTAAATTAAATTTTATATGTTCTTGGTATTATAATTTTTTTTTACTACTCAAATCAATTGAATTTTACTACTAATATTTTACTACTCAGTTTGTAAGCTTGTGAGTATTGCTCTAATATGGTTGTATATTTATATGAGTATAATATTTTTTATTTTTTTAATTATAAGTCGACATGTTATAAGTTTATTTTTTATTTTTTATTATTATTATTTTTATTGAGCTGGCATGTGCCACAGCATTACAGACGGGACACATCTCACCCATTTGAGCTGTAGAAAGCGTCTCTCCGCGCAATAATCTATTTTGTTTAATGTTTTCTTTTATTATAATTTCTTTTTATAAATATTATAAAATGAAAGTAAATTATATTAATAATAATTATAATATTTTTATAAAAATATTACAAAATATTTTAGATTCATTGTAATATCAGAGTTAAACAAGGTTTCCCCCTCTCCCCCACCCTTTCTGGCATTTACATAGATAAGCTAGAAGGTTGTTTAGGGGAAGTATAGATAAGCTAGAAGGTTGTTTAGGGGAAGTGTGCTGTGCTGACACTATCTTAGCTGGAATAGTCATCATCATTCTTCTCTATGCTGACGATATTGTTCTTCTGGCAAGGTGTCGTTCTGATCTTGATAAGCAACTAAGGCTTCTTAAGGATTTTTTCTCTACCATGGGTATGACTGTTAACACTGACCAAAAAAAAATTATGATTATCAAATCCAAGAAGGACACTTATGCTAATTTTGTGTATGACAATAGAAACTTGGAGGAAGTGTCTTCTTACAAGTACCTAGGAATTGATATTCATCACAAGCTCAGCTGGAACTATAGCATTTAGAAAAGGATTAATGGAGGGTGGAAAGCTTATTTTGGTCTTGAGAATAATTGTAAAGCAGCAAACCTTGTGATGTGGGATAAAAAGAAGCTCCTCTTTGAAACTTTAGCAACTCCTTTTATCTTGTATAGGTGTGAGGTTTGGGGCTGCAGCATCTCTAGAGGATCCCGGAGAAAGATTGAGCAAATACAGAAGCGTTTTATAACGTATAAACTCAAAATTAAGAGCAATACACCCTACCATATTCTCCTTATAGAAGTGGGACTTTCCCCTATCGAGAGCCTAGCTATGATTAGGCTCCTGTCGTACAAGCACAAAATCAATAACATGGGAGACCATAGAATTCCTAAATTAGCTTTAAGTTCCAGCCAAAACAACCTAAGGCTCAAGAAAGGTTGGTATAAAGATACTAGGGCTTGGTTAAACCATTAGGAGATCGACGAAAATGTTGCATTGAAAAATATAAAAAACATTAAAAATATTATCACTTCTAAGTTTAAGGAGAAAATGTGGTGTGAGAAAGATTTAGACTCGATAAAAAAAAAATTAAGATATTATAAGGAGGTCATTAACCCTACTCTAGAAGATCAAAAGTATCTCTCAGTTTTAACTAGCTCAAAGAAAAAAATTAATATAGCTAAGATAAGAACGAACTCTCATGAGCTTCATAGTGAAACTGGTCGTTGGGAAGTTCCTAAAACACCATGGGTAGAAAGGATCTGCCATCTCTGTGAGAATATGAACATTGAGGATGAAAAAAATTTCCTCTTAGATTTCCCTGTGTACACCCACATTAGATCTTAGTTTCATAATCTTTGTTGTAATTTCGACCTTCCTAGCCTTTTAACAAAATTATAGTGAGCTCGGGACGCTTCTCTCGAAGCTCTTTGTGCATAGAAATACAATTTTAAAACAAACTAAATAATGCATCTCTTTGGGTGCGATAGACCAAAGTTTGGTCTGAGTTGACGTTAACCATCATCATCATCATTTTAACACTTTAATATAAGTACAGAGGTTATTTATTGTGTGGCATGTTTGATACACTCTTAACATATAAATAAAAGAATGTAAAAAAAAGGTTATTTATTGTGCAGCTTGTTTGATACTCTTAAAATATAAATAAAAGAATGTAAAAAATTATGTCGATTGTGTCAAGTCAAAGTTCAATGATTGACTAAAGAATTATAAGACTTGTAATCAATTGCTAATTTGTTTTACTAACATATTAATTGCAAATTTTGACATGTGAAGTTGTTGTATAAAAAGTTGAAAACTAGAAAAAGGAAATATGCATACATGAAAGTTTCGTGAAAAGCATAGGGAAGATATGAACCAACAATAGTGGAATGTAGTAAGTAGAAAATGAGACAAAGTTTATGACTTAAGCTTTTGTGCCGATATTAAGAAAATATGAAAAATGTATCTACAACTTTCATGTCCATGATTGTTGAGTTAGCATAACATTCGTAGTATCTTTTATCTGTATTTTCATTGAGTATAAAGGGCAAGAAAATGGGCAGTCCCAAGGGTTAGATCAATTGGTAAGACATGCGCACACTCTCTCGGTTCAGAGAGAGGTCATGGGTTCGAGCCTTGAGTCCTTTGGGGTTAGGTCTTCTGCTAGGATGGCAGACGATTTACCACCTCTACCATCCACTAATGTGGGGAAGTATTGCTGGGTTTTTCATGCATGTTTCCACGTGAAAAAAAATGATCTAGGTAGTGGGAGTGATGGTTGGTGTTGTGGGTAACACAATGACGGAACAACTGAGGGAGGGTTTGGAGGGTTTGGTTGGAAACCATGACGCCGATCTCTTGGGTGCAGTATAACTCTCGCAATCCTTGCCATGATGTGGTCACCTTGCTTATTGGTGTTTGGATTATCTTGTGGGTTCTAGGTAGGTTTTGGCTCTGGTTATTGTGTTTTTTTTGCCTCATCTTAGTTTCTCTGTCTCTCTTTTCCCGGTAGCTGTGCTATCCTTTCTCACTATAGGTCTAGGCTAATGACAAGCTTGTGACACCTGGTAGATTCTGGTTTCTCTTCTTGTATTTTCTACAACCCAAACTTGGTTTCTCTGCCTCACTTCGCTTGGTAACCGTGTTGTTTCTTCTCACCCCAAGTAGTCTACCTCATTAAGTTCCTCCCCTAATCTGGGGGACTAGTACCAACCATGAACAAAAAAGTGGGAATTCCCTTATTCACTTGTTGGTTTGCTCCTCTTCGGCCTTGATGGTCATGCTTTGCGGATTGTCAAGGTGGGTTCTGGGTTTCTTTTTTCCCGACTGGTGCATGGGATTTACGTCGTCTTCAGGCCTTTTGGGTACTCTGACGGTATGTGAACTATCTCGTCATCCTGTCACCTGATTTTTGGGGTTGAATTTTATGGGTTGTATTTCTTCTCCTTCTGGCACTTGAGTTTGATGTGTTTTTTCCAGGGAAGTTGGGGGTTTTTACCTTTGCTCTCTGTCGTTGGTGAGTGTTTTTTCTTTGCACACTTTTGTGAGATGCTCTTACACTCTTGTCGGGCTCAGAACTTGGACTCTATTCTTTGGGCTATTTTTGGGAGTCCCTCTGAACCCTACTACTTCTCCATTGCTCCCATGAATGGGTTTTTGTTTTCCTTGCCTCAATGGCAGGTAAGGTGGTACTTTGTTGGTTCTTTGTTGAGGGTTTTCATTTTTTGTGACTCGTAGGTATTGGTATTGTCCTTTCGAATCTCCCCAGTTTGTGGGAACCCTGTGGACTGTAGGGTTTCTTGTCATTGGGATTTGCGGTCCCGCAGTCCATTTGGCAGGTTATTCTCACCACCTGTCTAGACTCGTTTCTCACCTTTGGCACCTGAAGTATTATGGAGCAGAACTCAGGCTCTATGAGGGGTCTCTCTTACCCATGTAGAAAAATGAAAGTTGAAGGTATTAAGGCCTAGGAGGGTAAGTATCGCTTTGTACTTGGGCATGACATATACATGGACTGGGTCGAGTGTCTTTTCTCTCGGGCGCTGGTTGGTAGGTTAGAATACTGTCACATGGGAAAGAAGGAGTGGGTGGAATGGGAGGATGAGCATTGGAATCCCATTCTCACTTACATCCACACCATCAGTTTGTTTGCGAAGGGATGGATTGTCTTTGTGTTTTTGGAAGACGAACATGCTTCAACCATTCTCGAGTCTCTCTAGAGGATTGGGAAGGGGTATTTGGTGTTGGGTCGTTGGCACATACATTTTGATCCTATGCAAAAGTGGGTGACGAAGCGCCATCTTTGGGTTCTTCTCCCCTTGCTTCCTTTCCCTCTCTGGAGTAGAGGAATTTCAGAGGGCATTGCCAACACTATTGGTAGGTTCATGACCATAGAAGACGAATTTCATCTCATTTATGACAAGCAGATGGTGAAGATTCTCGTAGAACTTGATATCTCTACAGGTCTTTTGGCTGAAGTCAAAATCCTCTATAAAGACAGTATTTTCTGTCAGCGCCTTGATTACTTGAATGTTCCCTTCTGCTATAGTAGATTTCATGATGTTGGACATTTGCACTACACCTATCCCTTTCTCCTTAATGGGTTCAAAACCTTGAGCTAGGATAGGTCACCTACACTTCCTCTCTGGGACATGTCTCAGGCGAAACCAACCGTTTGCATTTCGTCTCGTCCTAAGATAGGTATTTATTCACAAGATATATCTTTATTTGGGGATGTTTCAGATTTGGATATTTTGGTTATAAATAATATTGAGGTTGGTGCTTCTCTTAGTAAATCCCTAAGACAGGCTCGGCTCTTTGTCCCTCCTCAAGTAAACTCTTCGGAGTCTCAACCTGTTTTGTCTTCCACCTGTGTGGAGGTTCCCTAGTTGGTGGATCATTCCTCTTCGAGCTCGAATTCTCCTATCACGAAGGATTCTACCCCTTTATTTTCCCTCGAGGACTTCCCTGCTCTTACACATCCTGTCTCCTCGAATAACCATGCTCACTCAACTCACAGTCCTTGCTCGAAAACCTCCTTCTTAGACCCTTCTCTTCAGAAATCCCTTTCAATATTCTTTGCAAAAACACCCATTTGTCCCTCCACCTTGCCACTTAATTCCATCTGTTTTGAAAATTTCACTGTCAGGAAAAAGAGAAAAGAAAATCCTGGTCCAATGGGGATGGAGGAATCTAGTACTCCTCGGGGACTCAGAGCATTGTCTCCCCTTCTTGATGTCCCTTGATGAATATTTTATCCCTCAATGTTCGTGGCTTGGGAGGCTCAGCCAAACAAAGGAGCCTTCGTTCTCTTCTTCTCTCTCTAGATCCAGATCTGATTTTGCTTCAAGAGACTATGTGCAGTACGTACCTAGTACTCCTCGCTTTATCCAAACTTATGTGAAATTGGGAATTCTGTGCCACAGGTGCCTTGGGTCTCTTGAGGGGATTGCTCACAGCATGGAACCCTCTTACAGTACGCTATTGGGAATGTGGAATTGTGGCCAGTATTCTAGTCAAGGATAGATACTGTGGATCTCACTCTCCCTTGTCGATCCTCAACTACTATGGTCCGTATCGCAACCAGGAGATTTTTTGGAAAAATGGCATGAATGGAGGTTTACTTATTATCCCTAATCTGATCCTTGCTGGTGTTTGAAATTTGACCTTGAATACTAAAGAGATATGGGGGGAAAAAGAATTATTGGATCCACTCGACCCTTATTTCAAGCAACTCTTTTCCTCATATGATCTAGTGGATATTGCTCCTTCGTGTGCAGGGACTACCTGGAGAAATGATAGGACTGGAGATGAAGGGATCAGTAAAAGGATGGATCGGTTCTTGATCTCAACTTCTTTGGTTTCCTCTCTTCATAGACACAGGGTATGTGCTCATCCTTCTGATGTTTCAGACCATTTTCATGTCTGTCTAGAATGGATGTCGGGGGATATGGAACATAATTACCCCTTTAAGTTTAACCGGTCCTGGCTCATGGATCAGGATTTCACACAAATGGTAAAGAGGGTATGACCCTCACCAGCATGATAGGACATCACATCACTAACATATATGAAAAGGATTAGCACTTACATCTGACCTACTCATCAGAAAGGCACAACCATCCATGGGAACACATCCTACCACACTGATGGAAGATTCCCATCCAGGCCGGAACACATCCTACTCACAGTGATGGAAGATATTCCCACTTTCATCCAGGTTGGAACACATCCTACTCACAATGATGAAAGACTCCCATCCAGGTCGGAACACATCCTACTCATAGTGATGAGAGATTTCAGCACTTATATCTAAGCATGTGGGAACACATCCCTTAGTCTCTCTAGAAAGGCTCTGCACTTACATCCATCTAGGTTGGAACACATCCTACTCACAGTGATGGAAGGGCTTGCACTCACATCTGATCCTATGAGAACACATCCCAGCAGTCATATTAGAATGGCCCCCAGTCCTCGACTGATCTACCTGATAACTGACTAGGCACCTCCATTCTCCTAGAGAATGGCAGTTGCCCTTACATCTGACCTACTCATCGAAATGGCCAACACTCACATCTGACATGGAAGGAACTAAATACTTTCACCATGAACAGAATGGTTCATCCCTTACATCTGATCAAGTGGGAACACATCCCTCTATCACATCAGAATGGCTACTCAGTCCTACACTGAGTGTTCCTGGTAACTGACCAGGTGCCTCCATTCCTATAATGGAAATTTCCCTTACATCTGTCCTACTCGACAGAATGGACAGCACTCATATCTGACATGGAAGGGAGCAACCCTATCACCATGAAAGAATGGCTCAACCCTTACATCTGACCATGGAAGGAACCAATCCTCTCACCATGTCAGAATGTCTATGGGTCTCATCACTTTCTTTGGGAGGAAGCCTCAATCTGGAGAACACAAAGTCTCTCTCTGAAGTACTCAAAATTCAGCCTAGCCAATGGCTTCATCAATACATAAGCTATTTGTCCCTACGTCGCAACATACAGGAGCTTCACTGCTCCTCTCTGCACCATATCCCTGATATAGTGATACTTGGTCTCGATATGCTTCGACTTGTCATCGAACACTGGATTCTCTGACAACTTCATGCAACTATGGTTGTCACAATGTATACAAGTAGCATCCAACTGGAGATCAAATATATCAGACAGTAGCTTCCGCAGCCATACTGCCTCACAACTAGCTGAACAAGCTATGACATACTCTGCTTCAGCTGTACTCAGTGCCACACAAGATTGCTTCCTGCTAAACCAAGAGATCACACCTGATCCCATACTGAAGCAACATCCTGAAGTACTCTTCCTGTCGATGGCACTGCCTGCCCAATCTGAATCAACATAACCCTCTAGGTTAATCTTTTGATTCACATCATACTTGAGTTGATACTCAACTATAGCCCTGCATGCTTTGCAACCATCAGGTGAACATGTCTCAATGTGTTCATAGCAAAGCAAATATCTGGTCTCATGTTCGTCAGGTATATCAACGAACCAATCATCTAACGACACATCGTAGCATCAACTGTCTCTGATGAAGCATAACTTAATAGCTTCAAGTTCGATGCCATAATTGTGGTCATGCAGTCCATCATCCTAAACCTATTCAGGATCTCTCCTGCATACTTCCCTTGTCCACACCTCCATGCATAGAAAATAATGCATCGACACATAACATGAACATCACTGGTCTTCTGCCTTCAACCTTGAAGCAAAGGTTGTAATCCACTTTACTCTTAGTAAAGCCTAGAGTCATTAGTAATCTGCCCATCCTGTCGTACCATGTCGAACCTCAATATATTCTGTAGTCACTCCCTCTGAAGCGAAGCATCATACTCCCTCTGTCTTCTATGCTCTATGCACTAAAAACATTCTGTGCCGGAGTGACAAGTAGCTTCCTATGCTACTAATATTCTATGTGACCATCTATTGTATAGACTTTCATCTTCAACCTTGTAGAAAAGGTTAAGATCTTCATCAGGCTCATCATGTATGTGTTTAAACTCTTACTGGCTGTAAATGTATTTTCGTAGTCTAGGCCTTCTTTTCGTGAGAAGCCTCGTGCTACGAATCTTTCTTTGTATCCCACGATGTTTCCATCTACTGCATGATGGAACTATGAACTTTTCTTTAGGTCCCAATACTGCGCTCTGACATCATTCTTCTTGAACAGGTCTTCCCTTTCTTCTTGGTGGCTGGAAGGTTCTACATCAATGATGTCACTGCACTCATCATATTATTCTTTTTCTTTGAACTGTCGTCACTTGTTCTTTGAACCAAGTCTTCATTCTTCTTTGCTTGTAGGCGATTATGTATGCAGTCTTTCCTACAAGTCAAATACAGTTGTATGGGTAGAAACATTTCATAAGGAATATTCATATTGGCAAATTCTTATGCATAAATATATGATCATGCAACTACTTTATCCAATACAACATTCATCCATATCTCACTGAAACTTTCTAGATGCCTTCCATCTCTACCAAGACAACATTGAGATTGTGCACTAATCCAATATGTCAGCAAAGAAGTTTCATTCTAGATAAGTAGCAATGGAGAATTTGTATAGCACCATGAGCTACTTACCCATCACATGCATGTTAGTAGTATACTGTCATTAATGCAAACATCCTATATAGGCCTAATACATCAACTAAATATCAACAAATGCATAACAAAATAATGAAATGACAATTGAATACTTATCTTTATTTGTTTCATGGGTAGATTCCTTCTTGAGCCTTCAGCTTCATCATCTTCTTCATTCATAATAGCATCGTTTCTTATTCAAGAGTTGAGTTCTTCATATTCCTCATTGCTTGAGGGATCTTCTTTGGATGGTAAGAGCTTGATCTTCATTTTCTTCCATCTTCCCTTCTCTTCTTATGAATCGAGCTTCTTCTTCTTTTCAGAGTCTACTAAAAGTAATCACTTCCTTCTGGAACACATTCCTTGAGTGAATGAATTCCACGATCCTGGGAGGCCATTCAAGGTGGCCATCACCACTTCTGCATTCTTCACTTTTTCTTTTACCGCTTCAAGTTGTTCTTTGATTTGAGAGACTCTTATGACTGCATGGTCTCTGCATTCTAGATCTTCACATTCTTCAATTGGTTTCTTAAGGTCATGTTCTGATTTCTATTCTTCCCTTCAAATAGCTTGGACAATGAATCAACATCTTCGGTGTCTTTAAGAAAGACACTTGTGGTACAAGTTGATCCGTGACTGAATCAACCATGATCTTCTTGGCCTTGACCAAGTTCTTTTTGTGAAAGGCTTCTAGCCTCATCTCCCTTTGAAACTGGAACCTCCATACTCACGTAGGTGTCCAATCCATTTTCTTCAGAGAGATCATATACTTCCAGGCTTGGAAGTTGTCAACTTCCCCAAGCTTGTCGCCAAGATGATGTGATATATCATATTTAAATGAGAACCTCAAATAGAAATAGCAAAGGATTAGATCTTACCGATTTGAGGTGTCCGTCCTTGTCCCGGAGTTCGCTGATCTAGGGTTTGTCACAGAAACCCTAATTTTCAAAACTTGGAATATTTTAGATATGATTGGACAAACAGATAGATCTCTTCAAATGGAGATGTCCAATGTACTCCTTTTCTGAAAACAGTGGAGGGAAGATCCCGGAACAGGAAGCCCTAATTTTCCAATTTCTTCTGCAGAAATTCCTGTTACTGTTTCTGTGATATCTCCGAAATTACTGATCCTCTGTGTCTGAAATTTCTCACTACGGTAACCTCACATGTCCCTGATCTAACACCACAGGTTTCATCAGAATTGGTTTCACAATTTTGGATTTATGATCTTTTTCCCAAGGTGACCTGTTACAGGACTGTTCAGAACAGTGAAGTTGTACGGCATGCCGCGTGTCACTGGTTCATCTTCTGAGTCTGATATTCGCACCAACGAAATTAAAGTCCATTCCCTTTCTGTAAAATATTCAATAATTCCATTTGGACCTCTGTAGCCCAAGATATTGCAATTCTCCCCAGGTGTCCTGTTTATGGATGATTTCTTGAAGAGGCTGGAACCCTAACTTTGAGAGATCATATCTCCTGGAATATAGTGAATATGAGGCTGAATTTTGGACAAAGTGTTATTAAAGATTTGATATTTGGACCCTGCAATTTTCAGCTTCTGACACTTCGTCAACCTCAGAATATAGCTACTGTACCAAAACGTATCAGTTTTAGTATTTAGGGTTTTTCAAGCTCGGGGTCAAACTAGGGTTTGACTTTCCCGGAGTTTCACCCAACCAAATTTCTTGATCCAGGTCTCTAAAATTCGGTTTTGATGAGGAGAAAAATCCTATCTGGGTCTCACTCAAAAATTTCTTTTCTGTACAAAGCCCTAATTTCCGCACCGAAAACTGAAAATGCTCGGAATTGAAATCCACTTCGACAGAAAGATGCACCCTTCAATGGAGAGTCATCCTAGCATACTTTTGCTGATAGATTGTGGAGAGAGACCCAAAAATTAAGAAGCCCTAGATTCTGTAGCTACACAATGTCTTCTTCTCAGGTTATCTCTGATACCATGTTAGTTTTTTTCATCAAATAAGCTAGCATTATGATCTTAGGATCTTTTCACTGAGAGAATAACAAGCACACCAATAAAACATAAGCACATCACAAGAGAAAAGAGACACAAAGAGTTTTCCTCGGGGAAACCATAAAGGAGAAAACCCCGTAACTTCCTTAGAGATAGAATCAACACCAAAATAGTAAGATATCTCCCAAAACAACAGTAGTCTTCTTCTTCTGTCTAGTCCTAGTATTTCCTTCTTCACTAGTGCGCCACACTTGAGTGAGTGAATGATGTGTGTTGCAAGTGATAAATAGAGAGGCTCTCACTCTCTATTTATATTCTTCCATTCACTTGAACTGCACTCCAACATGTCGGCCTTACTTAACAATTACTTACTAGAGCCGACATCTCTAGGAGTGTCTAATAACCCTAGTGCGCCACCACTTCTGGGGAATTTGCCTCCTTCGACCAATAGGAGGGTAACACAATGGTGGGGACTATTGCCCCGACTTACAATGACTCACCTAGGGTCGACTTCACTAGGATAGTCTAATAACCCAAGGGCCCCACAACTGTGGGGACTTTAACCCTTTACAAATAGGAGGGTTACCCACAATGACTTGACATGACTTTCTCATTATAGAAACTTCCCGATCGGAACATCGGGGCATGACATGACTCAAATACATCCCGGAATAAACATCGGGTTACAATAGATAAGAAATACAAGTGAATACATTCTGAAGTTACAATTACATCAACATTATTTCTCTTACATATTGGGAAGGGATTGATTTCAATGGTTTCTCTGTCTGTTGTGGTACACCCCAAGCCATAGGAAGTTTTCTCCATAATATAATTGGCAACCATATTGGGGAGGTCCCTAGTTATTTTCCTTTAGGGGTTTTTCAGCATTCAATGTGCTTGTATTGCTCTGATTTCTCTGTTTCTGTGTCGGATCTGGGGGCATGATTTCCTAGTAGTGTCCTGTAGGAGTAAATTTTATCTCAGCTTGTCCATTTACCTTATTTTTATATCTTTTTCTTCCTGTACACGGGTTTTTCTTTCACAGTTGCGTGTACATGCGGGTTTTCCTAGAATAGTTGCGTATGTACGTAGGTTTACTGAGAACAGTCGCGTATGCCCTGATTTTTTTCTTTTTTGGGAAGATTAAGTGTTGTTGGGTAAGTTTGGATGATTGCCGAGTCTTCTTTGATGATTCTGGAGTCCGTATCTCCCCTCTGTTTTTGACTAGAGTCTCTTTTTCAATTGATTTTTGAAAATATTCTTGTCATTTCATTTTCTATTTTTTAATTTTAGATTAGTGCATTAAGTCTCTTTTACCTTAGTACTTTGCTTGGTTTCTGTTTGTGAGTGGTTGCAGAGTCTGTGGGTGGTAGAGTCATATTTTTTCTTTTTATCTCATTTAATTCAAAAATACAAAAACATTTTTCTTTTTGCATAGTTATGCATTCTTTGCATTTTTCATTACATGGTACTTGCATTAGGTTTTCTTGGTGAATATTAGTCAGGTTTTCACAGAAGAATGATTGCATATAGATTTGAAGGAAAAATTTTGCACTTCATGTAGTAGCATACCCTGTTTTTCATTTGATACAATGCATTTGCATTGATTGTTAGGTGTGCATTTTACTTCTTGTTGTGTGAAAACATCATTAGTTGCATGACCATTTACCCTTTGAGTAATAAATCCAATTAAAATCAATGCATAATAAAATGAATTACACTATTTTCTTTTCTAGGGTGCACCGGCAAGACTAGGTTTTAGGGTCTTGGAATAGTTCATTGTGAGTTAATTCTCCAAGACCACTAAACAAAACAATTAGGTGTCTGTCCAGGTGAGAATGTGAAATCCTTTATAAAATTAGTGTTTCTCAGGATCCTCCTCTTATAAGGGAGTTAAGAACGAGGTAGTTTGAGCAATTATGATTGGGATGACCTCTGATTGTGATTGATTAGCACCAGATATATTTCTAGGATTGTATTCGTATCTGGGGGCCTTTGAGGTATTGGCTAGTGCACCCCTGGGGTACTAGTTGTGCTTTTAGGCTTCGAGCTTTGTTACCCTGCACATACGGTCAATCCCACCTACTACTGTCCTTTTAAGCATTGATTATATCAAGGTGACCTTAGTTTCCTTACCTAGGTTATTGAGGGGGTATTTGTAGAGGTTATTCTGCAGGTGTCCTGGCCAAGTAGGGGTTGGACAGCACAGTCGCTATATGCATTGAAGCTAAGGGCCACTATAATTGGTTATGAACCTCCACTTGTTGTGTATGGGAGTCTCAAGGCTCTCCTAGGAGAGACATACCTTCTATATTCGAGAGCTCACATATCCTACCCTTAGTTTGCCTGTGATTTGGCTTTACATTTTTAGGTGTATTCTCTGTGCACGCTAGTTTTCCTAGGGTTTGCGTAATTAGATTGATTCTTTTTATTTTTTGAGTCATTGTGGATTCAGGTGTGACACCTCGTTGTTCTCATCGTTTAGCAGGACTTCCTCCTTCCACATCTACTCCTCCTTTGGGAGAGAGAACCAGACAATCTAGGTGGACTACTTCTCAATTTGATTCACACACCATGGGAGATCATGAGGATGATATTCTAGAGATGTATTTTCAACCTCACAAGGTTGGGGAGGAAGATCCTACTAGCACATACGATCCTTCACACGAGAAGCCTTCATGATCTAGTTATGATCCCTCATTCACAGGTCGTCGGTATTGGTTTCTAAGCGACGAGACTTACTATGAACTGACAAGCACTAATAATGTTAGGTATAACATACCTAATATCCATGAGCTTGATCCAACATATCATACTGAGTCATAAATTGACCCTAGCACTATGCCTAGGGGCACTCCCAATCTTTTCCATGTGGAGAGGTTTGGGGGCATTAGTCACATTGCACCTTCCATCCCTGTGGTGGAGGCGTCTTCACATGATCCTCCTAGGCCTAGTGTTATTAATCATATTCAGATACTAGGACCGAGATGAGTGAACATTGGGAACACCATGTATATTCCTTCACATGTCCCTTCGTCTTCCAACCCCATTCCTTCGAATGCATTTTTAACGACTCATCCTCCCCTAATTCACGTGGGCCTTTAGGCCAGAATGTTGCTACTAGCCATGTTCGTTCTGCAACTGCTAACACGGTTGTATCTCAAAGCCAAGTACCTCTTGTTGTGTGAGCAGGTCATATACCTGTTTCTAGATCGTCTCATGTTCCGACTCATGGAGCTCCCCATATACCAACCTATAGAACTTCTCATGGTACATCCCATGGAACACCTTATGGATCTTCTCATGGACATTGTTATAGACTGCAGTATAGAAAAAACTACCAACCCTATGGGTACGGGTATCAACAACCCACTTAATCTTCTAATTATGGCTTTGTAGCACCTCATAATCAAGGTACTCCACATCACAATGCTTCCATGCAGCCCTACATGGGTCAAATGGGAGGATGTTATATTATGGCCAAGGCCATGGTATTTATAGCAATCAACCTTAAAAGAATCAAAATTACTATAGAGCATGGAATCGACTATGTCAACCTCGGCTCCCTTTCCACACGACATTGAACTTACCTGATTTGTTGAGATTGATGAACGATCCTGTGTCTCATAACCCGGCATGGCCGAAAGTCCCTACCAAGCTTCCTTCGGACATTCCCAAGTTCGAAGGTAAGGCCGGTGAAGATCCTGGTGAGCATGTCACCACTTTCCACCTTTGGTGCTCTTCAAATTCTTTACATGACGATCCTATCCACTTGAGGCTATTTCAATGTACCCTCATGGGTCCTGCGGTGAAATGGTACATAGAGTTACTGGGTGGGGTTTATACTAAGTTTGATGACATTGCCATGACCTTTCTTAATCATTTTTAGCTACCTGTATGTTACGACGTCAGTATCGAACTCTTGTCGACCTTTCGGCAAGATAAATCCACAAACATTTTGGATCATATTCAAGAGTGGTGTAGATGGAAATTTTTAATCAAAGCCTTTAGACCACCAAAGTTTCTTCTTGAGTGGTTCCTCAAGTCGTTGTTACCTTACATTGTGAAGGATGTTTCTACATCCGAAGTTCAAAATTAGGAACAAGCTATCTTTAGGGAACAAGAGTTGGATTTGATCTACGCTCAATCTGGACTTTTGTATGAGATTATACCTAATGCTCCAAGATCCAACTTCAACCCTAAGATCAATCCTAGGCCACATGCCGATGGTATTGTTGGCTCTAATAGTACAAAAGCTGCAGACTCGGTTACAAAACAAGTGAGCCAGTTATCGATTAACCAGTTTGCGTCGGGACAAGCTACGGCTTCGTCTCAACCTACCCAATCGACGAGTGTACTCTCCATGTAATTGTCGAACCCGAAAGGAAACCAACAGTCTAGAAGGAATAAGAAAAAATGAAAAAATAATCATAAGGGTGGGAACAAGAATGAAAATGCTAACAATAATGACAAGAACACTCAAAATGATGGGGGGACAACCAGTCTAAACGTAAGGTGAAGTTTCCTTGTAAGTTGTGTAAGGATGACCACCTCACTCACTTGTGGCCTCGTATGGAAGATGCCTCGAGGTTCATAGCATAGGGCCTAGCTGTGTTAACTAATCCTTTACCCAATAATAAAAATATGAACTCAAGGACCGTTGATCCTGGTTGTGCATCTGGAGGAAATCAAAATCAGCCAGAGGCCTCTAGTCGTCATGGTTACATCAACATGGTGTGTGATACTAAAGTTGTGACTCGTGCAAAATATTATGGTTCGTCACAACCAGACCTTGAGAAAGAACCTTCCCCACCTGAGAGCCCTTTGCGAATTGAAAATCCTATGGATAAACCTGAAGCTCCACCTCACATTCCTAAGGGATTCTTAGAGCGTTTGGGGCACGATCCTAATGCCCAAGCCCCCCAGAACTATTTAGTTGTTGAGGATTTGGGCTAGACTCTTTGTACGATGTCTGCGTTAGAAGTGCTTCAGACTTGTCCTCCACAGAGGAAAGCCTTGTTGTCTGATCTTGGGGTTAGTGACGATAGCTCTTCTTCCATGATCAAATTTGAAACCATGGGAGTACATCCTAACTTTTCTTACTACATGTCTCTTTTGATTCATGTAGAGTGTGTTAACAACAATGTCATGCATACTTTCATTGATGAAGGCGCTGCTGTGTCTGTGATGTATTTGTCATGTTGGAAGGGTTTGGGTTCTCCCACATTGTCTCAATCCGCCACTATGTTGACAACTTTCAATGGTAGATCGTTTTGGTCGTACGAGATTCTTCCTTCTCTAGAGGTCCAATTGGGAGGGAATACCATTGCGATCGAGGTTGATGTGGTTGATGCGCCCCTTGACTACAATATTTTACTGGGTAGGAATTGGATGTATAGTATGCAAGCCGTAGCTTCTTCCCTCTTTCAAGTGATATTATTTCCGTTTAATGGGAATATTGTTACGATTGATCAAATGTCATTCCATAATCTGAGTGTCATTGCATCATTGAGAGCTTCTATCCCGATTATTTATCATTCTTAGCCGACAAATGGGAGTGTGGGCATAGGTATGTATCCTTCTCTTATGGGAACCTTTAGTTGTTCTGCGCCCGTTCTTATGATTGGGTCTAGTTTTGGTGGGGATTCATCCTCATCGAATTTGGTGTCTTTCCACACTACCCATATGGAATATCCTTGGATTCTTCCTTCACCCAGTACTTTGAATATTCCTGTCGAGACAGACGTGCCATTTCCTCCAAAAATGGTGGCATATCGAGTGAAACTTGATCAGGTTGTAGATCTTAGTCCTTCCTCTTCATGGATGGAAGAGGAGGACCCTTATGTGCTGCCTGCATGAGAAGTAGAGTCATCTCACTCACATGATTTCCTCGATGATGTTTTTTTTATTGAATGAAGCTATTCTTGAGGCCATGTCTAGGGTTGAGAAACCTTGGGAAGAGTTTCATCATTGGTCATATTTTATTCCTAAGATCGATCGTATGGAGTATGATGACTTTAGGGATATTATTAGCAAGAATATTGGTATCCCTGTGGTTCCATTAAGCTCTCCTGGTCAGATGGATGATGGAAACATGGCTAATTTATCACCAACAATTCCTATCAATATTTTTCATGATCTTGGCAAGGTTGAGAATGTCTACATTGGGGTGGGTTGTTCCCCCGATGAGATCAAGGAGTATACCGAGCTATTTAAAGAGTTTCATAACATTTTTCACTTGGTCAAACAAATAAATGCTGGGTATACCCTCATATCGTCAAACATGAGATCAAAATGTATCCGGATGCATAACCGGTTCGACAACATTTGCGTGCACTGAATCTTAGAAAAGCACCCACCATTAAAGCTGAGATAAAGAAACTACTAAAATCTTGTTTTATCTATTCCATTCCCTTGATGGAGTGGGTTTCAAATCCTATTCCGGTGGATAAGAAGCAGGGAGGGATTCATATATGCACTGATTTCCATGACTTAAATCGTGCGTGTCCTAAGGATAATTTCTCCACACCATTTATTGATCAAATTTTGGATGAGTGTGTAAGAAGTGAAGTGTTTTCCTTTATGGATGGTTTTTTTTGGATATAATTAGATTCATATTAAGCCCAAGGATCAACATAAGACCGCATTTATTTGTCCTTGGGGTACTTTTGCATATCGAAAGATGCCCTTCGGCTTTAAAAATTCCAGAGCCACATTTAAGCAGGTCATGACCTTAATATTTCATGATCTTAAAACAATTATCGAAGTATATTTGGATGATCTCATTGCTCACTCTCGTTTGAGAGTGCGTCATCCATATCATTTGAGATTAGTGTTTGAAAGGTGTCATCATTATCAAGTATGTTTAAATCCTCATAAGTGAATCTTTTGCATGACTGTTGGTCATTTAATAGGATTCATCGTATTCAAGGAGGGTATAAGAGTCGACCCCTTAAAGGTTGAGGCAGTACTTCAATTTTCTCCCCCGTGTAATATTAGACACCTTCAGTGTTTACAAGGCATGGCGAACTTCTTGTGAAGATTCGTGGTTAATTTTTTCAACTTGACAAAAGGATTTATGCATCTTTTGATAAAGGACACCCCATTTTACTAGAATGAGCAAGCTCAGGAGTCTTTCGATGCTCTTAAGCGAGCCTTAGCAATGGCCCCCGTGCTTAGTCCACCAGACTATAGCCATGATATCTTGATTTATGTGGCCGCACCTATGGAGACAGTTGGTATGGTTTTGGTTTAGGAGGATGAGGAGCTCCATGAGCATGTCATATATTATTTGAGCCAAAACCGTATAGATGGTGAGCTTCGCTATTACCATGTGGAGAAGCTATCCTTGGATACCGTTCATGCAGTTCAACGTTTGAGACATTACATTCTCTTTCGCCAAACCTTGGTTGTAGCTCATATCAATCCATTTCAGTTCATCCTCACTAGAAGGATGATTGGGGGAAAATACAATAAATGGATTGTCATTTTGCAAGAGTTTGATCTTGAATTTGTTTTGGAAAAATCGAAGAAAACGTTAATCTTTGCGGAGCTATATCTGATTTTCTAAGTTTGGAGGAGGAGGAGGTTTATAAGGATTATTTTGATGATGGGCATATTTTTCTCATCTCAAATATGGACCCTTGGTACGGGATATCATCATATGTTTGCAAACATTCCTCTCATGGGACGAGCGATGACGATTACATCATGTAGCTAAGAACTACCTTATAGTGGATAACACTTTGTACCTCCATGGGGTAGATTCCATTTTGCATCGTTGTTTAACCCATGATGAGGTTGAGGTTGTGCTGAATGATTGCCACGGAGGGTTGTGTGGTGGTCATTTATCTTGGATTTATTGAGCCCAAAAAATATTGAGAGAAGGATATTTTTGGCCGTCCATCTTCAAAGATTGCGTTAATGCGGTCAAGAAGTGTCACCCTTGCTAGGTTTTTGCATGTAATATGCACTCGCATCTAGCCCCGTTACATTCTATTGTCACCGCCGGTTGCTTCACCAAGTGGGGGCTTGATTTTATGGATTGCAAACCAAATTCAGCTGGGGGGCATCATCATATTATTATGGCTGTCGATTACTTCAATAAATGGGCAAAGGCTATGCCCACAGTTAAATCTGATAGTGAGACAGCTGTGCATTTCATTTTCAACCAGATTATCACCCAGTTCGGCATTCCAAAATATCTTGTCACTGACCATGACAAGCACTTTTAGAATAAAATGATGGAAGAGTTGGCTTCCAATTTAGGATATAAGCAAGAGCACTCCTCTTCTTATTACCCTCAGGTGAATGGACAAGTTGAAGTAGTGAACAAATCACTTAAGTATATTCTCCAACGAACCATCGCACAAAGCAAGACTAATTGGCATATCGTGTTATATCTTTCTTTTTGGGCCTATAGAACCGTGGTTAAGACTGCCACCGGTTTTTCTCCTTATCAACTTGTGCATGGGGTGGATTCAGTTTTACCGGTTGCATGCGGAATCCCTTCTCTAAAGCTAGCTGTGGATCTTTTACCTACCACTTCTGCATTGGAAGAGCGTTTAGTCCGCTAAGAGCAGTGCCGAGATGCCTTAGTGGCTCTAGAGGTTAACAAGTGTCGCGTCAAGGTCCAATATGATAATTTTGTCCATCCGAGGAAGGTTAGTAAAGGTGACTTGGTCCTTTTGTGGGATCAAGTGAAAGAACCCTTGGGGGTAGGGAAATTTAATCCCATGTGGCATGGTCCTTATGTGGTTAAAAGAGTCTTAGAGAAAGGTGCCTACGAGCTGGTTGATTATGAAGGGATATCCTTGGTGGAGCCTAGAAATGGGCTCTATTTCAAAAAATACTATGCATGATCTTCAGACATAGATGATTTTTGTATATTATTGTATAGTTTTTCATTGCATAGTTAGATTTTCTTATGTGATCAGGTTTGTTGATTAGCTTTCATTTCTTATGGAAGATGTCGATGGAGTATTCCATTTACATAGGATTTGCTAATGGTACTAGCTTCCACACTCAAAACTCAGCTTCGGCTGCTTGGGTGATCTATACTCCTGCGGGTTAAGTATTGTCCTTAGGAGGCATATGTTTACGGTCCTCTTCAAAGAATGTTGTTGAATATAGTGCCGTCATTGAGTTATTGCATGATGCCATTTCACATGGTGTTCATTCTTTTGAGGTACATCTTGATTCACAGTTATTGGTTTCACAACTTAATGGCTTGTATTGCATTAGGGATCCAGAATTATTATGAATATTATTATGTGTTAGATTGCTAGAATGACAATTTGAGAATATAACATACATTCATGTTCCAATAAATTTTAATCAAGTTGCTGACTCATATGCTAACTATGTGTTAGATTGGAATTTGTTTCATAGACCATAAGCATATCACAAACACACATTTTACACACATGTAAATAAAATAAAATCGATCATCATAATTTTTTTTTATTAACTTCAAAAAGTGACATCACAATACATAAGTGTCATATACAAAATTGGGGCTTCCAAGCCACCAAACTATACTATACAGTCATGCAAAAATGAATACACCTAGGTCTCTAAGCCTTAGGTGGAGGGGGCTTCTGATCATGATAAATAACTATGGCTCCAGCTAGCCATCGAAATAGTCAAACCCATGCTCATGGTACACCAACCACCTGGCACTGCACGACCACATGCAAGTCCTTGACTTGTGCCATGGGTACCCTGTGTGTCAAATGAAGAAAGTTTGTGTGCATTCTTTGGAGCGTTTGCTTCGCATCCGCACCCATACTATCATCTCCTCTTCCCCTCCATTGATGACAAGGGAATCCATCTGGCCATTGTGGTCCTACATCTACATATACATGACATATTGTCACTATGTGTCATCACACCAAAAACATGTCTTTTGAGTTTATATATAAACAAACACTAAAAAAATTAAATAATTCAAAACTTAAAAAGTGGGTTTAGGATTATTTACCTATGTCACCATAAGCTTCTCCTGGTGGTAGGGCCATATCTAGGTCTCCGCAGAAGTCTTTCCCTGCATAGGGGTAGTCATCTATGGTGACGATCTGTCTTCGCCACCATGGAAAGAAATCTGCTGGGTAGGGGTTAGCCACCTTACCTCCACCTAGTTTGTGCATGACATTCACCCAACATCACTAGGATGGATCCAAGAATCCATGTGGAGCAATGTCTACCCTAGGGCTTAGCCCTAGCACCCACTGAAAGAAAAATGTGCTTTGTATACTGCTGAACCCAAATTTCCACACCTTGCCCATCTTACAGTCACTGAGCTACTATTTCATGTTGCTCAACAGTGTAGTACTTCAGTCATACACTGTAGGTCACATGCACTCTACCGCATAGAACATCATTGTCCGTGAGGCCTGTTGTTTAGGATTAAGCACCCTTGTAACCTAGGGTCTGGGGTTACCAACTTACTACTAACCTTGTAGACAATCAGATTTACCAAAGAATAGAAAGGGAATAGAAAGAAAGTCTTGACTTACCCGATTACCGACGATTGATCCAAGCTTGATCTTCTCCCGCTCCTCTTCTCTCCAAAGCTTCCAGGGATGCACCTCTTTCACCTGTGAAGAGCAAATTCTCCAAGAAATATCTCATGCATGTATATATAAGAGGTTAGATAAACAATATATCAAATACATAATCAAATATATTCGTGAACCACAATACATGAAATAGATTCAACACAATGTTGGAAGAAGAATTCTCTTTATTAACAATCAGTGAATGAGATAAGAGTACAACCCAGCATTTGAGACAAGGACTCCTCTGAAACCAGAGGATTTTGAGTTCTGCTACTCCAAGACTTCTGAAGATATACCACCAGCATAATTTTTCTCTCCAATCTTGATTGATTAATGCCCTCCCCAAGGCCTCTATTTATACTTTGGGAAACAGAGTGATTTCGAAGTTTGGGGTGGTTGAAACAGTTGGGATAGTTAATGATTAGGGCCCAACTAATCTCAATTAATCATGTTTTATATTTTTAAGGTCAAACCAAGGTGTACGCAACTATTAATATTGGCAACCCGCATATGACACATGAGTTGCTCAAAGGAAACCCGCGTATGCTGATGTATGTGGGTTGCAATGTAGATAGTCACATATAGTACGCAAGTTGCAATGGATATAGTCACATATGCAACTCAACACTTAGAAAAATTACATAGCAAGCTGGTTTAACGGTAAATGCATCCAAATTCATGCCCATCTATAGTGTTTTGGCAACCCTCACAGTGTTCATAAACTTCCAGAACGAAACCATGTTACAAACTGGGAATTCTTTAACTCTTGCACAATGATATAGCACTATACCACTCACTTAAGGACTATTATTTGATGAACCAGCGAGCCTCTCATGGCCGCAAAGGAACCCAGATAGCACAGAGACAAACACTCGAAAGAGAAATGAAGAATATAGGGTTTCTTTATGAGCTTTTAAATCAACCAATGCATGGCGGAGACTCATCCATGTGCCCATCAAGATTTTTACTCAGCACTGGGTCGATCAATATAGTTCTCCTACACTGTCAAGTAAAACATATTATTGCCAATGATTTATATGATAACCATGATGATAATGTTTGTTATAAAGTCAAATTCGTATCATTGCAATGATAAACAATAAAATCAAGCAATGGTAAAAACATTTCTTTGTATCGTTAACTTTTGCATTTTGAAAACCTTGTAATCAATCTTTGGTAAAAACATTTATACAAAGATCAATAGTGGAGTATATGCCTTTGACCATGAGTCAATAGTACTACTAATGACTATTCATACAAACCTTATGTTTGATGATACATACTATATTATTAGAACTAGTGTTATGCATACACGAGTTGGTGAAGTAATTTGTTTATAGATTAACTATATGTAAGTAAATATAGATAGTAATTCCACCCTAGAATAACTCTTATATTTGCATAAAGTCTACAGTGCTTTGGTGTGAAAACTTCTTGGAAGTTAATGCTCTTTTGGTCTCTATAAATAACCAAACTCTTATTAAATCAAGCCATTATTTAGACTATACCTTGGTAGTTGCTAGGTCGTAAGACTACCTAGAGTTAAAAGTAAAAATCACTCAGTAATATGATTAAGTGATATGATAATGCAATATTGCAATAATACATGTGACTTGGTGACAGTTAGAAAAATTGAAATTATAGCATGGTGGCTAGTAGTGCAAGAAGACTATTAGAACTATATATAAATAAACAAGATGATACTCTTCACTATAAGAGCTGAATTAAAATTAAACCTATGGAATCAATTGCAAACTTTTTATTTGAAGTGTTAGAATTATACTCATGCTTATAAAGAAGCACATTGAACATTAGACATAGCAATAGTAGTAATTTCATCCTTCAGTCAAAGTGTTTCTATATTAAATCATCAGCCCTATGCTCATCAATAAAACTTGTGAGTAATTGGGTA
Organism: Pseudotsuga menziesii; assembly: GCA_001517045.1. NCBI lineage: Eukaryota > Viridiplantae > Streptophyta > Pinopsida > Pinales > Pinaceae > Pseudotsuga > Pseudotsuga menziesii. The sequence continues at coordinate 169,706 of LPNX010947816.1, forward strand.
TATAATGTAAAAAAAAAAAAATTAAGTAGAACTCATGCTGGTAAAAGGCACTAGTATATTACGGACAATGGTCTTTACGACTAACTTCATATACTGTCATAGATTAAAAAACAACAAAAGAAGTACTTTACCTCATCGTAGCCTTGCTTTTTATTAATCAAATTATGCTCTAGCATTTTTATTATGCTAAAGAAGTAATTCTTAACTTAACGCAAAAACAAATTCCTACTTGTTCAAAAATTAACCTGCGGAACTTGTAAGAATCAGAAATCCAGCTGAATTAGCAATTGCTAAGTAAGCATTAGTTTAGAACATAGCTTCTCACCTACTTGACAAAATCAAATCATCAGTACAGCTAGAAGCAACTGGATGCAGATCATATACATATCATATTAAAATTAAAATGGTATTAGTTTTTATGCGTTTGAAGTTAATCATTACAATTGTTAACTGTTTCATTTTTTCGCTAGCCGCTAGTAGTTATCAAACTGTGACATTAGACATTTTATGTTACATTAAAAATTTTAATTTTTTGTGAAAATTTGGGGTTATGACATGTGGTATTAGAGCACAAGGTTCAAACACTAGGCCTTGATGAAGCTCAACTTGCTTATATGAAACAATGTATTAAATCATTTTGCTGATGTTGTTTTCTTTTAATGTTAATCAACAGAGAAATTTGTTTCTAAGTTTAACAACATGTATGGAAAGATTGGAGGAATATGCAGAAGAGGAATCTTCCTTTACTGAATAGGAAAAATTACAAAGAGAAGCTATACCAGAATACATAACCACTAATTCCTCAGAACTTTTACAAATAGTAAAAGAATTAAAATCTGAAATGGAATCTGTTAAAAAAGAAAATGAGAGGATTTTGAGAGCTCAGGAGGAGCTGAATCAAATCCTAACAGAAAGATTTCAAACTGAGGGAAGGGGTAAAAGAGCTGATTTAGAAGATATAAGTTACCAACATAAGTATAAAAAGATTAAACAGGATAAAAATGAAAGCAGTTCATCTTCTGAAGTGTTTGGTGATCAACGTAATTTCCATTCTACTAGTGATAGTAGTGAGGATAACCACTATACTAGAAAGAGAAAATATAAACCATATGAAGAAATTTTTGGAGAGTTTAAAAAGATCAAACCGCCAACCTTTAATGGGGAAAGTGAGAAGGGGGAGAAAGAGGAATATTAGTTATTTGGGATGAATAAGTACTTCCATATTTACAACTATTCTAACCAATTAAAGGATAGAATGGCTATCTATAATATTTCAGGAAAAGCTGATATAGGGTGGAAAGATTTAAAGAGAGTGAAAGGAATAAGAGAGAAGAACAAAAATTGGAGTACCTTCAAGAAGTACTTTAAAAAGAAATTTTTATCTGAACAATACTATGAATAAAAAGCAAAAGAATTCTATGAGCTTAAACTAGGTATAATGACTATGAAAGATTTGAACAGTAAGTTTTTAAGTCTGCTTAGGTATGTGCCATACCTTGTAGATGAAAAACCGAAGGTATAGTGGTTCCTTAGTTGTTTAAATTATCACATAAAGGATAGGATTGAGTATGACAATACAAAAACTGTGGAAGAAGCTATGAGGAAAGCCAATTTTTGTTATGAATAGAATAGGAAAATAGAGAGTATGGCCATGTTGACGGGCATATGTGACTATGCACGCAACGGGGGAAGACAACCCAGACCAAGATCCTTAAAGCAGGCTCCAAGATGTTTGGGATGGTTGTTCCCGACAGGTTTAAAGGCTCTGTTAGCCTGAGAGTCTAATTAAAGAAAAGTGTACGGATAAAGCTAACGCTACTGATTATTAATCAGATATATACCTATCTCTGTACAAGTTAATGAATGTTATTAATTACAGTATTAATCAACTAAATTAAATCAATTTATATTATAAAGATAGAAGTTAAATAACTATTAACAGACTTGATCAATAACAAAGATACATTATATACACCTATACACTAGAAATGAAAAAGAATAATTTGAATGTGACATGAATATAAACATCTGATTCAAATAACTTTTTTAACAATATAATTAACAAAAAAAGAAATTATATTATCCTAACCTAAGTCTTATCCTGATTAGGAGCGTGGCAAATATAATCCTGAAACCGAATCTGCTAATGGGACTATTGCATGAATAATCTTGAGAGCATTCAAAAGAAATTCAGAAAATAACAAGATCATACAACAGGCACATATATCACATGGGTTATGATGTCAATCACCAATTGCACAATATGACATCCATCAACAAAGTCGAAATCAGAATAAGCCGATAATTACACTAGATTAATTTGCATAAGCCACCAAAGAGATTATGACAAACATTTAAAAATATGGGAAAAATAACAAGACCAAGTGATACCATAACACATATGAAAAGTAAAAATACTGTAAATATATATAAGTATCACCAGTTTAAAAACACTGTATCTGCTGACAGGAAACTGCCTCCAGTTACAGAATGATCAAACAGTAGTCTTATCTTCTTTTTTCCTGAACTATCGACCCCCTATCCCAGATGCTATCTCCCCTTTAAATACATTAAATCTCCAAGAATAAACAGTCCTAAAAACTAGAGATAACAGAATCGAAACCTTTAACTGATTTCCCTTAAAATGACAAGTGAAACATGTCATTTTTAACATACGCAGAAATGCCAAAAAATGGGAAAGATTCGATTCTTAGCAGCGAATCAAAACATCAGAACATAGATCATGTAACAACACCTAGAAAGTAGCTCCTGTAAAATTGATTTATTCCCAATTATATAGGGATCGTCCAGGCAATAGGCGGTTATCAAAATCCGGGAAAGAAGATCCATTAGATTACCTACGACACTGCGTACAAAAGAAATATAATTAAAATGCAATCAGACAGAAAATCAAATCAACTAAATAATAAATAAATTAACACAAACAAAATACTTGCAAGTAAAAACTTGATTATCAATCTATCAAAACTTCAAACCTGTAATCCAAAACAAGTGCATTTCAACCCATTATAAATTCACAGGTGCGTTAAACACCTAAATGTTAACGCCCTTTGTTGGATTCGACGATTGACCCTTAAACTGCATTAATGTGATTTGAGCATTAAGCTCTCGTACCCTCTCTTCATTCCTATGATTTTCATTCTGCAACTTTAATACCCTTCTAATCAGCCTATTCTTATGCTTTTTAACAGGAAGTAAAGACTTATTGTCTGAATCTAACTGCTCTTTCAAATTCAAATTCTCGGCCTCCACAATGTCACAATGAGCCGACATCTCAGTCACCCTACCTTCCATGTTGCGAATTTTATCCAACAAGCAATTAACAAACAGTGGGTGCATCATATCCCCAACCTGGTAGGAATCTGATACGTTCGTCTCTACAGGATTCTCCTTGGCTGGAGGATGAACAACATGATCGACCCGAACATCCTTATCAAACGCGGGAGGGCTATCATCAACATGGTTCGAAATGAACTCATGCCCAACATTACAATTATCATCAGGTAAGATAGGATCTCCTTCATCATCATCGATCACGATAGTCTTGGCATGAATACCATCATTCACAGGTGGTTTGACAGCTTTACCTTTGGCCATGCTTCTAGTAAACCTACCCATCAACTTAGCTTTCGGCCTGATACCCGTTTGTTTACAGGTATCAGTTTTCCTTTTCGGGGTTACTGGAGACAAAGTTGAAGACCTCCTCATGGATTTGGAGACCAAAGGCGTGCCAGGGCTATTTACCGGAGTGAACACAGGGTCATGACAAGCATTGGGGCTCATACAGACGGTAGGGTTTGACGCGGGACTTGCTTGACAAAGGCTTGCATAAAGGTGAGACCGAAACTTGATTAGGTTCTGGTGCTGATGAAAATGAAGCATGACTAGGCTCTTGATGCTTGATACATTCCTCGGGACAGTCAAACTGACAGTGGCAGAAATCTGAAAAACCATTAGACTGAATGAACTCATCCCAAGACTTGTTTAACTTCGATAGTTCCCTCTCAATTAACATTCAGACAAAGCCATGATGGAACAAGCTATGACTAACATGCTTCTGGCCCCTTTTAATTGCAGAGGACATTTTAAATAGACTTTGCACCAAATAGTAAGGTAGATTCAGTGGGAAACCAATAAAAATAGACATCAACAGTAGATGGTAAACATAGGCTGAAGACAGGCGACCTTCACAGGTCACGTACCTATGTATTAAGTCCAAGACCGGGCGCCATTCCTTTTTAAAGTATTTGCGAGCTACTCCAGCTCAGAATGATACCTCTTGACAGGAGTTTTTGAGAAGATGCCTCCATTCGGAAATGTTCATTGGCTTATACTTAAACCACCTTTCGCCAGCTAATGGCAGACCAGTTGCAAGCACAACTGAGCGTTCATCCACATGAAACCAGAGGTCACCCACCTCAGCCTGAAAGTCGACCAAAGACACAACAAAAACCCTCGTAACCTCGGGGTTCGAATACGAGAACTTATTGATAAACAGTAACCATCCGATAGCCTCAACCTTTTCTAACAACTCAGGGTTCGAATCCAGTAATTTCATCTCACAGGGCTCAACTCTCACCACCGGCGCCATGACTAACTGTGCAAACACACGTAACCTCACGTAGAAAATATACCACAGCTCGGCACACGATAGCAGACTGGAGAATGAGTACTCAAAGTGCAGACTGAGCAAGAACAACAAGTAATGAAACTCAGCCCTGTGACAAGCAAAATAAGCCATGAACAAACGCAGACTACGCCCCTGCAACCTCGGTGTAAACGGAGGCATTATTACGCATAGAGGCAATCAAGTGATAGGAAACGACGATCGAAGAGTCCAGATTAACCCATGTTGCTATCATTTATCCAGATTCATCACCATAAACCTATTCATCACATCTAATACAGATGTTCGACGAGGAAAGAGCCACAACATTGGTTACGTACTGACCATTCAATGTGATCGACAGAGTCGAGTACAAATGCCATGATGCCATATCACCCTCGCAACAGGTAGATCAGAATTGGAGGCTACGACATAAATTGAATTGACAACAAACAATAATCCATGTTACCCTTACTATAGATTTGATCTAACTTTCGAAGGTGGCGAGTAATGTGACATAATACAAACCATTAATCGAAACCAGACTTTGCAATGTAGACCATATTGTAAAAATCGACATTAAATAGTTATGATAATATTGACTATGGTTGGGAATCAGAAAGGCAAACTTAGGATATAGCATGTTTATACAAAAATATTTGTCTTTCTAAACCTTATCCAAGTTATAAAAAAATTACCATGCATACCCCTTAATTAACCTCCGCATGAAATCTATGGTAACATGCCAACCCACACTTGATCAATCACCCAATTTCGCAACCTAATAATAAAATAAAATGGCAAAATCAATTGATTACTATTTAGACAAGATTTCAAGGTTAGGTTATGAGGAAAAGATATGTAAATTATAAATACTCATCCTTTGACTGTTAAGGGAAATCCATTCAAAATAATAACTTGAAAATGGTGATTTTGTCAAATAACCTATAGTTTGCAAAGGTCGCTTAAAAACATAAAATTCCACTGATTCAGTAGCTCACAGAAAGTCATTATTTCAGTAGCTGGTAATTCATTAGATTTCTCCCTTTAAAATTTGAACATTTCATCAAAATAAAATAATATTTTGTTTGATGAAATATGTTTTCTAAAGGCTGTTGAGCAGGGGCACAATAGATGGTGACTGACTGGGCGGAACAGTTATCTATGCTTCTTAACCTGAAACCATGCAGTCAAAGAAATTAGATCCTTTATGTGTGTCATTGTACAGGAATCATCATTTTACCATCTTAAACAGATTCAGGCCTCTCATATTTCTAAATATTACCGGAAACTTACGGTCTTAATTATTTTTAATGAAGATTGAGTTTCTAACAACAATCAGTTCAAAAGAAGTAAAACAATAAATGGCTTGGTTTTAAAGAATAAAATTTCAATACCATAAGCATGGCCCTGCTGCCAGCAGGCGTCTATAGCCTCGACAAGGTTGCTTCAAAGCCCAAGGAATGCCAGTATCCCATTTGCTAGTTATAAATATACAATTCTAGTTAGGTTGAGTTGTTAACCTTGTTTTTATTTTAATTTTAGTACTTCTGAAGGCCATGATTCTGGCTTGGTAACCAGATAGTAACCATGTTAGTCACCAGTCTGCACCACAATAAATAAACCAGCTCGTAATGAGACCTTTTATCCCTTAGTGTTTTTCCAATGGCCATTTCCTAGGCTTGGTAACCAGAAATGACAATGTTACTGAATGCAAACCTATGATCCTGAACAGACTGGCTCGTTATGAGACCCTCTGTCCTTCAGAATATTTTAAAGAATATTCATCTCCAACCAAGGCCAGAATGTAGTATTGATTAATCTACAGTGAGATTATCTTAGCAGATGGGGAGGTAGACCTAATTCTCTTTACGAGAAGGGATGGCGTAAAAGATTTAAAAGATAACCTTGCCAAAAACTGCCTTAGTCCCTTTGGAAAAATCTTTGTCAAGACTCATATTAATGATTACTATTAACATGATCTAAGATTTTTTGGTAAAATCTAGAAAGATGGAAACCTGTTCACTATTCAAGACATAAAATAGTATGACAATTTTCAGGATAGTAATACCTTTGTGCATGGTTTGCAGATCAATCACAGAACCTGATAAAAAGACATCAGCTTGAAATTTGATAGATTAATCAGACTCAAAATGTGCAAACAAAACAACAAATCAATGTGAGAAAAATGTCCAAAGCAAACAAATCAAATAAACTCATTAACCAATTCCATAAACCAAGCACACCACACTAGATATGTACAGGGTAATCCCTTGAGGGGGATCAACAAAAATATTTCTTAATCAGATGACCATTCACTAGAAGGTTGTCAATGTCACCCTCCAATGTCTGTAACCTGAAATTACTAGGACCAAGTTTTTCTGTAATAATAAATGGTCCCAGCCACATGCATTGGAACTTCGTATGTTTTCCTTTGTCTTCATGTTCCTTGTCCCATTTCAGGACTAGGTCACCTACTTCCAAATCCTGACTGGATGACTTTCTGAGATCAAACCAATTCTTCACGGTCTGCTGGTGTTTATCAAACTTTTTCCTAGCCAACTCTCTATCTTCCTCCAGTTTATGCAAGGTGTTAATTCGATGCTCCATGGCAGAACATGGTGTTTCCTGCACTGACTGGGAGAGCTGTAAAGAGGGTAAAAATAAATGAGGAGGCAAGATAGCTTCCTTGCCGTATACTAGGAAAAAGGGAGAGTTTCCTAAGGCATCTTTGGGAGTCACTCTGTCAGCCCACAAGGCATTCGATAAGGCGTTGTGCCAATTCCTATGATGATTTACCACCGTACGTTTCAGAATCTTGATTAAGTTTTTATTAGAAGATTCAGCTAACCCTTTACCCTGGGGATAATAATTACCTGAATAATTTAGCTTTATACCCTTTTCCAATGCATACTCAATTAATTTAATAGAATAAAAATAAGTTGCATTGTCAAAAATCAAAGATTCAGGAACATCGACTCTGGTGATAATAAAAGAATCAAGGAATGATATCACCTGTTCTAAGTTAACCACTCGCAAGGCGATGGATTCAACCCATCTAGTGAAATAGTCTGTGGCTGTCAAAATGTATTTATGCTGCTATGAAGAAGCTGGTGTGATTGGGCCAACAATATCCAGACCCCATTGCTGAAATGGGACTTCGATAATAACCGGCTGGAGGGGTAACGCTGCTTTCTTCAGTCTGCCTCCTATTGTCTGACACTCCTGACACTTCCTGGCAAAGGCATATGCATCTTTGAAAAACGTAGGCTAGTAGCAACTAGCTTTGAGTACCTTATGTGCAGTGGTTTCTCCGCCAAAGTGTCCCCCGATTGGTCCTGCATGTAGTTGAGATAACACATTATCAGCCTCATTTCTTTCTAGACAACGAAGGATGACTCCTTCGAAATTCTTTCTAAACAAAATGTTATCAATCAGTTGATAAGGGGCAGATCTCAATCTCAAATATCTTTTATTACGTGGGTCTAAATGTTCAGGAGCATCCCCATGCAATAGAAAAAACTTAATATCGTTATACCAAGAATAAGGAGGAATAGAGATCAGAAAAACTTCCCTTTCAAACAAAGAAGGTTCACCAAAGAAGTGCAGATCAGATTCAGAACTATTCAAAGATCCAGCTGCTAGCTTACAGAGTCCTTGTCCCCTGACAATCTTTAAAGGCTTGATTTCCAAGTCATATTCCTGAAGTGCTGTAACCCAGTGGGATCGCTTTTCACCCAGGTCCTTTTGTACCAGGAGATTTCTAACTGCGGAATATGGCACAATGACCTTGGTATGAGACTTCAGTAAATAGGGCCGGAAATGTTTGACAGACTTAAAAATAGTGAATGCTTGTTTGTCCACTTCTGGGTAATTCAGTTCTACACCATTCAAACCAGAACTCGTAAAAGCGATGGGAGCTTCATTATTTTCCTGATTTTTCTGTGTTAGAATGGCAACATATGAAGAATCAGAAGCAAACGTGTACAAGATAAATGGCTTAGAAAAATATGGGCTTGTTAAGGTGGGAGATTCAATAATAGCTTTTAAGATGTCATGAAAAGATTGCTTCTCTTCAGCAGACCATTTAAATTCAACATCTTTCTTGATCATTTTCTGAAGCGGCCTAACAATTTACGTGAACCCAGGAATAAATCTAGAAACAAAATTTATCTTCCCAAGAAACTACTGCATAGACTTCTTTGAGTGAGGCATTGAAATCTATGATATAGCACGGGTACGTTCTGGGTCAATATTGATGCCTTGTTTAGAAACAACAAAACCCAGTAACTTACCTTCCGTAACTGAAAAGATAGATTTCTTAGGATTTAGAGAAATCCCATATTTCCTGCAATGCTCAAAAACTCTCCTGAGATGAGTCAAATGATCAGTTCTATTTTTTGAAAAGACAGTAATATCATCAAGACAAATAACGACAAACTTACCGATTAGACCTCTGAATGCGATGTCCATTGCCCTCTGAAATGTTGCTCTGGCATTTATTAAACCAAATGGCATCTTCCTATAGGCATAGGTTCCCCAAGGAGTCCTAAAGGTTGTTTTCAACTGGTTAGTTTTGGATACTAACACTTGGTTGTACCCTGAAAATCCATCTAGAAGTGAAAACATTTCAGATCCAGAGACCCGTTGCAAGATTTTCTCCATTGGAGGAACATGATAATTGTCCTTGTCTGAAACCTTATTCAAGTTTCAGAAATCGACGCATAACCTGATATCACCATTTTTCTTTCTGACGGGAACAAGATTTGCCACCCACTACACATGCCGAACCGGGAAAATTATTCTGGCGGCAAGGAGTTTATTCAGCTCCTTCTTAACAGCTGGTTCTAGGCTAGGATGCATTTTCCTCAATTTTTGTTGAAAAGGTTTAGCCTCTGGTTTTATGGGAATGACATGTTGCATTATATTAGGATCGAATGTCTTAAGATCCTCATGCATCCATGCAAAAATGTCTTTAAACTCATTAAAGAGTCTTATGAAGGCTGTTTTTTCTTGGGGAGTACACATACTACCCAGATTGACACATTTAGTGTTGTGTTCAGTGCCTAGATTTACAATTTCAGACTGCATAATGGAGATATTGGTTTTACAATTCCTTCCAGCTTTAAATTTATCTTCCAAGTCATAGAATTTCTCAAGTTTGATTACTGATATGGGGAGAGTACTAACCTGATTGAGAGATTCCTGAATTGAACAAGGCTTATGAATTACCGCAAAATTATATAGATCCTCATCGTGATTCATTTCGTTAATGACTGCATCTTTAAAAGTATCCTTCAAAGTCAGAAAATCGATCAACTGCTCATCGTTGTCGAAGACTCTCCAATTTGCTATGTTGTCAGGTATAGAAGGTCTGAAAAGAAATTCAACCGAGAAAGAATCAGTAAGCAAACCTTCAGATGGAATTAACCTTGAAGCAACATTAGCTAAAAGATCAGCTTCCTGATTTAGATAACGAGGGATAGAACTTATGTTAAAGGCTTCAAATGCTAATAGTAAATTCCATACATTTGCCTGATAATTTCTCAGATGTCCATCAATGCAATGTATAGTGTTACGTACCTGTCTAACAATTATCTCAGAGTCTCCTAACACTACCAAAGCTTTGGCTCCCAAGTCAATTGCTTTTTTCATCCCTTGAATCAGAGCTTCGTATTCAGCCACGTTGTTGGTGCATTCGAATTCTAACCTGGAAGCTATGAAATACCTTTCCCCATAGGGGTCTATCAGCAAGAAACCTACACCAGCCCCTTCTTTTGAATTAGATCCGTCGAAATATAAAGACCAGAGACCATTGTTCAGATCTAAGTGTACCGCATTTGGGACTAGAATTTCATCTGGAACTTGCGAAAAATGGCAAATTTCAGACTGCTGTTCTGCACCTGTGATTGATGAAGTTTCAGCTTCAAGGTCCCCAAATAAAGAGTCTGCGATATAGTTTCCCATTATGGTATCAGTGAATAATACCGGTTCATTCGAGTCATCCAATTCAGTGACGGTATGCTTCATATAGCGTTCCCGATGAATTCTGATCTTGTTCGGGCAACCATTATGAGATATCCATAAGTGTGACCAATCAGTAGCAAAATATCCCTTCAGTTTCTCAGACCAATCTCTGCTGAGAAATAGACCATATGCTTCTGGGATATCCGCTACAATTATGTCAATGATAAAATGGACTTGAGGATTCGAAGCTAACCTAATCAACACCTCTTTCAACTTACCTATTACTTTCACGTTTGAACGATCAAGCTGCACAATACTTGTATCACAAGGCACAGGGACAACATTAAGTTTTTTACATACAGAGTATGGCATAACATTCTTGGAGGCCCCTGAGTCTATCATACAGTTGTGCACTTTACGATTGCATATTTCAAACGTAAGTAAAAAAGGTGGAGTTGAAGAATCAGATTTTTTGCCTATGGATGATGCATTGACTGAATATTTTGTTGAGTTATCTTTGGTGTTAGCAGGGCTGTTTTGATTTGAAGGAGTTTTTCCACTTTTACTTGGAGATACCCCTTGCATCATTTTATCTCTAATCATAGGTAACTTAAGGAGTTCATAGATAGAGATGTTGGCTCTAATTTTCATTAAATCTTCAATCAGATCGTATTCTAAATCAAAAGAGGGTGTATATTTACTACTTGCAGGTTGGGTTTTCATTTGAGCGGCTGAACTATTATTTGTAGCGGTTGTAGAAGGTTCCCATGAGAGCTGATCTTTCTTTCTTCTAGTGTTATACTGATGCTAATTTACATTGACAACACCTACATCTTCATCATCAGTCAATTCTGTAGTATCCCAGAAGTGGCTGATAACTTGAGGAGGTTTATCTTCTGTGTCATTATCTTTGTCTTGGGTACCTTCAGAATTCTGTCCTGAAGATTGAGTTTCATTTTCAGTTGATGTTTCTAGACCTGAAACTAATAACTTGAGGAAACTGTTAATTTCATCAACATTATTAGCTTCAGAGGGTGGGGTCTGTCTAGGAGCTGTATTCGGGAATGGCCTTCTGAAAGGTTGTCTAGGTGGTTCTTTATTAGGGGTGTTTTCAGAAGTACCTTTCTTCAAATTGATGATTTCATTAGACAGTTTTTTAATAACTCTTTGGAGGCTATCTAGGTCTAATGAATCCTGGATTTTTTTATCAGGGTTTGTGTTCTTGGTAGGACTGTCAGTCTTCTTACGAGAAGAAGATGCAGCATCTGTGTCTACTCCAGGATTTTCTTTTATGGCAGACATATCTTTCTCAACCTTAATTGCTTCTTCAAAGTTTTCAACAAGGGTAAGTTTGGCCTTTTGTCTGACAAACATGGCCATTGACACAGGCAAGGCTGAAGTGTAAAATTCAATAGTGACATCCTCAGCTGGCCTTGAAGCAGCAGGAATCCTATTTCTTAGAGTTAGGAATCGCTGGTTAAAATATTTGACCTTTTCCTTGGTTTCCATGCGAATTCTAGACAATTATAACACCAAGGAAGCTGGAGTCTTATCATCTCCAAACTTATTCATGAAATCAAGGTCGAACTCATTCCAGCTGGTAATGGAACCAGCCGTAAGCGAAAAATACCACGTCGAAGCTTTTCCCTCAAATGTATAAGGGAAAAGTCGACAGACTACATCTTCATGTTCAACATCCAAGAGCCGAACTGCTAGCATAAAATTCTTGACATGGTCTTCGGATGGTTCTTTCAGCTCAGGGTTGAACTTGGGTAACAACTTCTCAGGATGCTTAGGTAAAGGGTGTTGATCACCTGGGATAGCCACTGCATCCTGAGCTAACCATGACATATTAGCATTAGGGTTTGGGGGGTTTACACCTGCCATGTTCCTTGGTGATGGAGGTGGTGAAGGTGGTGTTTGAAGAATGCGAGGAGGTGAATGAGGTGGTGATGGTGGTTGACCAACCCCTCTTGATGCAGGTGGTCCTGAAGAAGATGAAGGTTGATTGGTGCCTGTTATAGACTGAAGTAATTGATAGTTAGGGGGGACACCTAAAGGTTGCTCTGGTTCTTCAGAGGAGGACTCAGTATGATGAATATGAGGACATTTGATCTAAGCAAGAGATAATTCCGTAGGTTGGGTCCCGGTGAGTTTCGAATAAGCCCTGGTTAAAATTATCTGGGATTGATTTATGGCCTGTTCGACCTGGTCGATTTCTTCAGGTTGGCGAATACCGGGAGAGTTGAACTGAGAGATAAGATTCTGAACGGAGTCGTTCAGTGGGGCTTCACCCGATCATGATGACCGGAGAGTACATGGCTGTGATGACTGTATTTGAGGGGTGATAGGCTGATTAACTTTGTTTATAGGATTCTTTTCATCAGCCATTAGCTTAAGCTGGCCCTCCTTCTAGCGCCATTGTTGACGGGAATATGTGACTATGCATGCAACGGGGGAAGACAACCCATACGGAGATCCTTAAAGCAGGCTCCAAGCTATTTGGGATGGTTGTTCCTGACAGGTTTAAAGGCTTTGTTAGCCTGAGAGTCTAATTAAAGAAAAGTGTACGGATAAAGCTAACGCTACTGATTATTAATCAGATATATACCTATCTCTGTACAAGTTAATGAATGTTATTAATTACAGTATTAATCAACTAAATTAAATCAGTTTATATTATAAAGATAGAAGTTAAATAACTATTAATAGACTTGATCAATAACAAAGATACATTATATACACTTGTACACTAGAAATGAAAAAGAATAATCTGAATGTGACATGAATATAAACATCTAATTCAAATAGATTTTTTAACAATATAATTAACAAAAAAATAAATTATATTATCCTAACCTAAGTCTTATCTTGATCAGGAGAGTGGCAAATATAATCCTGAAACCGAATCTACTAATGGGACTATTGCATGAATAATCTTGAGAGCATTCAAAATAAATTCAGAAAATAACAAGTTCATACAACAGGAACATATATCACATGGGTTATGATGTGAATCACCAATTGCACAATATGACATCCATCAACAAAGTCGAAATCAGAATAAGCTGATAATTACACTAGATATATTTGCATAAGCCACCAAAGAGATTATGACAAACATTTAAAAATATGGGAAAAATAACAAGACCAAGCGATACCATAACACATATGAAAAGTAAAAATACTATAAATATATATAAGTATCACCAGTTTAAAAACACTGTATCCGCTGACAGGAAACTGCCTCCAGTTACAGAATGATCAAAACAGTAGTCTTATCTTCTTTTTTCCCGAACTATCGACCCCCTATTGCAGATTCTATCTCCCCTTTAAATACATTAAATCTCCAATAATAAATAGTCCTAAAAACTAGAGATAGCATAATCGAAACCTTTAACTTATTTCCGTTAAAATGACAAGTGAAACATGTCATTTTTAACATACGCGGAAATGCCAAAAAATGGGAAAGATTCGATTCTTAACAGCAAATCAAAACATCAGAACATAGATCATGTAACAACACCTGGAAAGTAGCTCCTGTAAAATCGATTTATTCCCAATTATATAGGGATCGTCCAGGCAATAGGCGGTTATCAAAATTCGGGAAAGAAGATCCATTAGATTACCTGCGACACTGCGTACAAAAGAAATATAATTAAAATGCAATCAGACAGAAAATCAAATCAACTAAATAATAAATAAATCAACCCAAACAAAATACCTACAAGTAAAAACTTGATTATCAATCTATCAAAACTTCAAACCTGTAATCCAAAACAAGTGCATTTCAACCCATTATAAATTCACAGGTACGTTAAACACCTGAATGTTAATGCCCTTTGCTGGATTCGACGACTGACCCTTAAACTGCATTAATGTGATTTGAGCATTAAGCTCTCGTACCCTCTCTTCATTCCTATCGTTTTCATTCTGCAACTTTAATACCCTTCTAATCAGCCTATTCTTATGCTTTTTAACACGCAACAAAGACTTATTGTCTACATCTAACTGCTCTTTCAAATTCAAATTCTCGGCCTCCACAACGTCACGATGAGCTGACATCTCAGTCACCCTACCTTCCATGTTGTGAATTTTATCCAACAAGCAATTAACAAATAGTGGGTGCATCATATCCCCAACCTGGTAGGAATCTGATACGTTCATCTCTACAGGCTTCGCCTTGGCTGGAGGATGAACAACATGATCGACCCGAACATCCTTATCAAATGCGGGAGGGCTATCATCAACGTGGTTCGAAATGAACTCATGCCCAACATTACAATTATCATCAGGTAAGACAGGATCTCCTTCATCATCGTCGATCATGATAGTCTCGGCATGAATACCATCATTCACAGGTGGTTTGATAGCTTTACCTTTGGCCATGCTTCTAGTAAACCTACCCATCAACTTAGCTTTCGGCATGATACCCATTTGTTTATAGGTATCAGTTTTCCTTTTCAGGGTTACTAGAGACAAAGTTGAAGACCTCCTCATGCGTTTGGAGACCAGAGGAGTGCCAGGGCTATTTACCGGAGTGGACACAGGGTCATGACAGGCGTTGGGACTCATACGGCCGGTAGGGTTTGACGCGGGCTTGATTGACAAAGGCTTGCGTAAAGGCGAGACCAAAACTTGATTAGGTTCTGGTGCCAATGAAAATGAAGCATGACTAGGCTCTTGATGCCTGATACATTCCTCAGGACAGTTAAACTGACAGTGGCAGAAATCCAAAAAACCATTAGACTCAATGAACTCATCCCAAGACCTGTTTAACTTCGACAGTTCCCTCTCAATTAACATTCGGACCAAGCCATGATGGAACAAGCTATGACTAACATGCTTCGGGCCCCTTTTAATTGCAGAGGACATTTTAAATAGACTTTGCACCAAATAGTAAGCTAGATTCAATGGGAAACCAATAAAAACAGACATCAACCGCAGATGGTAAACATAGGCTGAAGACAGGCGACCTTCACAGGTCACGTACCTGTGTATTAAGTCCAAGACCGGGTGCCATTCCTTTTTAAAGTATTTGTGAGCTACTCCAGCTCGAAACGATACCTCTTGACAGGGGTTTTTGAGAAGCTGCCTCCATTCGGAAATGTTCATTGGATTATACTTAAACCACCTTTCTCCAGCTAATGGCAGACCAGTTGCAATCGCAACTGAGCATTCATCCACATGAAACCGGAGGTCACCCACCTCAGCCTGAAAGTCGACCAAAGACATAGAAAAAACCCTCGTAACCTCGGGGTTTGAATTCGAGAACTTATTGATAAATGGCAGCCATCCGACAGCCTCGACCTTTGCTAACAACACAGGGTTCAAATCCAGTAATTTCATCTCACAGGGCTCAACTCTCACCATCGGCACCATGACTAACTGTGCAAACACACGTAACCTCACGCAGAAAAGATACCACAGCTCGGCACACGATAGCAGACTGGAGAATGTGTACTCAAAGTGCAGACTGAGCAAGAACAACAAGTAATGAAACGCAGCCGTGTGACAAGCAAAATAAGCCATGAACAAACGCAGACTACGCCCTTGCAACCTTGGCGTAAACGGAGGCATTATTACGCATAGAGGCAATCGAGTGATAGGAAACGACAGTCAAAGAGTCCATATTAACCCATGCTGCTATCATTTATCCAGATTCATCACCATAAAAATATTCATCACATCTAATATAGATGTCCGACGAGGAAAGAGCCACAACATTGGTTACGTACTGACCATTCAATGCGATCGACAGAGTCAAGTACACATGCCATGATGCCATATCGCCCTCGCAACAGGTAGATCAGAATTGGAGGCAACGACATAAATTTAATTGACAACAAACAATAATCCATGTTACCCTTACTGTATATTTGATCTAACTTTCGAAGGTGGTGAGTAAGGTGACATAATACAAACCATTAATCGAAACCAGACTTTGCAATGTAGACCATATTGTAAAAATCGACATTAAATAGTTATGGTAATATTGACTATGGTTTGGAATCGGAAAGGTAAACTTAGGATATAGCATGTTTATACAAAATATTTGTCTTTCTAAACCTTATCCAAGTTATAATAGACTTACCATGCATACCCCTTAATTAACCTCCGCATGAAATCTATGGTAACATGCCAACCCACACTTGATCAATCACCCAATTTCGCAACCTTATAATAAAATCAAATGGCAAAATCAATTGATTACTATTTAGACAAGATTTCAAGGTTAGGTTATGAGGAAAAGATATGTAAATTATAAATACTCATCCTTTGACTGTTAAGGGAAATCCATTCAAAATAATAACTTGAAAATGGTGATTTTGTCAAATAACCTATAGTTTGCAAAGGTCGCTTAAAAACATAAAATTCCACTGATTCAGTAGCTCACAGAAAGTCATTATTTCAGTAGTTGGTAATTCATTAGATTTGTCCCTTTAAAATTTGAACATTTCATCAAAACAAAATAAGATTTTGTTTGATGAAATATGTTTTTTAAAGGCTTTTGAGCAGGGGCACAACAGGCCATTTGGAAGGCCAAAAAGAATAATAATAATTATGATCAAAAGAAGAAAGAGTTTGTGCCCAATCGGAATTCTAAAAATAATGAGGCAAGAAATTTTCCTAACAAGAATTTCCAAGGGAATAAGAATAATTCACCAAACAATCAAAACAATCAAAAGAGTAAAGAGTCTGCTAATAATCATGGTAATTACATGAAAAACTTTGAACGAAAAGAACCCATAAAGTGTTGGGAGTGTAATGGCCCACATTATGCCTCAGTCTGTCCTAATCAAAAAAAGACTGTCAGTAATATCCATACATTATAGGAGGAGATGACTATTGGAGAGTTAGCGAGGACTATGCCCAGGATCAATGCAGCCTTGGAGAATCGACAAGCAAACTATCAAACTTCCATGGTGGAAGTAGAAGGTAAGATAAACCAAACACTCATAGCTATTTTAATTGATCCAGGAGCTAGTCTAAGTTATATTTCACCTAAATTGGTAGAAAAATGTAAGCTACCTATTGATAAGTTTGAAAGTTCTTGGTTGGGTCAGCTAGCCACTGGTGCAAAAAGGAAGGTAACTTGTTTTGTAAAGAACTGTGCAGTAGTTATGGATCAATTTGAAACTTTTGTGAAGCTTAATGTACTACCTCTAGGTTCTTATGACATACTAATCGGTATGGATTGGTTAGAGCAACATAGGGTGATCTTAAACTGTTATGATAAAACCTTTACTGGTATAAATAAAGATGGAAAACCAATAACCGTAAAGGGAATCCCTAGAAAAACAACTGTAAGGAAGATTTCTGCTTTGCATCTTAAGAGAGATATTAGGAAAGGTTGTAAGGTTTATGTAGTAACAGTAACTAATGATGAAAATATAAATAATATAGATAAATTAAAGATGGAGGATATACCAGTTTTAAAAGAGTATGCAGATGTATTTCTGGAAGAAATTTCAGGGCTACCTCCAAAACGGGAACTAGGTTTTACCATTGAACTGGTACCAGGTACAATACCCATCTCAAAGGCCCCTTATTGGATGAACATACTTGAACTTAATTAAATTAAATCACAATTAAAATAACTTATTGACAAGAAGTATATTTGACCCAGTGTGTCTCCCTAGGGGCAACCTGTCATCTTCGTTAAGAAAAAGGATGGAACTCTGCGACTTTGCATAGATTATTGTCAGTTGAATAAGATGACTATTAAAAATAGATTCCTGTTGCCTCGCATAGATGATCTGTTTGATCAACTACGAGGAGCTACGGTGTTTTCGAAAATTGATTTAAGGTCTGGATATCATCAAGTTAGAATTAAAGATGAGGAAATCTTTAAAACATCTTTTAGGAATCGATATGGCCATTACAAGTTTGTCGTCATGCCATTCGGGCTTACTAATGCCCCAGGTGTTTTTATGTGTTTAATGAACAATGTAATGCATATATATATGGACAAGTTTGTGGTCATGTTTATTGATGACATATTAATCTATTCGAAATCTGAAGAAGAGAATAAAGAACATTTGAAAATTGTCTTGCAAGATTTATGAGATCATCAACTCTTTGCAAATTTTAGTAAATGCGATTTATTTAAGGATAAAATCCAGTACTTAGGTCATGTGGTGACTAAGGAAGGAATTTCGGTGGATCCCAAAAAGATAAAGGCGATTTAAGATTGGCCAGTTCCTAAAGATGTAACTGATGTTCGATCCTTCATGGGAATTACCAGTTATTACCAGAGGTTCATTGAAGTTTTTTCGAGAATTGCAAATCCAATAACCTCTTTGCAAAAGAAGGGAAATAAATTTGATTGGAATTAGAAGTGCGAGGAGAGTTTTAAAAAGTTAAAAACTTTATTAACCAGCACACCTATTTTAAGAATAGCTGATCCAAATAAATTTTTTGTAGTGTGTACTGACACCTGCAATTATGGTTTAGGTGGAGTGTTGACTCAAGAAGGGCATGTTATCGCTTATGAATCTAGGAAATTAAAAATTCATAAAAAGAATTATGCAACTTATGACCTGGAATTAGCTATTGTTATACATGCTCTAAAGATGTGGCGTCATCATTTAATTGGAATAAAATTTATTCTAATGACAGATAATAAAGGACTAAAATATCTGTTAGATCAACCTAATCTGAATGCCAGACAAGCTAGGTGGCTAGCTTTTCTAAGTGAGTATGATTTCGAAATTTAGCACATTAAAGGGAAAGAAAATAAAGTTTCTGATGCATTAAGTAGAAATGCAAGGCTGAACTTTACAGCAATTATCAACACTTATACAACAGATCTGGAAGAACAACTTAAAGCAGGAAGAGAATAAGATGAAATTTACCAAAAATTATAAGTAAAAGCAAAAGAAAATCCAACAGAAAGTTTAAGTAAAGGGTATAGCTTGAATGAAAAAGGATTCTTACTATATAAAGATAGAATGTATGTACCTAATGTACCTAAAGTTAAGTTATTAATTTTAGATGAAATCCATAAAACTTCATACTCAGGCCATCTAGGTTATCAACAAACTATAACTATGTTAAGAAAAGAATATTTTTGGCCAAACATGAAGACTGAACTGGTAGAATATATCGCTATATGTTTTGAATGTCAACAAGTAAAAACTGAACATCAACATCCAGCTGGATTACTTCAGCCGTTACCCATTCCTAGCTAGAAATGGGAGATAATTAGTCTTAATTTTGTTACTGGACTACCTAAAAATAAGAATTTAAATGATTCTATAATGGTAGTGGTTGATAAATTAAGTAAAGCAGGGCATTTTATACCTATGAAAACTATGTATAAAGATGCATACATGGCTGATATATTTTTAAAGAAAATTTTCCAACTGCATGGGATACTGAAGGTTATAATCTCAGATCGAGATCCTAAATTTATATGTAACTTTTGGAAATCTCAGTTTAAAGGATTAAAAACTACACTAAATTTTAGTACTTCGTTCCATCCTCAAACCGATGGATAGACTGAAAGAGTAAACCAAGTACTGGAAGATTTACTAAGATTGTATGTAAAGGATCAGCCAGGTAAATGGGAGGATTATTTGCATTTGGTAGAATTTGCTTATAATAACAATTATCAAGCTTCAGCCAAATTTAGTCCTTTCGAAATATTGTATGGAAGGAAGTGTAACACTCCTATCTATTGGAGTAATCTGGTGGATAGATTAGTATTAGGTCCTAAACTATTGAAATAAATGAAAGAAATTGTAAGGTAGGTACAAGGTAATCTAAACATTGTGCAAGATCGACAGAAAAGTCAAGAAGACCTTAAAAGAACTCCAAAGGAGTTTTAGGTAGGTGAACATGTGTTCATCAAGGTGAGACCCAAAAAGAGTTCTCTAAGGTTGGGTAGTTGTGCAAACCTAGCACCTCGTTACTGTGGTCCTTTTGAAATACTATCCAGGATTGGACAGGTATCCTATCAGTTAGCCTTACCATCGAATTTAAGAGTTCATAATGTTTTTCACATTTCTATATTAAATAAATATGTTCATGATGCTACTCATGTTGTTAACTGGAATGATGCATAGGTGGAACATTAATGAGATTTTCTAGTGGAACCAGACTATATCCTCGGGCGGAGGGAGATCACACTTCGAAACCGCACCATTGGTTAGGTGAAGGTGCAATGGAAGAACCTTAGTCCAGAGGAAGCCACCTGGGAATTGGAAAGCAACATACGGGATGCATATCCAATTCCATTCTAGGGGAATTCTGAGCATGAGGAAAAAATAACATCAAGGACGATGTTATGATTTAAGGGGGTGTCTATTTCACATGCCCGAATTTTGCAAAAAACTATTTTATATTATTTGAGGAACAATATGTTAAATTTTATGCTAAGTTGTAATTGATGACCCAATGGGGTCAAGGATATTTAATGTAAATTATGAATATTTTATTTATAAATAAATAAATGAGGGGACAACAGCTTAGGAGAGTTGTTAAAAGAGTGTTTGCTGGTCAAATTGGTGGAGGAGACTGGGTGGAGAGCAAACTGACATGTGACAGCATCCTTAAACCACTTCCAATTGTTGCGGGTGGAAACCTTCGTACATTTGTGGTCATGATTCCCCAAGAAAGTGGAATCAGAGCAGGTGGCTCAATTAATGAAAACTGACCCAAAAGACCTATGTAATCTTTATAAAAATTCCCATTGAAGAGATATGAGGCTGCTCATTCTAGAGAAGTGATCATTTAGGATGAATGAATGTACTTCAGATAAATTCAATGGAAGGGAAATATGGAAAGTGTTTGAGGGGATAACTACTGATTGATCTAGTTGCAGCTTTTAAGCTGAATATCACACTGCCAAGAGCAAAGTCTTTTACTGAGGTATTGAACTAGTTAGTTGACAGAGGGTTCTATTGTTTGCATTCTCCACCCAGTTCTCAGCCAAGAAGACCAGGAACAGGATCGGGGGTCCTGAGGAAGCATTGTTTAAGTTCTCTCTAGGAGATTGGTAGGGAGGAACGGCCTCCTAAAGCTGTTGTTGTCTGTCCTCAAGAGGTTTTATGTTATTTATTTTACTGTTTTAGTTAAATAAATCTTAGTTTAACTGTTATATGAATGTTAAAATTTCAATTTGTGAAATGTTATATTTAGTATTCTTATTAGATTGTTATGGAAATGAAATGGATTTAGAGAATAATGTGTTAGAATGAAAATAAATTTCTAAACTGTGTTTTTCCACACTTGGAAACTAGGTCATACTCTAGCACAGTTAGAATGCTTAAAGTAGATAAGTGATTGAAAATAATAGATAGGATTTTGAATCTGTATATAGCAGAGTAATTTTATTTCAATGTTTAAAATATTATGAAGGGAAAACAGTGTTATGATATATTGGTGTTTACTATTTTTACTTAGTATAACTAAAAACCAGAGTATGATATTATCAAGCCATAAGGATGCAATCCATTTTACAAGTCAATAAAACTAAATACAAGTCACAGCTTATAAGCCGGAGATACCTAGCAAGATGCAAGGGTTTTTAACAACAAAACTAAGTAATAACTTAAAACTGAGCATCTAAACATTGAAGGAATCGAAGCCATGTTTCCCTTCAAACTGTAACTCCTTTCCATTAACCTTTGTAACAAGGGAGATGCCACGTTAAACCGAAGCTTACCCATTTTGGCCATGAAGTCAACCAGCGTTGGAGAGGGTTCTTTCAAGCCTGAAGATGAAAGGTAACATACAAGAACAAGGATGAATGATTTAGTTAGATACTGTTTTCATTATGCTATAATTGAAGCTAGAAAATAAAAGTAATAGCAGGGTAATTCTATTTACCTGTAAGTAAGAAATATGGAGCCGAGGAGGCAACTGAACCAGTTCGAGGAACTGCACTTTGAAGAGATAAAACCCTCATGCCAAACCTATGACAGAGGCAGCGTGGTTCTTGTTTTTAGTTTTACATCGATGAAGGAGCAAGTCATGAGCAGAGACAAGGGTAACGCTAGGCCCATCTCTCTAAACTACTGACAGAGATAAGAAAATCACCCTCACGGTGTTCATAAACTTCCAGAACGAAACCACGTTACAAACTGGGAATTCTTTAACTCTTGCACAACGATATAACACTATACCACTCACTTAAGGACTGTCATTTGATGAACCAGCGAGCCTCTCATGGACGCGAAGGAACTCAGATAGCGCAGAGACAAACCCTCGAAAGGGAAATGAAGAAGATAGGGTTTCTTTACGAGCTTTTAAATCAACCAATGCATGGTGGAGACTCATTCACGTGCCCATCAATATTTTTACTCAGCAGTGGGTCGATCAATATAGTTCTCCTGTACTGTTGGGTAAAACATATTATTTCAAATGATTTATATGATAACCACGATGTTAATGTTTGTTATAAATTCAAATTCGTATCATTGCAATGATAAACAATAAAATCAAGCAATGGTAAAAACATTTGTTTGTATCGTTAACTTTTGCATTTTGAAAACCTTGTAATCAATATTTGGTAAAAACACTTATACAAAGATCAATAGTGGAGTATATGCCTTTGACCATGTGTCGATATTACTACTAATGACTATTCATACAAACCTTATGTTTGATGATACATGCTATATTATTAGAACTAGTGTTATCCGTACATGAGTTGGTGAAGTAATTTGTTTATAGATTAACTATATGTAAGTAAATATAGATAGTAATTCCACCCTAGAATAACTATTATATTTGCATAAAGTCTACAGTGCTTTGGTGTGAAAACTTTTTGGAATTTAATGCTCTTTTGGTCTTTATAAAGAACCAAACTCTTATTAAATCAATCCATTATTTAGACTATACCTTGGTAGTTGCTAGGTCGTAAGAATACCTAGAGTTAAAAGTAAAAATCACTCAATAATATGATTAAGCGATATGATAATGCAATATTACAATAATACATGTGACTTGGTGACACTTATAAAAATCGAAATTATATCTTCGTGGCTAGTAGTACAAGAAGACTATTAGAACTACATATAAATAAACAGGATGATACTCTTTACTATAAAAGTTGAATTAAAATTAAACCTACGTAATCAATTGTAAAATTTTTATTTGAAGGTCTTAGAATTATACTCATGCTTATAAAGCAGCACATTGAACATTAGACATAGCAATAGCAGTAAGTTCATGCTTCAGTCAAAGTGTTTCTATATTAAATCATTAGCCCTATGCTCATCAGTAAAACTTGTGAGTAACTGGGTATATAATATAAAAAAAAAAACTTAAGTAGAACTCATGCAAATAAAAGGCACTAGTATATTACAAACAATGGTCTTTACGACTAACTTAATATACTGTCATAGATTCAAAAACAACAAGAGAAGTACTTTACCTCAGCGTAGCCTTACTTTCTATTAATCAAATTATGATCTAGCATTTTTATTATGCTAAAGAAGTACTTCTTGACTTAACGCAAAAACA
Organism: Pseudotsuga menziesii; assembly: GCA_001517045.1. Taxonomy (NCBI): domain Eukaryota; kingdom Viridiplantae; phylum Streptophyta; class Pinopsida; order Pinales; family Pinaceae; genus Pseudotsuga; species Pseudotsuga menziesii. The sequence continues at coordinate 193,773 of LPNX010947816.1, forward strand.
AACTCCTACTTGTTCAAAAATTTACCTGCGGAACCTGTAAGAATAAGAAATCCAGCTGAGTTAGCAATTTCTAAGTAAGCCTCAGTTTAGAACATAGCTTCTCACCTACTTGACAAAAGCAAATCATCAGTATAGCTAGAAGCAATTGAATGCAGATCATATACATATCATATTAAAATTAAAATGGTATTAGTTTTTATGTGTTTGAAGTTAATCATTACAATTGTTAACTGTTTCATTTTTCCTCTAGCCGCTAGTAGTTATCAAATTGCAACATTAGACATTTTATGTTACATTAAAAATTTTAAATTTTTGTGAAAATTTGGGGTTATGAAAGATGCCTTAATTCCCTCCTTTCAATGGATTCCATCCCATTAACTTCAGATCATTTATTTTGGTATAGGAGTCTAGAGTCATTCGAGTTCCTTGAGACTTACACTCATTAGTGGTAGGTTCTCTCGCCATTGACAATTTTGGGAATACATCAATGTCCCTTGATTGATAGATTCTTCCAAGTGTTCAACCTCAACACATCTATTCACACTTGTTAGATTGCACTCTAGTACCTTGATTACCATTTTCATTATCAATGAGGGATCTCACATCTATTAACAATATACATCAATGATCGGTAATCAGATGATGGACTACTATGTTTTACCTCGACACCTCTATTCGCATAGTAGGACATGTACTCATAGCGGTTTGTGTAGAAGAATTTCCAGATTGGTGGCATTCCACATTTGCTACCTCCTTAATCGTGCCAATGTTCATGATATTTAAGCTCTCGTGATTAATTCCAGTGTATGGTAGATATCTTCAGCCATTATGGATATCTTGATCCATTGTATATCTTCATCATGGAGATTCCAATCTATTATATATTGTACGTGTCGATGACAACACATGTCGCATTTTGTATAGCATGCCTATTCATGGCCATTGTACTCTTATGTATCCATGACTCCTATATGTATTTGTAGTCATATGTAGAGATTGATTATTGTACTATACTGATGGATGGTTGGTTCTTCCACCTGGTTCTTCATTACTCCACTTCTGGGATGGATTTTATAATGTATTTTGGCCATCATGTTACCCCTCTAACCTCACACATTAGGGGGCATCTGTTACAACTTATTTTACCACACATGGTTGATCACATATTCATGGCCTTCCCTGTCCCTCTACAGACTCTTTGGACCCTATGGACTGATATTAGAATTTGATGTTTCCAAGATCATCCCTAAAACACCTGTTTATTTTTGTACGTGACTTTTTATTCCATACTCCCGTGTATATGTGGATATTGACCTCAAACCTATGTACATTGGGATGTGTGCATAAGTCCAAATATTGTTGGAGTTTTCCTTGATGTGTGTCCAAACCAATTGGCTCTTGGACTTCCATATTCCTCAAGATTGCTCAGATTTGACCCTCCATTACCCCTTTGGAGTGTTATATAAGGAACCCCTTGGATACATTGAAGGAGAGGAATTGAAGAGCAAGGAAACTATAGTCCATTGTTGTTGTAGCTTTCTTATACTTAAGTCTGCATCCCTTTGTCCCTTTGGAGCACTTTGTATTCTTCACAATATTTCCTTTGTTTGTGAGCTTGCTATCGAGAGATGGAGGATTGAGGTGGTGGAGGCCCAAGTGGAGGACTCAGTTTCTCTGATTCACAGATGTGCCGACAGAGGTCGTCACTTGTGTAATCTCTTATTTGATTAATAGAAATATCTTTTTCTGTCCAATAATGTGCATTTGAATGAATATTGAATCCATGGATGTGTTTAATTTCTTATACATTTTTTATTATATATTCTAGAGTAGATCTAACACCATATTATATAGCATGCTTTTCTTGTTTACTGTTGTTGAGAGAAAATTCCTAGCGCAAGCGGGATTGGAAAAAGCTCAACGGGGATCTACTTCAACCATCTGAAATAAGGTATGATTCGAGATCCTTTAGTGTTAGATGTTTCATTTCTCTTGCTTATTGGGAAGGGATTGATTTATGTAGTCTATCTGTTTATTGTGGTACACCCCAAGCCATAGGAAGTTTCTCTCCATAACAGACATAACCAACCATTACCATTGCAGAGCTTCTCCATGTATTCTTCCACTGTCTCATGACAACCTGCAAAATTTTCTATTATTTTTTTTCCATGAAAAGGGTTCGCCAACTGCAACTCCTCTAGCACCCTGCCAAAATGTTCTTGAAGAAAACCAGACAAACAATGCTCTGAATATTTTCAAATGAGACATCAACTTCCTCATCTAAGATCTCAGAATTTAAAACCCGATTCCTTTCAAGTATTTCAAAGGAAATTTTATTGTGTTGTTTAATAGAATCAAGCAAAATAATTTCCAAATTTGAAAAACATAAAGAAATATCCCATTTGGTGTCCTCCTCTTCTTCAAGAAAGTCAGGTGAAATGCATTCTTCTTGACATTCATCATATATAGGCATGCTGAAATATTCTTTAAAAACATTACTAACGTAAACTTCAACATGATGATTGTAATATTCATAATGGAAATTGGGATGACTCTCTTCATGTACATCAGTAGGATGATTACCTTCTTTCTCATCAATATAAGGATTGGAATGCGGAGCAGGTTCTAGTTGTTCATCCTTCCCATCTTCTTCTTTGTGATTTTACATCTCATGGAAAGCTGATGTTTCTTCCATAGGCTGGGATTGATGGAATGATTGTTTTCCTCTTTCATTATCTATTTCTAAAAATGTCATATCCTCAAGTTTTTGTGCTTTCTTAGAGATTTTACATAGATATCTCAAAAATTCAAATGAAGCATAACACAAAGGAAAACTGTCACCTTCAACACACTCATTATCTTCTTTGTTTCCAACCTTTTGATCTTGGACTACAATGGAATTTTCTTCATCAACAGGCACTGAACTTACAAAATCTACAACTGGTTTTTTAGGCATAACATCTTTGTAGTCCTCCTCATATTCATAATATATAGGTGGACTAAAATACTTTTCAAAACCATCACTAACATAATTTATGATAGGCCGATGATTATCTTCACAAAGCATATTTTGTCTTTGAAGAAATTGCTATTGCGAAAGGGTAACTATTGATTGAATAGGGGTAGTGTATTCCAGTTGCAAAATTTCAGGAGTTGAAAGATATGAGGAACAATCTGATTGACATCCCCAACTTATTTCTTGGTCACGTAGAGAATGACAAGGATGATGCAAACTATCATCAACTTCAGGAAAAGAGACATAGTTGTTTGAGACAGAGCTTTGGCTTAGCTCATCTTCAGTCAAAGAAGATAGTACCAGCTTCTTGGATTTTTCTTGCATATCATGGACACTATTTTTTCTTTCTTTTTGAGCTGAGTATTCATGTAAGACTTATAAAATCTCGTCATCCATATACTGATCATCACCGTATATGTATTTCCAACTTTCAATGTACTCTTTATCATGTGTGCAACAATATTGAAGTAACAACAAAGAAGGATATTGATCTTTGAAATGTTCATAAAATGATGTATGAAATTCTTTATGGGAGGATAAAATCACTGCTGGAAATCCCTCATACCATGACCTTAGAATATCCTTCTAAACTAATCACGAATATTTTCATGAAAGAATACTCATGCCATCCAACCCCCAGCTTATGTATATGCTTATGAAATCTAAACAAATGAATGGAAGCATCATCACCCCTTTGATATTTGAATTTTGGAAGATATGTTTTCCAATCTACATGAGGTATTCGATTTGGAAAACTAGGAATGTGAACAAGGTTCATAGGAGCATAGCTTCCACCCTAAGAACTCATCTTGATGATGGATAAATTAAATCATCTCCTCAAACTTTACAACCCTCTTTGACAGTGGAGTTGCCATGGAACATTATGAAGACTGGATTCTTCATAGATGGAGTAGCCAGGTCAAAGAGGAATGACCTTCCTGATGTTTGACTATTTTTCACCATCAATAGTCATATCTAAAACTTTATCATTCATACTTAGGGAAGACTCAAACCCTCCTCCCCATATCGATCCTGCTATCCACCAATCTACCTAGTTGAGGCACCTTCCAGAAGCTTCGAGTCACAGTCGATAGAGCATATACAACCTATATGTGTCTATGATCGGCCGCTGAACTAGGTCATAGAACTAAGACAATGTCATTTTCCCAAGGAGATAATAGTGATTATTCCCCGACAACAACACCAATTTGTTAGCACTTGGAATTGCACATTAGGTTGTGGAGGGTGAATCCCGAGGTAACAACAACAACAATTTAATAAAGGAAGCTGGCCTCTTCCTTTCTAGAGAGGGATCTCTCACAGATTTTTATCAGGTCCAAATACACAAACAAAATAAAATTCAGATGTGTTGGTGGTTGAAAAAAAGAAAGCATACATTGGGCTATGGAGTCACAAATATTCATGAATTACAAAACAATTTGCAAGTAAAATTATTCAAAGGAAAGGTATCATTCGGTTACAGTCAAATAGAAGTTTTCTGGTGATAAAGAAGGAAGGATGACAGTGCATTAATACGGAGCATCAAGAGATGAATTCTGCATCAAATTTGGTTGAAGTGGTTTGTGGATATCTGCAACAATAGCCAGAGCATAAACATGTATGAAGTCTGAACTATTACACACTCGTTCTAGATATGGAAGAAAACATAACAGCAAGTTTAACAGGAATACATGCACATAAGAAAGAAAATTAAATACTGTAACTACGACATACACAGGAAGATTTATAGCAACAGGCTTGCATTTGTCTCTATCATTTTTATTAAGGGAATATCTCAAAATACATAACCCAGAATGTCAGGAGTTCCAACATCATCTTCCTTTATCAAGGGAATATTTATAGTATCACCGGGCTCCTGGGAACAACCTCGAAAATCTAAAAATAGTTACAAAAAATGGGAACTAATCCTAACAAAATTTTATCTAGCAGATTCGCCATGATAATAAACAAAACAAGTAAGCATGCTAGGACCTGCATGATGGGACAAAATGGAAAATTAAACACCTGACCATGCTTGGTGGATGAAAACGATGGCTCAAAACACCTTCAGCGATCTGCAACAACTTCAAAACTACTTTGCATATTTACCTGCAAAATTGCTTTTGGACCGTATATCTTACCTCCAGATTCATCCCAGGTCGTTGATATGGGGTCTGCGGGATTCTAGCCTTCTCGAGGTTCAATTTGGTCTTTCCACCCTTTCCTTATCATTTCCTACCTTTGTCTTTCTGCATCGTCGATCTCAGCACGACTCATTTTCACTTGTTGAACTGAGATCAAGTTTGTGGGCTTTAGAAAATGGAAATTGGAATTTAGACCTTTCATAACATATAAATTGATATTTTCTCCCTTGCACTTCCTCCTTTAGCGGAAAGTAGAATGCGGATCCTCCAACTTTCTGCACCGATATATCTCCTCTTCCGATTCTTCCTTTTTGCTTCCGCCTTTCATTGAAAACAGAATGCGGAAAATAGATTTTCAATTTTCTCGGAGCTCAATTTTGACCTTTTCGCTTCCACCTTTCCGTGTTCGCTTTTAGCAGAAAGAGGAAGGAGGATTTTACAACTTTCACGATTGCAATTCTACCTTTTCTGCTTCCACCTTTAGTGAAAAATGATTTGTGGAAAGTGGGATTTCAACTTTTTGCAACCAAAATATTATGTTTTTCGCTTCCGTATTTAGTAGAAAGTAGATTGCGAAAAGTGGACTTTCAACTTTTTTGTAACCAAAATATGGTATTTTCACTTCCACCTTTCTGCTTTTTCCTTTAGTGTAAAGAGGATTGTGGAAAGCGGAATTTCGACTTTTGCCGAGCCGTTGATCTTTGGCAGAGCCGCTCTGAGCTGTTAGATCTTGCACTGCGGAAGGCGGAAATCGAGATTACAACTTTCTTAACCAAACCTTTTTCCTTTTCTGCCTTCACCCTTCTGATGGACCGTTGATCTAAGGTGAAAACTCCTTTTGACCATAGATCTTGAACTGTTGAAAGAGGAAGTTAGGTTTTATCACTTTTCACAGCTGAAACTTGCTTTTTTTCCTTTCTACTCTCTATTTTTCCTTGGCGAAAATGGTTTTTCGGCCTTTGATCTTGTGCGCAGCGCATCCCAGTCGTCCATTTCCTGTTATCATTCAACTAAGGATGGATTTCTTCATCTATATGCATTTCAAGGTCGAAAAAAATAATTTCTTAAGTATTTGGCATTTCGAGTTTAGAAATGTCCCTTCAAACCTCTGCAACCCTTCATCAACATTCTTTAAGGTTCTATGATATGGAAATTTTCTAACCTTATGTTATGTCCCAAAATAAATTTATTTTGATAGTATGAATAATTTGAGTCAAGTCATGAAAGATTTGAATATGACTAACAAATTAAAGGTCTCTGTTTGTGCTATGGTTGAAGAAATTGGAAGTTTTAGATTTAGGTGGCTTAAGTAGGGTTCTTAATAGCTCATTAGTCACTGAAAGGATTTGTTTCGACATCTAATAGTTTAATGTAGGATAAAGGTAAACCACTAAAAGCAGGCTCGAGTGAGTAAATGGTGAAAACAATTTCGGTGGCTTAGGCAAGACTTCAAACAACTCATTAGCCACCGAAAATTGTTGCTTTTGGCATCTTAGTGAACAGTCCAAGAATGGTGTTAACTGTTGAAAGTGGACAAAAAGTGACATTGGTAAAGGCGCTTTCAGTGACTTAGGTGATACTTCACACATCTCATTAGCCACCAAAAAGTGATGCTTTCGGCAACTTAGTAAATAGTTCAAGAAGAGCGTTAACCATCGAAAGCAAGAAAAATAACGTTGGGGAAAAAGCGCTTTTGATGGCTTAGGTGAAAGCTCTAACGTTTCATTAGCCACCGAAAGGACGGGTTTTTGGTGGTTAAAATGGATTTTCGGGGAGACCACTATCCGCCGAAAGCTAAGTTTCATTGTGACATTGGGAAAATGGTTTTGGTGGATTGGGCGAAAGGATTATCATTTCATTAGCCACCAAAAGCCATATTTTTGGTGGCTTGCAGAAAAATTCTCAAACACTGTTAACCACTGAAAAGGTAAAAGAGAGAAACAGTTATAAATCTATCAAATAAAACCCTGTCATCAAGATAACAATTAGTAAAGGGTGTGATAAACCACCGAAAGGATAGGAGGATGCATAACTGCACGAGGAAATGAGTAATGAGGTCATTATTTGAAACTAATAACGACTAATGTGATGAAACCCTCCTTCTCCCTCCATCTATCCACCAAAATGCAGAAAATCCCAATGAGTATCTGGGGATTGATTTTACCATAATTGATGGGCAGGGGTCTCAAAAAGATCAAGCAAGAGCCATCATCCTCTGACCTGAGCATCCATCATGAATTTGAAAGACCTCATAATCAGTTCCAAATCCCCAATACATTCCACCCTCGACCTCAGCATTTCTCTCCACCAAAAAGTCTTCTCTGATAAGCAACCTACTAAAACACTATCCTACAGAACTTGAATTTATTTGTTGTAGGTACCTAGGAGTGTTATTCAGCAAGATGAAGAAGGGAGGACCTGCTCTTAGGAAGGAGTTAGGAGACATTAGTTACCTGGAGGCACATCCATAGGACTATCAATTGTTCAAAATTTTGGCTACTATAGGTTTTGTGAGAAGATTCAAGGTTCACACCAGTAGGTGGCTGAGGCATTTTCCCTCTCCTTCGATGGCTCCAAGGCAGTCATAGGAAAAGAAGAATTCCTGATAGATGAAACACTAATTATTAAAGTAACTGAACTTCCTAGCACAAGAGAGAAGTGGTTTAAGACCACCATATCAAAAGATGTAGAATTCAGATCTTACCTGAAGCCTGAGCATAGGGAGGTGGTGTGGAAGAAAAGTGTACCATCCTCCTAGATGGAAGAGAGGTGGCAATAACTACTAAAGGCCATTGTGGTCTACATAAAATGTGAAGGGAGATATAACAAAGTGATGATTTACCATTTTAAGTTGATGAACCGCTTCACAGGGAGAATCCCACTCAATTTGATTTTTTATTTACACATGAGTTCGGCAAAGATGGCACACCAGGTGAAGGCCCAGCCAACCAAGATTATTGGTAGACTATCTCATCATGGCCTTATCCAGCTGCTGATCCAAGAGTTGATGAAAAGGAGGAATATGGCATGGCTTTATTTCCTATTTTGGAATTGTTTTGAAGCAGGCCTGCAGCCAAAAGAAAAGGGGAAGTCTCCTGCCAAAAATTCCAGCACACAAAGAAGTGGGAAAATAAAGAGAAGGACTATATCCCCAACAGCAATAGAACAGCCACCCTCCTCTTCCAAAGCCAAGAAGGTCAAAATAAACTTGGATTTCAGTGAGAAGGGCCAGGAAGTTTCAACACACAGTGAGAACATTTTGAACCTTCCCTACTCAAATTCAGAAGAGGAACAAGAAGAAGGTGCAGACCTAGCTTTGTAGGTTGTAGAAGAGATTCAAGAGCTACCATCACCTACACCAAAAGAGCAAGATGAACCAGTAGATAAGGCTTCCTCTAGAAAGCCCAAGACTCAAAAGATAAATCAGTTGCTGAGGAAAGTATATGAGATGGAATTTTTGGTCTGAGAGGTAAAGAGGAATAATGCTACATTGACCAGTAGAAACAAGATGTTGCATAAATCTTACCTAGGGAAGAGAGAAAGGTATATTTTCCAAAAGAGACTAAAAAAAAGATACCTGAAGGATAACAAAATATTGTATAGGATGATTATTATTCAAAAACTCTAAATGAAGGAGACCAAGCTAAACCCTAGAAACCACCTCACATTGGAAACCCTAGCTGAAGCTACACTTAGCCTTCAGCCTCCAGAAGCAAGCTAGGCTGATGTTAACCCTTCTGGCATAGGGCCTGCTGAATAAGAAAGCTAAGTAGACAGTTTGGAAAGCACAATTTTGTAGGCAGCTTAAGAATTTTTGAAGAACAGGGCTTTCGGTGGCTTAGGTAGATGCTAAGGTAGTTCATTAGCCACTGAAAGCCCGGCTTTCGGAAGCTAACAGTTCTAATATTTTGGCCTCTTAACCACCGAAAGCAGACAGAGGAATAATATTAAATTTTGACACGTAGGACACATTTTGGGTGAACATGGATGGCTCAAGGACAAAGTATAAAGATGAAAGACACTAAAGAAAACATCAAGGAAGGTGTGCTTTGGTTTTACTGCGACATAAAAATAGAAAAGGTCACCAATACTTAATTGTCAATGACTTAACCAACAGAGGACTAGTGGCAGTGATTGCCAATACTTACTTCAGTTATCAGAAGGTTCAAATAGTGAACGAATTCTTTAGATAGTTAGGATAATAGTTAATTAGGGTTTCATGACCTAATTATGCAAAAAACAATTATTTTGTTTATTTTTATTAAATCAAATCCAAGTTTCAGGATCCGAGTATTTTTGTAAAAGCTATAAAGCCTAAGAATTATTTTATTGAAAGGGTTTGACTTCAGGAACTTGTAGACCATTTCTATTGTCAAGCTTCTCATTTTTCTCATGACCTAATATAAGCTCTTTTGTTATCATCTGTTCAACTTCCATTTCTATCTTTTCTATGCTTATGCTTGAATGTGTTATTCAGGTTATATTCAAGTTAATTCATGTTTGATAGCTATCACCCTATTGGAATTTTGATGTGATTTGAATTATAAGTGCTTTCCTTGTCTTGATTTAGCCATTTATATGTATCTGTTTTATGTATGAATTTTCCAGCATGATAAGTTCTCCATCCCTGCACCATATTGTCAACCTGTGAACAATGGTAATTAGAAGCCTTATACCTGATTGAGTTTCATGCATGTCTTGAGAGTGGGAGGTCTTATAGGTCACCTGACTTGATCCATTCTATAAAACCCCAAAAACATTTTAAGTTACCAGGAATCCTTGAGCTGCAACCTAGAGGAGTTTCCTAGAGTGATAATGAATTAGCGCCATTGCCAGAAAGAGGAGACTGAAGCTTATCTTCCCTAGGAGACGACATAGATCCATGCTTTGATGATAGACAAAGCTTGGACACTATTCTAGTTGTAATCATCTTTCTGGTGACTCCATTGAAATAAGGTGGCTTCAAGAAGACCAAGTACTAGATCAAACCCTCAAGGGCCACCAGCAACACTGGTTTCAAATCCAGAAGAGATTCTAAGAAGAGCTAGGGCTTCACTAAGGCAGACCAGTAGTGTTGGAAAGGAAGCTACATCAGGTATTTCAAGAAATATTCTGCTATCATTTCTTCTGCTAAAACACTTAATTCTCAGGAATTTATAAATACATCATAAAATTTTAGGGTTTGGGAATCTTCAAGCACTGCTGCTTGTGAATATCCAATCCCTGGTGATTCCACTAGGATAAGTTTACCACCACCACCTTCTCAGCTGCCACCTACATCAGTACTACCTTCCTCCACCTTTTCCATATCCATTTCCAATATGGCGCCCCTCAATTGACCAAAATGGAAAGGATCCTGGTATCTAGGTATGTCCCCCTAAATTTGCTTAACCCTCTCTCAGCCATGCCCACTGGAGACTACCTCAAGTACATGCCTAAGTTCATAGGATAGGGATATTTCACAGCTGAAGAACATCTAGAGGCATTTTACAGTTATGCTGAGAACATTAATATAGAACGGGAATATGTGTGGACTAGGGTTTTTGTACAAAGCCTAGATGTTCAGGCTAGGAAATGGTTCAAAGAATTACCTGCTGGATCAGTAGTAGGTATTGAAGCCCTAGATGACATATTTCTAAAACATTGGGGAGAGAGGAGAGACCAGCTCTATTATATCATAGAGTTCAACAATTTGAAAAGAGAGAATAGGGACTCTGTCTCCAACTTCACCAAGAGGTTCAACAACATGTACAGCAAGATCCCCACTAAAATCAAGCCCACTAATACCTCAGCTAGGATACCTTATGCAAATTCCTTTGACTCGGATTTCTGCCTGCTTCTCAGAGAAAGGAGGTCTGCCTCCTTATCACTCATGCAGGATGCTGCCCTAGAGGTAGAATATAACATTGTGGCATATTAGAAGGTCAAAGGAAATATAGATAGGAAGAAGCATCCAACAGACCCTATTGGGGATTCTTCATTAGAGAACAAGATTGACAAAATGACCAAATTGTTAGATAACCTAGCTGCTGAGATGTCTAAGCTAAAGGACCGAGGACAAATACCTATGAGGGGTAAAGGTCCAAGTGATTTTGTTCCTCGAAACCATAATTTTTTCCCTTATATAAGAGGAACCCCCCCAGCTCAGATCCTCATAAGGGAAAGGAATCAAGGGGAATATTAGAGAATTAGGGCTCCTTTTCAGAATGTTGTACTAGAAGAAGAACCAAAATTCATTGAGGAAGAAGGAGAGGCTGAAGAACACATCCACTACATGGAAGATGAAGTTGACTATTTTTTTCTGACACAGGAAGAATATGAGGAAGCCCTAATTGATGAGTAGATCAGTGAAGAAGTAGTATATCAAGATGATGGTTAAGGGGGGTATAATATGAGGTCCAGGTTGGTTGTTCTTCTTAGGAAGAACATTGTTCTTGTCAAACATCCTGTTGCACTAGCTAAAAAGGCTACTGTTTTACCAAAGAAAATGGCTGTCATTTCCAAACCATTGCAAAAAACAGCAGTTTCATCAAGCCCTGACCATGTCCAAATCAAATCTCTAGTACATGAGGTAAGGTTTCCTGATAGACTGCATTATTCTTTCAACCTTGAGTTAGAGATTCAGAAATTGAAGATCCCTTTCCCATTAATTGAGCTAATGAAAAATGATGCATTCAAATATTCCATACTGAATTCTCTTCAGCCAAAGGTACATATTGATACTGACTTTGTAAATCTGGAAGATGACAAACCTATTGTAACCATAGCCCCTATGATCGAAGACCTAAAGGATTCATTCCCACCTTTCTACATATCCTTGAATATCCATGATAAAGTACTTCATAACTATCTGCTGGACTCAAGAGATTTCCATAACCTAATGCCAAAAGCTATGATGGATGAGCTTGGTCTCAACATTACAAATCCCTACCATGATTTGTTCTCCTTTGACTCCAGAAAGGTCAAGTGCCTGGGCCTCATCAAAGACCTTGTTGTAAACCTATCTCAGTTACCTTCAAAATGTATCATGGTGGACATTGTAGTGGTTGATATCCCTCCTAGATTTGGTCTCTTGCTGTCTCGATCATGGAGTAAAAGGCTAGGGGGGTACCCTTTAGATGGAACTTACATATGCCACAATCCCATGTTTGGAGGGGAGACCAAGAGGCTTTACATAGAAAATCAGCTTTCCAACATCATAAGAAATGAAAGGAATTCAGTGAACCACCCCATCTATGTAGTAGACACTAATTTTGGATCATGCATTCTGCAAATAAATGATTCTCAGCAAACACCAGTCTAGCTTAGTCAGCAGCACGAAGAAGTGACCACAACAGTCTAGAACATGTATTTTGACGGGGCTAGCACTCAAAGCTTAGTAGGTGCAGGTGTAGTATTGATATCTCCATCTAAAGAGAATATTCATCTATCTTATAAGCTTGAATTTAAAACCACTAACAGTATAGCATAATATGAAGCCTTGCTGCTAGGATTTAAAGCTGCCAAGGAGATGGGGATCATGTGCATGAAAATCTTTGGAGATGCAGACCTTATTATACAATAGGTCAACAACAATTTTCAAGCAAAAAATGTTAGGCTGAAGGCTTACAGGGATGAGGTATGGAAAATTAGAGACTCCTTTATGTTTTCTGAACTATCATATATACCTAGGGCTTTGAATCACCTGGCTGATTCCCTTGCTGTCTCTACAAGTATGTTTATTCCTCCTTTACCTCCTAAGCTCAGCTATGATGTTCAGGTCAAGTACAGACTTTACCTGCCAGATAATGCCAAATTTTGGAAGGTGTTTGAGAATGATGATGAGCTTAGTAAATTCCTTCAGCTAGTAGATGAATTCTCTGATATACAGATAGATCAGGAAAACTTAAACATGGAGGAATCCCAACAGCTCAAGTTGAAAGATAAAGTAGCTGATCAAAATATTGTCCAATTACCCAGCAATTATATACCATGGGGTCTAGTACCTCTGGAAGATATTTTTGATCATAATGACATCCCTTTCAAGCCTTCCAAAAAGGAGCAAGACCCTGTTGTCCAAGAGAAAAACATAGGTAGCCAAATCCATCCAAAAATAATAAATTTGTCCACTAAGTTGACTGCTGATTAGAGGTCCAAGTTTTGCAGCCTAATAAAAGAATTTGCTGATATATTTTCCTGGGAGTACAGTGACCTAAAAACCTATGAAACCAATATCATCCAGCACATGATTCCTTTGGAGAAGGACACCATCCCTTTCAATCAGAAGTTGATATCCATTAGTCCTATCCTACTGGCTATAATTGAAAAATAAATCCATAAGCTCCTCAAGGCCAAAATCATAATCCCCCTCAAGTATTCCAAGTGGATTGCAAACCTAGTGGTGGTAAGGAAGAAGAATGGGGAAATCAGGTTGTGTGTGGATTTTAGAAACCTGAAAAAATGTTCCAAAAAAAAAAACTATCCACTACCCAAGATGGAACACCTATTGCAAAGAGTCTCAGGGGCTAGTGTCATGTCATTCCTGGATGGCTTCTATGGATACAACCAAGTTGCTGTGCACCCTGATGACCAAGAGAAGACTACTTTTACCACCCCCTGGGGCACTTTCATGTATGCTAAAATGCCATTTGGGCTGATGAATGCTGGGGATACTTTTCAGAGAGCCATGGACCTAGATTTTGTAGGGTTGAAAGATAAATTTGTGCTTATATACTTGGATGACCTAACTGTTTAGTCTCATAGCCATCATGAGCATTTGCAGCATTTGAGGAGGGTATTTATAAAGTGCAGGAGGTTTGGAATATCTATCAACCCTAATAAGTCCCAGTTTGCACTCAGTGAGGGGAAACTCCTAGATCACATAGTCTCAACTGAAGGTGTAAAGATTGATCCAGTAAGAGTGGAAGCAATCCAGAAGCTGTCCATACCAAGGTCAAAAAGGGATATTCAGTTCTTTTTGGGTAAGATAAACTTTGTCAAGAGGTTCGTCCCTAATTTATCTGAGTTGGTAAAGCACATAATAGCCATGCTAAAAAAGGATGCATAAATAAAATGGACTGACCAGGCAAGAAGCTCTTTCGAAGACATCAAGAAGGCTATCATGGAGTCCCCAACCCTGAATAGTCCGAACTATACCAAGAGTTTTTATATTTTCTCCTTTGCATCATATGACATAGTGGTAGATGTGCTATTATAGAAAGATGGTGAAGGTCTCCGTTTTTTGCAGAAATTAGAGTTCCTCATGGTATTAGTCCTAATCAAGCACGAGCTCTTAAATTAAAATCTGTTAAATTCTGCATAGTTGATAAACTGTTGTACTGGAAATATTTGTCTGGGGTTTTGTTGAGATGTCTAGATAAATAAGAATTAGATCAGGTCATGCATCACTTTCATTCTAGCACATGTGGGGGCCATCATTATTGGAATACCACAACCCACAAGATCTTGAGGGTAGGGTACTATTGGTCAATCCTTTTTGCTGATGTATGTACTTTTGTAAGGGTCTGTGACCAGTGCCAAATATTTATAGGGAAGTAGCAGCTCAAATACTTACCCCTTAGGCCTATTTTAGTGAATGGGCCTTTGCAGCAATGGGGTCTAGATTTCATAGGAGAAATAAATACATCTTCCAATGGGAAGCATAAATGGATCCTAGTAGCCACAGGCTACTTTACCAAATGGACGGAGGCAGTACGCACCAGGAATGCCACTCATCAGGCCATCATGAATTTTTAATATGAGAATATCTTTAGTAGGTTCGGCTGCCCAGTAAGATTAGTGACTAATAATGCACCAACTTTCAAATCCAGGGCATTGGTTAGAATGTGTGAGTCAATGGGCATTCAGCTGGTGCATTCGACATCTTATTATCCTCAAGGAAATGGCCTCGCTGAGTCATCCAACAAAAGCCTAGTCAAGATCATCAGAAAACTATTGGAGACGAATCAGAAAAGATGGGATTCTAAGATAAAGTTTTCTTTATGAGATGATAGGGTAACAAGAAAAAATATCTATAGGTATTTCTCCATTCAAATTAGTTTATGGCACTAAGGCCATTTTCCCATTCAGCTCATTTGCTAGTGGCAAAATTCTTTCAGGAAGAGGAAGATGAACCAAATGATATGGCGAGGAGGATGATGGATTTGGTGGAGTTGCAGCAAGTCAGAGAACAAGTGATAGGAAAATCAGAAGCCTGTCAACAGACGATAAAGGTCATGTTTGACAAAAGAACAAAAGTAGACAACTTTCAGGTTGGATATTGGG
The DNA here is from genome assembly GCA_001517045.1 of Pseudotsuga menziesii. Taxonomy (NCBI): domain Eukaryota; kingdom Viridiplantae; phylum Streptophyta; class Pinopsida; order Pinales; family Pinaceae; genus Pseudotsuga; species Pseudotsuga menziesii. The sequence continues at coordinate 209,196 of LPNX010947816.1, forward strand.
TCCTCAAGTGGGATGCTGTCAGACAAGACACGGGAAAACATGGAAAGCTTGACTCTTTAAGGATTGGTCCTTTTGTGATAGCTCAAGTATAGAATAATAACACCTTCAAAGTGTAGAATCTGGAAGGGAAAGAGGTGTTTGATGGCCCAGTGAATGGGAATTTTCTGAAACTTTACTTTATTTGAGGCTCTTAGGCCTTGTTATTGCAAATTAGTAGTTAGTAGGTTGTTTTTGCTTACAGAATAAACTCCATGCCAAATGGAACAGTAAATGATAGTGTTAAGTTTTTAGTTGTTTTTAGGGAAAGGCATTTTGGTCTATGGTTCTTGGGACCTCATAGGGAGGTTCCCATCCCCAAGTAGGAGCCAGATGTTATCTCCCAAAATAAATTTATTTTGATAGTATGAATAATTCAAGTCATGTGATGAAAGATTTGAAGATGACTAACAAATTGAAGGTCTCTGTTTGTGCTATGGTTGAAGAAATTGGAAATTTTATCTTTCAGTGGCTTAGGAGGGGTTCTTAATAGCTCATTAGCCACTGGAAGGCTTTGTTTCGGAAGCTAACAGTTTAACGCAAAATAAAGTTAAACCACTGAAAGTGGGCCTAAGTGATTAAATGGTAAAAACACTTTCGGTGGCTTAGGCGAGACTTCAAATGACTCATTAGCCACTGAAACATGTTGCTTTTGGCAGCTTAGTGAATAGTCCAAGAAGGGTATTAACCACCGAAAGTAGACAAAAAGTGACATTGGTAAAGGTGATTTCAGTGGCTTATGTGAGACTTCAGACATCTCATTAGCCACCGAAAAGTGATGATTTTGGTAGCTTAGTAAACAGTTCAAGAAGGGCGTTAACTACCGAAAGTAGGAAAAAAGGCGTTGGGGAAAAAATGCTTTCAGTGGCTTAGGTGAAAGCTCTAACGTTTCATTAGCCACCAAAAGGACAGGTTTTTGGTGGTTAAAAGGGATTTTTGAGGAGACCACTATCCACCGAAAGCTGAGTTTCACTATGACATTGGGAAAATAGTTTCGGTGACTTGGGCAAAAGGATTATCATTTCATTAGCCAATGGAAGCCATCTTTTCGACAGCTTGCAGACAAAATATCGAAGGCTGTTAACCATCGAAAAAGTAAAAGAGAGAAACAATTAGAAATCTATCAAATCAAACCTTGTCAGCAAGATAACGATCAATAAGGGCATGATAAACCATCGAAAGGACAGGAGGCTGCGTAACTACGTGAGGAAATGAATAATGAGGTCGTTATTTGAAATTGATAATGACTGATGTGATGAAACCCTCCTTCTCCCTCCATATATCCACAAAATTGTATAAGAACCCAACGAGTATCCAAGGACTGATTTTACCATAATTGCTGGGCAAGGGTCTCGAAAATATCAAACAAGATCCATCACCCTCTGACCTAAGAATCCATCATGAAGTTGAAAGCCCTGATAATCAGTGCCAAATATCCAGTACATTCCACCCTTGGCCTCAACATTTCCCTCCACCAGAAAGTCTTCTCTAATGAACAGCCTGCTAAAACACTATCCTACAGAACTTGAATTTATTTGTTGTAGGTACCCAAGAGTGGCATTCAGCAAGATGAAGAAGGGAGGACCTGCTCTCAAAAAGGAGTTGGGAGACATCAGTTACCTGGAGGCACATATAGAGGTTTGTTAATTGTTCAAAGATGCTGGCTGCTATAGGTTTTGTGAGAAGATTCAAGTTTCACACCAACAGGTGGCTAAGTAATTTTCCCTCTCCTTCGATGGCTCTAAGGCAGTCATAGGAAAAGAAGAATTCCTGATAGATGAAACCCTAATTACTGAAGTAACTAAACTTCCTAGCACATGAGAGAAGTGGTTTAAGAACACCATACAAAAATATGTAGAATTCAGATCTTACCTGAAGCCTGAGCATAGGGAGGCGGTGTGGAAGAAAAGTGTAGCATCCTCCTGGCTAAAAGAGAGGTGGCAACAATTATTGAAGGACATTGTGGTCTACATAACATGTGAAGGGAGATATAATAGAGCTATGATTTACCATTTTAAGTTGATGTACCACTTCACAGAGAGAATCCCATTGAATTTTCCTTTTTACTTACACAGGAGTTTAGCAAAGATGGCACACCAGGTGAAGGCCCAGTCAAGTAAGATTGTTGGAAGACTGTCTCATCATGGCCTTATCCAGCTGCTGATCCAAGAGTTGCTGAAAAGGAGGAATATGGCATGGCCTTATTTCCTATTTTGGAATGGTTTTGAAACAGTCCTGTAGCCAGAATAAAAGGGGAAGTCTCTTGCCAAAAATTCTAGCACACTAAGAAGTGGGAAAATAAAGAGAGGGGCTATATCCCCAGCAGCAGGAGAACATCCTCCCTCCTCTTCCAAATCCAAGAAGGTAAAAAGAAACTTGAATTTTAGTGAGAAGGGAGAGGAATTTGCAACACACAGTGAGAACATTTTGAACCTGCCCTACTCAGATTCAGAAGAGGAACAAGAAGAAGGTGCAGACCTAGCTTTGCAGGTTGTAGAAGAGATTCAAGAGCTACCATCACCTACACCAAAAGAGCAATATGAACCAGCAGAGAAGGATTCCTCTAGCAAGAACAAGACTCAAAAGATAAATCAGTTGATGAGGCAAGTATATGAGATGGAAGTTTTGGTTAGAGAGGTAAAGAGGAATAATGCTACATTGACCAGTAGGAACAAGATGCTGCATAAATCTTACCTAGAGCAGAGAGAAAGGTATATTTTCCTAATGAGACTAAATAAAAGATACCTGAAGCATAAAATAAGATTATATAGAATGATTAGTCTTTAGAAACTCCACATGAAGGAGGCCAAGCTAAACCCTAGCAGCCACCTCACATTGGAAACCCTAGTTGAAGCTGCAGTTAGCCTTCAGCCTCCAAAACAAAGGTAGGCTGCTGTCAACCCTCCTGGCATAGAGCCTGCTAAAGAAGAAAGCTAAGCAGATAGATTGGAAAGCACAATTTTGGAGGCAGCCTAAGAATTTTTGAAGAACAAGGCTTTCGGTGGCTTAGGTGGATGATCATGCAGTTCATTAGCCACCGAAAGCCAAAAGCCTCGCTTTCGGTAGCTAACGGTTCTGATATTTTGGCCTCTTAACCACCGAAAGTAGACATAGGCATAATATTAAATTTTGACATGCAGGACCAGTTTTGGGTGAACATGGATGGCTCAAGGATGAAGTATAAAGATGAAGGAAGCTAAAGAAAACATCAGGGAAGGTGTGCTTTGGTTTTACTGTGACATAATAGTAGAAAAGGTCACCAATACTTAATTGTCAATTTGAAACAGTGACCTATGGCAGTGATTGCCGATACTTACTTCAGTTATTAGAAGGTTCAAATAGTGAATGAATTCTTTAGATAGTTAGACTAATATTTAATTAGGGTTTCATGACCTAATTATGCAAAAAACAATTATTTTGTTTATTTTTATTAAATCAGATCCAAGTTTTTAGGATCTGATTATTTTTGTAAAGGCAATAAAGCCTAAGAATTATTTTATTGAAAGGGTTCGATTTCAGGGACTTGTAGACCATTTCTATTGTGAAGCTTACCATTTTGTTCATGACCTAATATAAGCTCTTTTTTTATCATCTATTCAACTTCCATTTCTGTCTTTTCTGTGCTTATGCTTGAATGTGTTATTCAGGTTATATTCAAGTTAATTGATTTCTTATAGTTGTCACCCTATTGGTATGTTGATGTGATTTGAATTTTAAGTGCTTTCCTTGTCATGATTTAGCCATTTATATGTATTTGATTTATGTATTAATGTGCCAGCATGATAAGTTCTCCATCCTTGCTTTATATTGTCAACCTTTGAACAATGGTAATTAGAAGCCTTGTACCTGATTGAGTTTCATGCATGTCTTGAGAGTGGGAGGTCTTATAGGTCACCTGACTTGATCCATTTTAGAAAACCCCAAAAACATTTTAAGTTACCAGGCATCCTCGAGCCGCAACCTAGAGGAGTTTCCTGGAGTGATAACACCTTATTCCTCTTTTTACTGGCCAAATCGCTTATCAGTTGTTTAGCCCAAAAATGGTGTTAACAGGTATGGTCCCAATCCTCCTTGTCAAACTTTATTGTTGGACCCTGCAGTATATAGCAAGTTGTGGTGGTTTGATAATCCCGTGAGGATCCTGACTTTTTTACCACTCCTATCACAAGTTCTTATTGTTACTTTTAGCCTGAGTAGGGTTTTTCTTGCTTGCTTAGATAGATATTTTTACCTTTGATATTAGTTTGATTTTTACAAACTGGCTGATTTCCTATGGAAGAGGTCTCGTCAGTTACAAGAATTATCATCGAAAAATCCTTTGAATCCTCCAACTCAACCTTCCATGGATAGAAACATAGAGAACCATTATGAGGCAAGTAGTACTTCCATACTAGAGTTGGAATGAATTCTAGTGGAAGAGGAGCTAGTTGAATCTCCTCCTCCCAATGTTCCCTTGACAGACCCTTCGAAACCCCCACTGGTGGAGCAACCTTCATTTTGTAATGCCTCTTTTTTTGTCCCCACTCCTTCTGGAGCTAGGCTCCACCAGTTTTATCCTAATGAGATGGTAGCTCCCATATTTGGGCTTAATGATCCATTTTTGGAAACTTCGCTTGGTCAAACCATCTCTCAATTAGGTACTACTTCTACCGTAAATGTGTCAGCCATGGATTTGAACTCAAATTCCGAAATACATTTCCCCTACTTGTTACCTAGTTATCTTTTAGGTAGATCATTGAATATTCCTTCTAGAAATGTCCTAGCTAATCCTCCAGCTACACCTATAGTGTCTATAATTGCAACTCCTTAAAGAAGCCCATCCACCCTACTCCTTTACACCCCATCATTTCCATTGGCCTTTTTGTCAAAAGAGGGATTGACTTTGTGCATTGTAATCCTACCTCAGCAGGGGGCATGGTTACATGTGGATTATTTCACAAAATAGGTTTAGGTAATGCTTACATATGCTGAGGATGCTAATACCATCGCCCTCTTCATGTTTAATCATGGCGTAGCTGGGTTTGGATTTCCACAAGCCATAGTGACTGATGATGGATCCCATTTTCGTAATCAGATGATGGATGAGGTGAGTACCAAGTTGGGTTTTCACCATGAAAACTAAACCCCTTACTACCCACAAGCTAATATCTAGGTAAGAGCCATTAACAAGGTCTTAAATACTATGCTTTGTAGGAGGGTTGGAGATAAAAAATCCAATTGGAACTTAACTCTCTTTTCTGCATTGTGGGATTATAGAAATTCAGTCAAAATAGCTACTGGTTTCACACCTTTTCAATCAGTATATGGACTGGAAGCTATACTACCTATTGAGTGTGACATTCCATCACTAAATCTTGTATTTGGGCTTCTTCCCAACACTTCTACTGAGGAAGAATGTTTCCTTTATCTCTTGAACCTTGATGAGACTCGGTAGGATGTCACCTTGGCTAATGAGTAGCATAAAAAATGGGTCAAGACTTAATACGATAAATCTATTCAACCTTTGAGTTTTTAATGAAGGATATATGGTTCTGACATATGATCAGAAACATGAAAAACTTGGAAAAGGGAACATTGACTCTATGCAGTATGGTTGTTTCATCATGAGTAAAGTCTAAGAGAAAGGGGCTTATGAGCTTGTTGATTATGATGGAATTCCTTTCGGTAAACCTCGCAATGGGTTGTACCTGAAAAGGTATTATGCTTGAGTTATCTTTTACATTAGTACCTTGTATATATGTACATTTTTTTGGATTTTAGTATGGTTTTTGTTATTTAATATGGTTTTGAGTTCTTTTCAATACTGTTTATCCCATGCTTTTATTCTTTAGGTCAGATGGATTTCTATGGTTTTGCTAATGGTGCTTGCCGTCACACTCTGAACCTTGCTTCAACGACCTGGGTATTATATTACCAAGCTCATGAACTAGTTAGTTCAAGTGCAATTTGTATAGGTTTGACCACCAATAACATTATTGAGTACCATGCAGTGATAGGTCTTCTAACCAAAGCAACATCTCGAGACATTGACCATTTGGTAGTCTTCATGGACTCAGAGCTAGTGGTTTCTAATTTAAACCACGTATATGTCCTTTAGAACCTTGTAATTCTTTGTCTCTTTTGGAGAGTGAATTTTTTATAAAGATCATTTGAAACTATTACTTATCAGCATGTTCCTAGATCTTGTAACACAGTTGTAGATTCATTGGCCAACTACATGTTGGATTGGTAAATTGCACATTCATAACTGATAAGTAGAAAACATGGTTCATTTGTAAATAAGTGTAAATGGTAAAAAGACATATGACTCATATAAATAACATCCCATGATTAAAATAGATAGGCCACCAATAAATTCTCTCTCTCCCTCTCTCTATATATATATATATCATCAAAAGTGTGTTTTTACAAGAAAATGTCTTGAGACCCCGACTAAAGCATGTTGGATTTCAGATATAAAAATATAAAAAGTATTGAATCTAGATAGATTTCAGTTTCTACATCATGTGGGATCTAATGGTGCTCATGATAGAATATGATGACCCTTTGCACTCTATGTAGAAACCGTTCAAAATGGCCTGATACCCCCATAGCATGTCTCTAGTACCTCTTAGGGAGGTCATCTATAGTAATATTTGAGATGTCCAAATTCAAGCGTCAAGGTTCTCCTCGAGCTCAGTCAACTCATCATCTCCTCTGTGAACAAAGTGGGTCCCCACTCTCCTGTCAATGGGAGATGAGCCCCCAGGTCGTACCTGTCCCGTATCTGCATGAGAAGAGTAGGTCTCGTTAACATGTATAGAAATTGTAAAAATTGTAAAAACAAAATATATAAAAACATTGAATTCTTAGAGTCTCACTCACCCATGTCACCCCATTGGGTGCCTTCTAGTAAGGATAGATTAGGATATCCTCGGAAATAAATGCCTGCATACGCATAGTCCTCAATCATGAGGAGATGATCATCCAACCATCTGAAGAATGCAGTCCCATATTTCACACTGGAACCCTCGCCACCATGGCAAGCCATGATCTCTACCCATCATAGCATGCAAGGCTCTTGTGCCCTCAAATCAGTAAAGGACACTTGCAGCCTCAGATGGGGTACCCTATCGAAGAAAAATGATACTATTATAGTGCCATAGCCGAATTGCTTCAGCTCTCCTCGCTGACATTTTGTGAGGTGTTCCTTCAGTGTGACCAGTAATGCCTCTTCCCAGTTTAATACTGTGGGTGCCATTTCCTTTATGGCATAAAGAACGTGTGTGCGTGAATCTTGCTGAGCCCCTTATCTCCCTGAAATGCACTGCATAGTGAATAGTATTGTACGCAATGGTAGGTCCATGACACCCTTAATGGGAGTTTTCTTCCCACACATTTGAGTACCTCAAAAGCAGTATCAGTCGATGATACCCTGTGTATTAATATACCCTCCACAGGGACCTTTCAATGAGATGGGTGCTCCTTGCTGCAATAAACTAGTAAGGAAGTAGATTTCTTCTACTTCCAAAGTCAAAACATGATCCCCAACCTCCAAATATTTGTGCTCAGGATTCCATGTCCCGATGATATACTTTAATAGCTTCACTTGGGATCTCATGCTGTGTACATTGAAAAATTTCCAGATCTCGCACCCGATCAAAGAAGATATAGTGCCAACATCATTGATGGCTCTTATGTCATCAGTTCCATGTTCCCTCTCCTTCCACATGACCATCTTGGCTGTAAATGTCCTGCCAAAAGTTCAAAAAGAAGGTTTAGAATATAGAATCAACCATTGAAAAAATTCAAAACATTTTCTTTTGGCCCATATTTCATAATGTTATAGGGAATTTGTGGCATCACGTGTCTTCCTTTAAGACAGAGCAGTGCCACTATGCTTTTCTGCCAAAAAATGCACTATGCCATGCAGGTAATGTTGATATTGAAAGAGACAAGTGCATTACCCCGTGGGTGCATTTCACCCTTTGGTAAAATCCCCCAAAACCCTAAAACTAACATGGAATTGAAAAATAAAACCATGAAAATATTGGAAATGGTCTGAGGACTTACCTGCAACTGATGGTACTGAAAACAAATGGTCGATGACTCCAGAATCCTTAGCTGAAGTATGCACACAAAATGCCCTAAATTCTCTCCAAAATGGTAAAAAGTGAAAATGACAAGTGTTTTTACTATTTACTAGCTTATGTTGAAATGTATTTGTGTTTTATTTATTTATTTTTATTATTTTATTAAATATTTACCCTTAACCAACTTATAAGGCCTAGTTTTCAATTTTTTTGGAGTCTAATGGTCTTTTTGAGTCTTGCAAGGCATGGAGAAGTTGAATTTTTGGTTATGAATGAGATTTTTTTTGACTTTTTCATCCTCGCACAAAATGGAAAACGCTCCCAAGTGTTATTTTCGAAATCTTAGTCGTGCTCGTTAAACCTAACACTAATTTTTTGAGTCAATTTTTGCTTCTTTTTTCAAACTCGTTAAAATTCCTTTTCACAAAAAAGAAACCCTAATTGAGTCTTCTTTAATCTCTTTTCAGACTCCTAAAATGTGAAAAGATCATTGAGTGAACTTGTCTTCTTCACACTTGTAAAAGTACTTGAAGATTCGTCTTTCTGATGATAGTTTACCCCTTTTCGGTTCTGATTGACTAACTTAAAAAAAAGGAATACTCTAGTCATTGACTAGAAGAGTTATCTAAGGTATTATTTTATACTTTTCTGGGCCTCGAAGACAATCATACAAAAAAGGACCTTTGGAGTCTTCTTATGTTTCGTTCATTAGAGGAAATATGGGGTCTAAAATGGTCCTTATAAGAAAATGCGCCAACAACAAATTTTGTGAGTTGGAATTCAAGAACCAATAGAATTTCAATAAAATGAGTCAACCATAATGGTTGAATTTACATATTTGTCATAAAAGAAAACTACTTTTNTACTCAAATTTTAGGTGGGAGAGCTCGTTGGATGTAGAATTTAATTCTACATCCAACGAGTACCCACACTGCATACTTTTGAAGGACCCCGCTACCCCAAAAATAAGAAATACCTAAAAACATGTGATGATGACATCATCATCACATGTTTTTAGGTATTTCTTATTTTTGGGGTTGCGGGGTCCCTCAAAAGTATGCAGTGTGGGGACTCGTTAGATGCAGAATAAAAATTTGCATCCAACGAGCTCTTCTGCTCATAATTTGATTAAAAAACATGGAGATATGTCGAAAATATGAACAAAAAAACTAGTTTTTTTCATTCTTCTTCTAAAATTAATAACTATTATTTTATTATTTTAACTATTGTTTTATGATTTTCCTTAGGAGGCCCATTTTAGACCTCAAATTTCCTCTAATGCAGACTCTCTAAACATGAATGATACCGATTTTACTTTCAATGGACTCGTTAAACTAAACATTGAGAGACCCTCTTTTGGGAACAAACCCATCCTTTCTCAGGTTCGTAAAACATTTGAGAATGGAATTATCTTAGGATAAGCTACAACAAGTGTTTGTTACCTTCTTTGAACTCATAAAAATGAAAACGAAGCACTCATCAATCATGATGAGAAAGTAAGGGAAGGGAACCATATTTCATTTGCAATAATGGCAATTTGTAGTAACCTTTGAACATGGCACTTGTCTGCGTTTCATTTAGTCAATTGGGTATTCATCTTTCTTCTAAGTTGAGCCACTTTCATGAGTCATGTCACTCCTTTGATACTTTCAAAGAATGCATCATCCATCATTGCATTATGTCTTGACATTCGCCTGGTCAAGTCAATGCTTCCAAGTCTTCGGCTGTGCCACCCAATGTTCAAAGGGAAGTCATGTTGAGATTTTGTATCTATAGTGAAAATATTGTGTCAGTTACCTTTGATTCAGTACTATGGTTATGTTATACTCAAATTCTAGAATTTTTTTCTGAGTTTCGCGTCGTCGATGTGGGATTCATCATGGCCCTCCTTCGATGAGACTATTCTTGTAGAATTCAACTCATCATCCATGAATTATTCTTAGGAACAAGATAATACCTTGAGGTCTATATGCATCAATGGAAGGTCTTCTCTCTTTCACTATGGGTTTTAATCATTGACCTTTAATCGAAATATTCGACCAAGTGTTCAACATCATATCATCTATTCACATTAGGAAGATTGTAATAGAGTACCTTGGGAATCATCGACATCAATGGTGATATCCCTCTCACTTGTTAATGGTTCTCATCATTGACCAGAAATCAAGTGGTTTCTACCATGTTCGACATCAGGACATTGTGATCACATGGGTAGAATCGTACGTTGTTGAAAATGAGATGAAGACCCTAGGTATTTGTTAAGCACTCATAGCTTTCCCTAGGTTGCGATGGAGTATTTGTATGAGTCCTAGCATGCATCCACATTTGTATGGCCATAGTTTTGGTCAAATTTGTGTCTACAAGACATAGATCTACATTGTATGTTTGGTAGATATGTCTAAGTTTGAGTCTTCTTCGCATGGTACTACGCTGTATTCTAGTAGCCATGATTGTCAGTACCTCACATGGATATGCTTTGTATTGTTCCGCAGCCATGATAAGAGTTATGTAGATATGAATCAAACTGTTGATGTATTGTAGGATCAACTATGTTATTTAAGATCTCCAGTCAATGAATTATTTCCTCAAAGCGATAACTTGTTCTGACAAATCCCTCACCTATCCTACCCCTCTAGCCTCGTGCTTTGGGGGGAATTCTATTATACATATTTCTTGTCAGCATCACATACTGAGAACAAAACATTAGAACTTGCCTTCATTCCCCAAGTGTTGAATTTGAAAATTGGTCTTGGATCGGTGATTGAAATACTTTTTCCACCACTGCACTTTCCTTGTGTACAAAGTGCGTTACCTAAGTCTGTAACACCTATTTTCCATGCAAAACAAGCGGTGTCACCGCCACTTACCTTTGTACAATGAGCGTTTCCCTATTAGTAATGCTATGTCATAGTTGATAAAGAGCAGAGCTCAAGTTTTAAATCTAAAATGAGAAGTTTCACGAAGCTTCTCGAACCTCAGCTTCATGGAAAACTAATTCCTAGACTCTTGGACCACCTAGACTCGAGATCCCTCCTTGTAGGATCTCCCCTCCACCTCATACACCATTTTCTCAACCATCCCTATCCTTCCATGGCTATAAATCTTGGCTCATCCCCCATGGGTAAAGGGGGTAACATAATGCATTAGCACCAAAATTCTGGCCCAATCTAGCCAAGGAGAGTGGGCACTAGGTGGGAATGTTTTAATCTTGGAAGGAAAGATATATCTTTGAGAAGAGATCTCTCAACACTAAGGATCTCAGTTTTAATCTCTCTCTTATTTTGTTAACGCAATGAAATTTCCTTTTTCCATGAAATATATTGTGTGTTGATCATTAATTTCATTATCAAATTCCTCAGTCATTGATATAATATTGTAGATCGTACTTGGTACTTTTAATCTTGTATTCTTTTGTGATGTTATTTTTGCAGGTAAAATGTAGAGATATAGTTTTCTGTAAGGCTGGTACATTCCAAGCATTTTCCAATCTTAGGAGAAGTACTTCTCATTGTTGTGACTCATTTGTTCTAGCTGTAAGGACTTCAGGCTAGGGAAACAACTTTTGTCCACAGAAGGTGAGAATTTCCAGCAACAATATATATGTAAATATAATCTTTTATAGTTAACCATATTATAACTTATGAAATAACAAAACCATTACTTGTTGCACAGAGACTTATAGATGGGTGAATTATGACAAATCATGGAATAAGAACCTATACATGAGGGAATGCCAGTATTGGAAAATGGAAGCCTCTGTGTAGAACTTGAGGAAAAATCGTAACGCTGAGATACAATCAGAAATGTTAGAAAATGTGAAAAGTTTGAAGGATGATTTAGATAGTCTTAAGGTGGATAATGTCAAATTGATGAATGATAAATCAAATCAGAAAGAGATAAATGAGTTTATTTTGAAAACCTTAACAGACCAAGCACCAAAAAAAAATAATGGTAAAAAATATTGTAGTACTGGAATGAAAAGAAAAGAAAATATGAAAAGTTATAGCAGTTAGGAAACCACATACAACCTTCAATTAAACGCTATGGAATTAAAGAAAGGAGATGAAACAAAATGCAAGAAACAAAAAGGAAAAAAAGTGGAATTACAAGGGGAATTTAAGAAATCGAGACCTCCGACGTTTGATGGGGAATCTAAAGAGGCTGTTGAATCTTGGCTTCTTAACATAAAATGATATTTTCAAGTATACAGTTATGTTGACAATTTGAGGGCACGTTTGTCTATTTTCCAGCTAAGTGGGAAAGTTTCCTTGTGTTGGTAGGAAGCAAAAAGCTTTAATAACATACACAATAAGGAGTTAAGATGGAAGTTTTTTTAAAAACCATTTAAAAAGATATACATGTTAGAGAGATATTATGACGAAAATCCAAAGAATTAATGACTTGAGTTTGGGAAAATTAACTATGAAGGAATTCATAACTAAATTTGTGAATTTACAATGTTACGTACCATATTTGAAGGATGAATAAAAAGTGTATCGGTTTATGAGTTGTTTACCTCCACCTTACAAGTATAAGATTGAATTTCACCTTTCCAAAACTATGGACAAAGCAATTAAGAAGGCTAAACTATGTTATCTTATGTTAAACAAAGATCTGAATTAAATAGAACCTAGAAAAATAAAAAGAATAAAAAAAAGGATTAGCACAAGAAAGGATTTAAAACTTCCCCTTTTAGGAAAGGAACAATAAGTTATGTAGATAACAAGTATAATACGTTAGGTTCAACCACAAACAACATAACAGAGGGTACATGAACTCTTAATAGTGGAGGGAATAAAAAATAAAAGGAAATTAAATGTTGGGGTTGTAATGGACCTCAACTATATAGAAAATTCCCCCACAATCCTAATAGAAAAATTCCCCCCTTAAACATGTTGCAATAATCTTCTATAGTTAATGATATACCCATCAATGTACCTAGAATTAATGCTTCTTTAGAAGATCAACATGCAAATCATCAAACCACCATGTTGGAAGTAGAAGGTAAAATTCTAAACACACGTTTCTATTCTTATTGATTCAAGAGATATTATAAGTTACATTGCACCAAGAGTACTTGATAAATGTAAACACTTAAAGGATAAATAAAGAAATGCATGGTTGGTACAACTAACAACAAGAGTGAAGAGGAAAGTTACAGAACTGGTAAAAGATTGTAAACAAATTTTTAATGAGATGGACAGAATGTTTGAATTAAACATAATTCCTTTAGGATTTTATGACTTCTTGATTGGTATGGATTGGATAGAGTCTCATAAAACCATCATCAACTATTTACATAATTTTTTTGATTGTATGGATGAAAAGGGAAAATATCATACCATAAAAGGAATCTACAGACCTATATCTATATGAAACGTTTCAGCTATGCATATCAAAAAGTGTATTAGGAAAGGATGACAACTTTATGCAATCAAAATAGTAGAGAATGAACCTAAGAAGTTAACAAAAATAATGGATCAATGTCCTATTCTTAAGAAATTTTAGGATGTGTTTCCTGATGATATACCAAGACTACCTCCTAAGAGAGATTTGGACTTTTCTATAGATTTAATGTTGAGATCAACACCTATATGACAAGCCCCTTATAGTATGAGTATTCCAAAATTGTCAGAGCTAAGAACGCAACTACAGGAGTTACTTGACAAGAAGTAGATTTGACCCAGTGTGTCACCCTAGGGAGCACCAGTTCTATTTGTCAAAAAGAAATACGATACATTTATAATGTATATAGATTACATAAAACAAAAAAATGATAATTAAAAAGACATATCCATTACTAAGAATTGATGGCTTGTTTGATCAATTTAGAGGAGCCAATATTTTCTCAAAACACGATCTTAGATCAAGTTATCATCAAGTACAAGTTAAAGAAGAAGACATTCATAAAATTGCATTTCGAACAAGATATGGACATTATGAATTTGTTGTTATTCCTTTTGCGTGAACCAATGCTCCAACAACATTTATGGGTATGATGAATAATGTGGTAAGCATATTTTTGGACAAATTTATACTAGTGTTCATTGATGACATCTAGATATATTCCAAGAATTGAAGAACATGAGGAGCATTTATGAATGGTTTTGCAAACTTTGAGAAACATCGGCTATATGAAAAACTTAGTAAATGTGATTTTATAAAAAAAATACAATATTTGGGAGATGTCATCTCAGAAATAGGTGTAGCAGTTGATCCACATAAAATCAAGGTTATTATAACATGGATTGTACCAAAATATGTACATGATATCAGGTCATTCATGGGGTTAACATGATATTATCATAGATTTATAGTGATTTTTTCAAGAATATATCATCCTATAACTACCCTTAAAAAATGAAGTGTTAAATTTGTGTGGATTCAACAATGTTAATATAGCTTCAATAAATTGAAACACTTACTCACAACAACACCTATATTAAGAATTGTTGATCCTAATAAAGATTTTGTAGTATGCACCGATGCAGGTAAAGATGGTCTAGGAGGGGTTTTGACTCTGGATGGTCAGGTGATTTGTTATGAAACCAGAAAATTGAAGGAGCATGAGAAAAATTATGTAGTACATGAAATGGAATTGACTATCATCATCCATGCTCTTAAAATTTGGCAACAATATTTTATGGGAAAGAAATTCTTGTTGTTGATAAATAATATTGGGATAAAATATATGTTTGATAAAAAATCATTAAATGCATGCTAAGCTAGATGGATTTCATTTATAAGCGAATATGATTTTGAAATTAGGCATATAAAAGGGAAAGAAAAGATTGCAGTAGATTCTGTTACTTGGAAACAACATGAATTGCACATAGTAGTAATTAGTGGGTATGAGTCAGAGTTTAAAAACCTGTTGAAAGAAATATTTGGTAATGATTCAGAATATAATAAGTTGATGAAAAAATGTATTAAAAAATATGATATTACTGAGGATTATTCATATCAGATAGATGCAGAAGGATTTCTGTGTTATAAAAACCACATTTATGTACCCAATTAGTCAAATATAAAACAAATTTTCTTGAAGGAGATACATGATAATCCTTGTATTGGTCATCCAGGATATCAGAAACGCATATCAACTTTAAAAAAAACTTTTATTGGATTAATATGAAGAAAGAGGCAATTAATTATGTAGCTATATGTTTTACATGTCAACATGTTAAGGTTATTCATCAACATCCATTCATACTATTACAACCTATACCCATTTTGGAATGGAAATGGGAAACTACAACCATGGATATTATAACAAGGCTCTTTAAAACAAGGAAACAACATGTTTCCATTATGGTTGTAGTAGATAAACTAAGCAAAGAAACACATTTTATACTCGTAAATTTGACTTGTAAAGATATAAATATCACTGACATATATATGAAGGAAATTTTCTGACTTCATGGGATACTGAAGACAATCATCACTAATATGGATGCAAAATTTACCTCAAACTTTTGGACATCACTATTTAAAGGTATGGATACAAAGTTGAATTTTAGTACATCATACCATCCTCAAACATATGGTAAAACTAAATGGGTAAATCAAGGACTAGAGGATATGTTGAGGATGTATGCAATGAATCAACTAGGTAAGTGGGGGGACTATATTCATTTAGTGGAATTTGCTTACAATAAAATTTATCAAGCTTCTCTCAAAATGATCCCTTTTGGGGTACTGTATGGAAGATGATGTAAAGTACCCTTGAGTTGGGGTAATATTGAAGATAGGATGGTTTTAGGACCCAACATGTTAGCATAGATGGAAACAATGGTAACACAAATAAAACATAATTTAAAGGATGCACATGACAAACAAAAAAGTTACACTAATAGGAAAATAACAACTAAAGAATAAAATGTAGGGGAACATGCGTTCTTATGGATCAAACCAAAGAAAAGTACTTTAAGACATGATTATATTCCAAACTTGCACCCATATTCGTGAGACCCTTTCAATTATTGGCTATAATGGGGCATGTAGCTTATTGACTAGCTCTACCTCCACACATAATAATTCATGATGTTTTTCATGTCTCATTACTAAAAAAATATATTGTTGATAAATATCATATCATTGATTGAAACAATGTGCAGGTGGAACTGGAGGGATACATTCATGTGAAGCCAATGTGCATCCTTGATAGGAGAGATGTCGTGCTTCGAAAAAAATATTATTGTACATATTAAAGTTCAATGGGAGCACTATGCTCCAGAAGAAGTTAGATGGGAAAGAAATGATGTTATGAAATAAGTTTATCTGTTTCTATTTCAAATATTAAATGACACTAAATAATCACCGAGGATGGTGACAAGACTTTAGGGGGGAAGTATTGTAATATCCCTCGTAACATTGAAAGTAATTTTGTTTAAGTTTTTTTATGATAAACTGATAGATGTTGTAAATAAATTATTTAATAATTAAATTGTGAATGTATGTCAACAAAAGTTAGGAAACCTAAGTTTGTGTTAGTAATTGAATACTCAACTATCTTTAAGAACACAAGTGGCCAATCTTAGAACGAGTTAGTTAGTTACTAGCTATTAAGCCCTAGGAAAAAGAGGGAATGCATGCAGAGAAATAAAAAGGAATGAGAACAGAGCTGCTAGAGAACATTGGAAACGTGTAAGCTCTAATTTAGGTTATTAAAAGTAGCACAAAGCTGCTAGAGAACACTTGAAGAGTGGCAGGATTTGGAATAAAAACTACTAGTGAGAACCTAGGAGTGTGGTAGGTTCTGTAAGTAGCTGAATGTGACTAATCGATTAGTGGCATCTTGATAAACTGAGGAAGTGAAAAACACAAACTGTGGTTGTACGAAATAGGTTGGAAACCTTGCAAATTGAAACAAATTTGGAGGTTCCTAAGGCCGGGAGGAGCATGGGTGCTCAATTTCTAGTTTTGGAAGACATTCATATATGCTCAACTTTACCTGATATTAGTATATTATTGAATAATTTAACTGTAGTAACTTTGTTTATTACAAATGAGAAAAGACAATTAATGGATGAAGAATGTTTGAAGATGTATTTAATAATGAATTTACCATGTTTATATTTGATAAATAGTTTATCAATACTCTAGGGCTTATGTTTTCTTAAGCGTGGGTAAGTCACGTTTCTAATTTTGATTAATATGGTCATGTTTATTTTCTCTAGGGAAAATCCTAATAAAAATTGATTATAACCGTTGCGTTATTTATCATTGAGTAAAGGCAGGAAAGGATGAAAATGTATAAATATGAAATAAGTAATGAATGACTAATATTTATATTTTGTTGGATGAAATAGTACATTAGATGCTTACGTTTCCATTTATTGGTTATGTTTATTAAGAAGGCTATTTAAATTTATGCTTATAATAACAATTTAAGCAAAAAAACCTAGGATTGAATTACGATAAAACCAAATTAGATATGTAATATTAACCTATAGTTCATTTATAAAAAAATGAGAGGATAATATTCAAATTAAAAACCTTACTCACTATTTATAAATGATTGAGGAACAAGACAAATACTAGATAATTAAATTGTAGAACAATTATAAATACAAACCCTAGAATAATCCCATTAAAGTGTTATAGTATTACCCATTGTAAACTATAGAAAATACTCAACAAGAATGGACAAAGTATTCATACAAGTCTCTTCTATTAAACAAAAATATGTACAAGAAAAACTACAAACCCTCTGGGTATTTATGTAAATCTATTAACAACATGCAAATAAGGAAAGTTAACAATCAATTTATAATTTCCAACAGAGTTAATAATAACAAGAAACTACTCTGTGAACACCTAAAACCCCAGAGTATAATTAACCAGGCGCCTTAACAGTCTTAAGTTTTTTTTCTTTAAAAAAGATAAACATAAGTATGATATCAACCAATAAGTCACTCTATACCAACTTGCACACATAGGGAAAAATAAGAACCAAAAACCTAGAGAGTCTTTCGATGAGGAACTAATGTTCCTTTGCTTAACCTTCGCCTAGACAACTGTGAAAGGAGCCAAGAGGGCTTACAAGGACAAGGTTGAGCTGTGGATTTTTTGTGACCACTCAATTGTACATAAAAAAACATGCAACAATAAATAAAAGTCAGTGAAAAATTAGTTATGCATTCAAACTAGAAAACACTAAAAAAAAGAACTGAAGAGGGGCTTACCTTCCACATTGAACTGATAAGAATAATCGCATATTTGAGCATAGATATAGAATGTTCATGGTATAATTTACCAAAAATCCAAAGAGATTGCACAACGATAGAACATGAAGGAATAGCCTCAATTTCCAAAACCAACAACACAATTGTCTTATTTTTACACCTCATCAAATAACCTTAGAGCTGTACCAAGGTTACGCTATGAAAACCTAGTTTATCAAACCAATTTTGCATATTGAACACACAAATATCTGTAACGGTGGAAATATTTCATTAGAGAAAAATTGAGGTCTAAAATGGGCCTCCTAAGGAAAATAATAAAATAATATTTATTAATTTTGCATCCAACAAGTACCCACACTACATACTTTTGAGGGATCCCACTGCCCCAAAAACAAGAAACACCTAAAAAAATGTGATGATGATGATGTGAATTTAATTCGGCATCTAATGAGTGAAGATGCTTGAAATTTGAGTAAAAATACAGGAAGATATGTTGTAAATATGAAAAAAAGAGTAGTTTTTTATGACAAATATGTCATGTCAATCATTATGGTTGACTCATTTCATTAAAATTATATTGGTTCTTGAATTCCAACTCATTAAGAAATTATGGTTGGCTCATTTTCTTATAGGAAGATTGTCGATAGGGGATCAGAGAGAGAGAGAGAGAGAGAGAGAGATTGGGGTTGGGTGTTTACATCAAGACAAAGAGTGATTAGGAGTCAAAATAGGTATAAATATAGAAATAGATCATGGGGGGAGTATGGATGGTTAATGGTCAGGGAGAGAAGGACACAAAAATGGTGGGATGGGAAATTTGTTGAGTGAGGTTTTTGGGGGAGAGAGAGAGAGAGAGAGAGAGAGAGAGAGAGAGAGAGAGAGNGGTTAGTCATTTAGAGAGATATGGAGGGACAAATAGATTAGATGTTAATGGTTTACATATATAGATAGAGAGAGAGATTAGGGGTTAGATATTTAGATAGTTAGATAGATAGAGAGAGAGAGATTAGGGGTTATATATTTAGATAGTTAAAGAGAGAATGATTGGGGGATAATGGATTAGAGAGAGAGAGGAAAGTTAGCTTGGGAATCAATGGTTTAGAGAGAGAGAGAGAGAGAGAGAGAGAGAGAGAGAGTTTGGGTATTAGGGTTTTATAGAAAGAGAGAGACCGAGGAATCGAGATTATTGGTTTAGAGGGAGATATACAGAGAAATTTAATGTTAGTTTTTGAGAGAGAGATAGAAGGAAAGAGATTGGTGGTTAGGGGTTTAAGGAGAGAGAGAGAGAAAAAAATTAGGGGGTTAGAGGTTTATATAAATAATATAGCATGTGTGAGAGAGAGCAAGAGAGAATGGGTTTAGGGGTTTAGAGAGAGAGAGAGAGAGAGAGAGAGAGAGAGAGAGAGAGATTGGAGGTTTGGGGTTTACATAAGATATATAGAGATATGGGGGTTAGGGGTCTAGAGATATAGATAAACTGGGGGTTTTCTATTTAGGGATAGATAGAGAGAGATTGGGAGTTATGGGTTTGTATAGATAAGTATATTTATTGATCATGAATTTTTGTGTGTGTGATATAGAGAGAGACCAATATTGGGGTTAGATCTTTAGAGAGAGATAGAGAGAAATTCAGGGTTAGGTGTCTAGAGAGAGAGAGAGATAGACTTTTGGAGTTAGTTGTTTACATGGAGAGAGAGAAAGAGAGAGGGATTGGTTGGTTGTTAATATTTTATAGTTATAGATAGAGAGTGGGGGATTATGGGTTAGGGGTTAAGAGAGAGAGGGGGGGAGAGAGAGATTGGCGGTTAGGTGTTTAGAGAGATGGAGAGATATTGGAGGTTATGGGTTTAGAGAGAGAAATAAATTGTGTGAGAATTGAATCACAACTGGATCTAGGATCCATATAAACTCTCACAATTCGATATTGTTCACAAACTGTGCACAAAATAGCTAAAAGAGTGAAAAATACACACACATGAGGTCAATAACATATATTATTATGAATTTCCAACATCTAACTATGTATGGATAAAATATATATTAAAATAGGGAAACATCGTGAGGCATTAGAGGCCATTTGGAAGAACATAAGTGTCAAACCATGATTTGACCCTCAAACCCCCTTAGGTGGACCAATCAGCTTCCTAATCATCCCAAACGGTCATGAATTCATGTGTGAATGTGGGTGAGGCATCGTGGAACATAAATGGAGGTATGAAATGTGTGGATGAGAACATGGGTGAGTGGGAGTGGCTCTAGGAGGCAATATATACCCAAGGAATGCCAAAAACCACATAAACCAAGCACTAGCACCTATAGTCAAACAATATCCTTGAAACTAGGGAAATGGGAAAGCACCAAGGAAATATGTCATGAATGTGGGTGCCTTCCATTTAGAATGATCAACTGGGAGTTCCTCAACTGCCAGAATGGTCAACCTAGAGTGCATCAACTGTGGGTAAGTGATCAATATCCCTAAGTGTAGAACATAGAACATTGCATTTAAGAAAATGAAATGTTTCCTAAGGTACGATATCATGTAATAAGGTGGATTATTTCTCGAAAAAAATGGAATTTGACAGAGAGAGAGACTAGGGTTAATAACATTTTAAATATAGAGAGGGATCAAAAGGGGAGTATAGTTGGTTTTTGGTGGGAGAGAGAGAACTATTGGGATTTATGGGNTTTATGGGTTTTTTATATCCCAAAATGACACACTCTCTTGCTATTTCCACTTTCCCATGTTTTCATCACATGTCAACACTTCCATGAGGACAATTCATGAAAGTGACTGAAAAAACACCTAGATTAGAGGAGCCATATATAGATTTATATAAATCTTTTTTACCTCTTCTCTAGACCGTTGGAAAGGTATCTAAGTCAAGAACAACTTTACAAACAACTAAATACTAGAAATTCCCAGAAGTAACCTAAAAATGATAACTTTTTACCTACATGCAAATTTTGTTAAGAAAACCCGTGAGTTTAACTTCTATACTCATGGATTTTCCTTCATGCCACTAACGGTTACCTCCTGTAATGGTAAAAAATAATAAGATTATCAAATATCTTGAATTAGGGGTGGTTTGGGAGGTTATGGAACTGAAATTGGGAGTTGTAACTAACCCCTATTCGACCCTATCTCTTAAGAAATGTATAAGTAGAAGGAGAGAGGTCCATGAGAAGGGATTTGAAATTTTGCATTGTTATGTTGGAGAAATTGGGACTGTCATTCCCCCACATTTTCCTTGGAGATCATCTCCTTGTTTTGTAGATCTTGGAGGCTGAGTTCTTTGGAGAAGAGAAGTAGAAGAACTAGAACAAGGTTTCGTGAGGTTCCTAGCTTGAGGAGAAGGTAATATTTGTACTTCTTTAATGATTAATAAATATGTGATGATATTCCTCTTCCAATCAATGAGTATTGTATATTGAATCTATGATTATGATTGTATGGTGTTGTTTATCATATTAGGGTTTCATATTGCTTTGATTGTCATTGCTTTACATGCAGTCATATTGGTTTGAGGAAGGTAGGGAACATGAGAAAGATAGAGGAAGGTCGATGAGCACCTAGTCTATTCGAAGAGAGTGAGCACAAACTTTAGTCATAGGTAGACAAAGGATTTTGCAATGAAGAGGAGGACTATAGCCTGATTTCAGAATGAGTAGAAGAATCTGAAGAGTCTGCTAAGACACCAAGGTCAGGACGTAACTACATCACACCGGGAGTATCACCTGAAGTAAGTTCTAGAGCCTCATGTCCTGAAAGATTTATGAATACTTATAGTGCCAGGACTAGGACTAGAATACGAGAGGAACCACCTCCGTTAAACTATTCATTGGATAACATTGACGCAAACTCAATGGCCGGGAATGATATTTGGTTACCCAAATTCAATGGAAATGGATCAGAGGATTCAGAGTAGCATTGGTTCATATGTGAATCTATTTGGATGGTTCATTTAGTTCAGAATGCAGACTTAAAGAAAGCGGAAATGATCACGACTCTAAGGGATCATGCATTGGAATGGCTTATGAAGTTCTGTGTAGTACCACCAGGAACACCACAGAAGACCCTTGAAGAAATATGAACTACAATGATCTCTGAGTTTAGAAAACCTAAATCTGAGTTGCAGTGTATCACCAAGATCAAGGAGATAAAGCAAGCATTGAAAGAGTTAGTATGGGACTTTCACCAACGGTTTAAAACTTTGATGTCCAAAGTAAGTATCCAAATGTCAGATGCTTAGCATAAAGAATGGTTTATTGCTGTGTTGTTGCCACACATCTGATGCCCATTGATGCAACAAAATATCGAGTTGCAGAAAAAAGTGCTAGAATTGGCAATGAATCTAGAAGTGTCACCAATTGATGATGGTTCCATAGGCATGGTATAGATTCAATCATAGTTGGCTAATCTAATGATACAGCTTCAGGACATCAAGAAGGGTAAGGAAACCCATGAAGAATTATGGTGTATGAATTTAGAATGGATAGACAAACTAAGGATAACTGTCCGACCTTCATGAATTATGTCTCATCCGGTGTGCCAAACCCATTAAATGTCCATGGAATACCCTGGTGTCGCATATGCCAGACTAGAGAAAATCACGACGAGGATTGCCTATACCTGAAAAAGATTGTAAGTACCCTAACAAACCTATTGTGTAAATTTTGCAAGTCATTAGGGCATGAAGAGAAGGATTGTTGAGCATACCAGCTCTTGAAGGAAAATAGGGTAGACATATACTTGATGAAGAACGATGGGTAGACTCATGATGACCCCACGCAAACATTGTATCAGCATGCGCAGTTCCCACCCAATCAGTATCAAAGCCAGTATCAGCCTCAGTATGCGCCGCAGCAGCCATACATGCAACAAAATCACTATCAACCACAATATCAATAGAATCAATACCCCTCGCAGAAATCACACCCTCACGGAAGAGGTAGCGGGAACATCAGAGGCAAAGGAGGTGGAGGATTATTTGGTAGAGGAAGAGGTCAAGTTACATGATATAACTGTGGACAACCAGGTCACTATGCCAGATATTTCTTGGAGCCTGTGAAGACATGCTCATACTGTAAGGGACAAGACCATAATGTGGAACAATGCCCTCAGTTGATTGCGAATTGGTAGGCCAGGACCATCACAGGTCCTACTCCTGTGCAGAATCTGAACCCAAATCCAAATCCTAACTTGAACTTCTAGATGATTTCCACTGAGCCAAGAGAGCCCAGCATTGCTATTGTAACATGAGTAGGAGTTATGAATAGAGCTAACATGGATATACCACAAGAACAACTGCAGCCACATGCCCAGAGGTATGACCCACGATGTAGAAGAAGGTGTCGTTCGACGTCCACAAACAGAAGAAAATATTCATGGATGTGCGACATGATTTTTTGGATCCAGAAGAACCATCGACATTAGAAAAAGTCAAGGATATGCCTGAACGATTCTATCACATATTTCAGAAGAAGGTCCCACACAAGGTTAGTAAACTCAAGTCCTTCTTGTCAAGTTTATTAGCACTAATACAAGATAAAGATGCTATCACAGAACTACAAGCATTGATAGAAGAGACACCAGTAGAGCCATGACCCAAAAATAAAGTTAATCAGGTCATAAATAAATTCAAAACTGGTCGCGAGTTAAGAATGAATGCGTAGATAGGGGATTATGACATGGACTATATTATTTTAGACTTAGGTTTTGACGTCAATATTTTGACGTGACAAACTTGGGAAATTATGGGAAATTCGCACTTGGACTGGTCTCCTGTCCAGTTGCGACTTTCCAATCAGGTGAAGGTCCTCCCAATTGGTAGGTTGATTCAAGTCCCTGTCGACATCAAAGGGTTTCCCACATCTGTAGATTTTGAAGTCATTAACATTGTTGATGACACAAACCCATATACCACGCTGCTGGGAATAGATTGGGCCATAGATGATCAGACAATTATCAACTTCAAGAAAAGGATACTCTTATTCGAGGATAATGAGATGAGGGTAGTTTCTCCCATTGATCCTTTGGAAAAACAAAGATACGTTGAGCCTGTCTACAATGAGGGACAAGGAAACTACCTTGACCATATCTACAATGTCACTGCCATGTAAGAAGATTACATCAATCCGACAACAGATGGAAACCTGAGCTAGAAGAGTGCTAGTTCATGCACATTTGACTCAAGGGAGGCTTTGGAAAACTGGAAAAACCAGTTACATGGAGTCTCTATGAGGAGATGTGCAAGGATTATGAGATTTGTGCGACAAGTAGAAAATGAGTTAAGAGAACTACTAACCTACGAAGATTTACCTAA
Organism: Pseudotsuga menziesii; assembly: GCA_001517045.1. NCBI lineage: Eukaryota > Viridiplantae > Streptophyta > Pinopsida > Pinales > Pinaceae > Pseudotsuga > Pseudotsuga menziesii. The sequence continues at coordinate 233,814 of LPNX010947816.1, forward strand.
CATTGCAGCTTTCCTAAGTGAGTTTTAAGAACTCATCATCAGGTCGCATCACTTTTCTGCATTGGATCATGTGCTGAAGGCTACGCCTACGAAATGGTGGGGTACACACAAGCAGTTTGTAACAGAATGGCCACAATGCAGAAGGTTGATGGAAGTCAGGTTTGGTGAAGAAGTTGTGATAGTTAGCCATAGGTACATAGGGTTTTCAAGCCTTGTTGCACACATAAATAAGTGTCACACTGTATTTGTAGCATAGCCACTCCAGGAATGGGTTCACCGTTTCATTCACACATTGGAAATGACACCTAGAAGCTGGTATGCATCTATGGAGATGCGACAAGTTACTTAGGATTGGGAAGAGGTATCCAAATAGTTCACACACACATTTCATTTTGTTGATGAGAAATATATAGTTGATATTTTGCTTCAAGTAATCAAAGAAAATATATTTTATTAAGTTTCTTTGAAGGAGGAAAATTCCCACTAGTGCAGCGCAACTATCCAGCAGTGGATGGTGTGCTACAATCTAACAGGAGACCCATAAGATGACCCGACTAACATCAACATACCAAAATCATAGCATACACACACAATGGAAGGAAGTGGAATTTCAAGCGACCAGTTCCTCAAGCCCTTAAATATCAAGAAAGTAAACATTGGGTCGCCAGAAAACCCAAAGTTTGCCAATATAGGAGATTATTGGCATGAAGAGACAGTTGCAAAGATCATGGACTTAGTGAATGAATATCAAGACCTTTTTCCTACCAACTTTTAAGAAATGAATGGGATAGTAGGATATATGGGAGAGATTAAAATACCCCTACGACTAGATTCTAAACCTAGTAAGAAACAACCTTATAGGATGAACCCAAGGTATAAGGAAAAGGTAAAATCGAAATTAGATTGTATGCTCAACTCAAGAATCATTAAGCCTATTGAGGAATCAGAGTGTATCAGCTTATAGTGACCCAATATAAGAAGAAAACAGGTGAAGTCAGGATTTGTGTCGACCTAAGAAAGTTGAATGATCCATGCTTGCACAATCCATTCCCAACACCATTTACATATGAAGTACTTGAAAGCGTCGATAGGCAAGAGATATATTCATTTACTGATGGCTTCTCTGGCTATCATCAAGTCAATATCACGCAAGAGGATCACCACAAAACAACATTAGTCACATAATGGGGATGCTACCAGTATACGGTAATTTCCTTTGGACTCAAGAATGACACAAAATTTTATTGGCCCAAACAGCTTGCTAGGAAAGCTTAGATAAATTGAAGAATGCCATGGCCACTGTGAAAATAATTGTATTTCCACACTGGAAGAAGGATTTCCATGTGCATGTCAATGTGTCGTCTCTCGCGCTCAGCATAGTCTTGACACAACTAGGAGAGGGTGCGCTTGACCACCCTATTGCTTTTGCTAGAAGGAAACTATCGACAGAAGAAAAGAACTACACAACGATGAAAAGAGAAGGCCTTTCCATGGTCTATGCCCTTTAGAAGTTTCGACACTATTTGTTAGGTGGACATTTTCAGATGTACATTGATCATTCAACGCTGAAATACCTAGTCAATAAGCCAATGTTGGGGGGGGAAGATCTGTACATGGCTTCTCCTATTTCAAGAATTTGATTTTGAGGTCATTGTTAAACCTGGTAAAATAAAAGTTGGGCTAGACCACCTATCAAGGATAAAAAGTGGTGAAGAACCAATGAGCCTGGAGGATAACTTGCCTGAAGCGCAACTATTTACGGTCACAATCATAGACGACCACGATAAGGTGTTGAATGCTATCATCCAATTTTTGAGTACATGCTATGAACCTCTAGGATTCTCCATGAATCAAAAGAAACACCTCATCGTCAGAGTTGCTGATTTTACATTGATTTCTTGACACCTTTATAAGTTGGGCATGGATGAAATATTGTGTTGCAATGTTTTTGAGCAAGAACGACATTGGGTTATGAGAGAAGCACATCTTGGTGTCGCAGGAGGCCACTATACGGGTAAGGAAACTGTGCATAAGATACTACAAGAAGTATTATTGTGGCCAACCATGCACATGGATACTAAGAGCTTATATCGACATTGTGATATCTTCCAGAGAATAGGAAAACCGTTGCGCCGCAATGAAATGCCACTTATGCCGCAGGTATCCCTCCAAGCATTTGACAAATGGGCCATGGATTTTGTTGGACCCATCAGTCCACCGAGAAAGAGGACTGGAACATGCTACATTATCACTGTGATAGACTATTTAACTAGATGGGTTGAATCCGTTCTTGTTAAATATTGCACCACTACGACTACAACGAAATTTTTGTTTGAAAACGTGGTGACTAGATTTGGTTGTCTGAGAATTATACTAAGTGATAAAGGTATGCATTTTGTTAACAAAGTGATTGCTGAGAATACTGCAGAATTTAAGATCCAGCATAAGAAGACAACACTATATCATCCTCAGGAGAATGGAATGGTTGAAGCCTTCAACAAGATCCTGGAGAACGCATTGACCAAGGTAAGCAATGCGTGCCAAGATGATTGGGATCAGAAAGTCTCAGCTATGCTATGGGTGTATCGCACAACTTGCAAGCGATTGATAGGCCACACTCCATTTAGGATAGTATATATATAGGAAGTTGTTGTGCTGATGGAATACATCATTCCCAGCTTACATATTACTGTGCTGACGGAGATGAATGACAGAGATGTTGTCATAGCTCGTTCATATGGAAGAGGAACACTTCATTGCAGGACTTCACCAGAATGTGGAGAAGCAAAGATAGAAAGAATGGCATGATCGCCATATTTGGATTAAGCATTTCAAAGTTAGAGGACTTGTGTTATTGTATGACAACAAGTTTTTCAAATACCCAGGAAAGCTAAAGACACACTGGCTTGGGCCATATGTAATTGCGCACATCAATGATGCATACACAGTAAAACTATAGAAACTGGATGGAACATATGTCGTAGGAATGGTTAATGGAAGTCACCTGAAGCCTTACTACAATGGTTGTGACATGCAAGGCTAGGACTACGCTGCATGAATTAAAAAAAAAAGAGTAGGAAAAAGAAAGGAAACTACTCTGTCGCACGCCTGTGACAAACCCACAAAAAAGTGAAAATGACAGGCTGGACGACAATTAGCATTAAAGTAAAAATATCCGGAAAAGATTGAGGCTACTACAATAGCTAAGCTCCATTGATTCGACGAGATACTAGGAGAATGACGATGTGATTTTTGGTCTCATCATTTGCCCTTAACATAACTACCTTAACTGTGCTGACAGGTACAAACCAGAGATCAAGTAGTAAAGTTAATGAAGGAACGCGCCGGCTGAGAATCCCATGTGATCGATTAGAACTCAACACCCCCATCATATGAAAACTCTAGGACATCTGTGTGATTATAAATACAAAGCTTCACCATCAAGCATTCTTTTATGCACATCGAGAGAGCAAGATAGATCAAATCCGAGTGTTTACAGAGTCAAATCCTGACACAGATTGAGCCAAAACCCATGGTGATAGAGATCTCCAGTGTAAGTGAGCTATTTGACGTGACTGTCATATCAGGATGACTAATTGAGGAAGAGATAGAATCTCGTGATGTTCAACAACCAGAACTTGACTCAATGGAATGACCAAGAAGGAAACGTGCTCCTGCAGCTACCCCTGCGACCACCCCTACCCATATTCTGACCCTCATTTCGTGCCTTGTGTTGAACCCAGCTCAGAGATCACCAACTATAGCTGCACAACCAGTCATGGAGTCGAGATAGGTTGGAAAGAGAGCAACAAGAGAGCCGTTCGAACCACCACCGTCGAGGAAACGTAAGGCTAACGTTGTTGAGGACAACCCTAGGAAAGAACCAATGGAGGAAGACCTAGAGGAGGAGGCCCTCATGGATGAGGACTCGCCACCTCACAAAGACACGAGTGCTGGTAGGGAAGAATAAGACTTCCCGCACTATGTTCATCCCGGAAGAGCTGATGCAGAGGAAGTGACGCTTCCAAAGAAAGCATCCACATTTTTACTCTCACCATGAATCCCTAATGATGTACCCCTATTGATGAATCTAATGCCAAAGATTGTCAGGTTGGAATTTGAAGATGTTGACACCCACCTTTAATTTGGCTTGGAAATAAGAAATTGCATGGATACAAATCAAGCCAAACCAAATCGGGTGTAGGTCTTAGTACCAATGCAGTGGGCTACTGGAATCGCCAGCATAGAACTATTGGAATTGCTATTCATGCCACATTTCAACCACATACTACAAGTTAATACATATGTGAAACAAGTTCTGGTTTCTTCCACAGGGGATGCTTATGGCTTGATCAACCATACTCGGTCGACATCAAGCTTATTTCATCAATCACAAATCTACCAAAGATAGGAGAAGACCCCACACTGTATTTGCACCACAAGGATACCACCAAGATGAAGCAGAAGTATAACCTTCAGTGTATGAGTAGGCTATTTTGGATTGGTCCTATTGAGGACAACATAGTGTGGTTCTCCAAAAATCTCCTCTCTTGTAAACTATTGCGCAAGAAGAGACCAACTGAATGTACTGTTGGAGCGGTAGAGCTTGCAGAACTATGTGGACAAGGAGTGATTTTCAATTGGTTGCAGTTTCTGCTCAATGAACCGATAGATGATGCGTAACAGGAAAAAAAGGAAACTAATTACAAATTTCACTACTCCTAACTGCTCATCTTGATATCATTCATTTTGTGATCTAACCCACTAGACAAATGGATGTCCCATTACTTTTCCTTGGTGCAAACTATCAAAATATGTGGGAGAGGAAGAAGAACAAGAAACACCAGATGGATAATAATGTCGATTTTTTTCTAGACGCGGAGGCATTGTGGGATATTATTGGGAAAACCCATAGAATACATGTAGCGATAGTGCACAGGTATGTGGCCATCATAAATTTCCAGGTTGGTGCGCATAATATGGATTTGGAGCCAAAGAACGACCCGGAAAAACAAGCATATAATGCAGGGTTCATGATCACTACTGATGCAGTGACGCAATTGTCAAAGAGTGGCCTAAGGAATGGCATGAACCTCTCACAAAGCCACTGGAAGAAGGGGAAGATCAAGGGGACCCACCAAATGATGAAGGAAATGGCCAGAAGAATGGCCAAGGACATGATGAAGGCAACAATCATAACAATCAGTCATAGGAGGGAGAAGGAGACGATGATGATGGTGACGATGGTGGTTCTAATCATGGTGATTTGGAGCACACACCTAGTAATGAGAATATATAGACCCAAGTGCAAACGCGACTACAAGAAAAGGGGCCATTGCATAAGAAGAAATAAGCCGACAGAGTGGCTAACACAAACAGGTTGAATACGGATGATGTTCAAGAGCTAGCAGGCACTGTAGCTGAGGTTTCCAAGAAAATCCTCGAGGTGTTGAACACGCAGCAAGTAAAATTGGTTGGTCAAGTTGCAGGGCACCTCAATAATATTATTGGGGCAATTAACAACATCAAAGCCACTATTGAGGCTGATACATATGGCTTGGATCCCAGCATCCCATTAGTCACACCAAAGCTAGTTCCGTCAATCAAAGTACAAATATAGGGGTGCACATTGGAAATAGGGACGGAGACAGGTGCATTTGATGATGTTGTTAAAAAGTTGAACACATTGCAGATAGACTTATATAATATTTAATTGGGTGAAGTCTATGAATTACAACATGCAGGTGCATCAGAAAAATGGCTGCGCAAGAATTCTATTGCGTATCAAGAAACAAAGAAACAAATGAAGGAAAAGGCATGCAATGCCCTCCTTAAAGAGAAAGAGAAACAAATTGAGGCGCGCGAGAAAATCCGCGTTGCACAAGCTGAATCCATTAAGGGCGTGGTCACAGACTTCCCACCGGAAGAGGGCCAGGAAGATGAAGCTTCTGCTACTAAGGTTGGTCGGTTTTCACGAATTGTCATGGAGCTGAAGAAGTAGTTTGAGGAGCTTCAAGCCAGGCAGGCACCAAGCACACCTCCTGAGGTTCTTCAGAAACACAGCAAAGCAACGTCTAAGGCTGTTGCAAAGATATGCGATGGAGAAAAACACTGCACTAAGGTAGTTGAATCCATTTCCACTATATGGGAAGTGCTTCTCGAAGATGAGGTGGGAGAAAATATCAAGGCAGATGTGTAGTAAGCTGATCAAAAAATCACTGTGGTGAAGGTAGAGATGAATAATCTCTCACTACAGGAGAAGGTTACCAATATTGCCAAGATCAAGAAGCTTCAACAGGAATCTCAAGATCTTCATGATCAATGGCACACTAGGAATGATCAGTTAGAAGCACATCAGTCGGAAGCAACATGGGTGACATGGCTTATTAAGCCTTTGCAGTAGAAGCTTTAGCATATTGCGCAGTTGCTAGAAGTACGACCGTCAAAACACATCAGTTATGATTAGGTGGAGAAATTGGAGAAACAAGCTGAGGAAGTCAGTGTAGATGTCACTTGGATGCAGTAGGTTTTGAAGGAATTACAAGACAAGGTTGGTCCTGTGGTACAATTGATGCCAGAATCATAAGTATTTCCAAGAAACTACAGTTTTGTGGCATGCAATTTTGAATATGACATCCCTTTTTTCCTAGTGGCTCAGGATGAGCCACATGTGCGTGTTGGGGGGCTGTTGGGCCAGGGAAAGAGCTAGGAAAAGAAGGAAAATATATAAGGATAAATCAACCGCGTAAGAAAGGAGGAAAAGTGTGCGTTCAACAGGGTAAAAACAGGTCAAGAAGAAAATGAAGGAACCAACGCAAGAAGGAAAAACATGTGCGTGACAGAGGAAAGGCAGGATAAGGATGGAAATAAGTTACGACGAGGAAGGCACATTTGGAGTTGGTGGAAGAGGAAGGTAGAGAAGTTAAAGCTAGACTGGAGGAAGTAAAGGAAGACTACAGAAGGACGAACCAGCAGAAGATGAAGGATAGTTTTGTGGCTATTTATGACCAGTACATACGAGCTGAAATTCGTTTTTGCAGCTAGTTAAGGCCATGGTTGATGCATTGCAGAATTCTCGCGGATAGGTATGGGTCGACATTTATATAACAGAGATATTTTGTAGTTGTTGAGTCTATAATAACTGAGTTGTACTCAATCAATCTTGTGTGGTATTGTAGATATTATAAATAGGAGGAACCCACTGTGTATAAGGGTTTAGTGGTCGTTTGGCGTGTTTTGGTTCAGACTGTTAGGAGGTTATACAGTAGAAGAAGAATATTCAAGGCAGAGTCTAGTAGAAGTGAAAGTTTATTGAGCCATAGAATTTGCAGCTATGTGCACAGACCGCTAGTAAAGTAGAAGAGTCAATCCAGGCTGTGTGCGGATCAGTAGGAGTAGATAGAGAATAAAACTAGAGAGCATGAGAACATAAAGAGATTGATTTACTTAGACATATCTTAAAGAATGATCTGCAGGTTGTAAACTGTAAGGTGCTATACACATTTCTCATGGCAGATGAAGATCACCTTGGTGGTTTTTCCCAGATGGGTTTCCATGTTATTTCCTATGTTGAATGATTGATGACTGTTGAATGTTTATGTGAATGTCAAGTAGTATCTTATTGCATATCGATGAGTTGTTGTTGAATGTATGTTGCCATTGTATTAATCAGTGAATTAAGGAATGTTTAAAGCATTACTGGAATGTTATGTATGTGTTCATGGCCAAAATACTAAGTTAAACTATAAGTCGAGCACTGTTTGTCAAGTGTAAGGAATCAGCTGCGTCGCACAAGTTGTGGCAGTTGTTGAGAGTAAGGAAAAGGTTCTGTCATGCAGAAGTTGTGACACCTAGTTGCACCATCATCATGCAGTAGTAGACTCCATCTTATCGCCTTTGTCGAGCACCTTGGCCGTGTGGCAAGGGACTATAATCCCTCACCAACTACGGAAACATGGTTCTGGAAGTTACACATTAAGATATCTCTGGTGAGACTATGCCTGCCTCGTGGGCCGATGTCTTTTGGTGTCTTGTTGGTATTGTGTTGTTGTTGAACTATAGGTCTAGACAAGAAGGAGAAAGAGGCCAATAATGGGTTTAGATATAGAGTGAAAATTAGAGAGATTTAAAGTTAGCAGTTTAGAGAGAGAGGAAGAATGAAAGAGAGAGAGAGAGTGGGGGTTGTGGGTGTAAAGAGAGAGATGTTGGAGGTTAAGGCTATAGAAAGAGACATATTGGAGGTTAGGGTTTTAGAGAGAGAATAAGGGTAAGGTGTTATGGTTTTCATAGAGAGAGAGAGAGAGAGATACTGGGGGTTACATGTTTAGAGAAGGAGAGAGAGAAATAGAGAGAGATTGGGAATAAGAATTTAGGAGATGAAAAAGAGAGAGAGTGGGGTTATGGGTGTAGAGAGAGAGAGGGATTGTGGGTTTCATACTTAGAGGGAGAGGAATATTTTTAGTTAGGGGTTTAGAGAAAGAGAGAGAGATGAGGTTAGAGAGAGAAAGGGTGAAAAATAAAGAGAGATTGGGGGTTAGGGGTTTAGGGAGAGATAACGAGAGAGAACGGGTGTTGTGGTTGTAGACAGAGAGAGAGATAGAGAGGGATTTATGGTAGGGAGAGATATAGATTGGGGTTGAGGGGTTTTGATAGAGAGAGAGATTGATTAGGTGTTAGGGATTTAGAGAGAGAGATGTAGAAAGAGAGATATTGGGGGCTAGGTGTTTAGAGAGAGTGTTTGAGAGTTAATGGAGGGTGGGGTTTTTAGAGAGGGAGGGAGAGAGAGAGAGAGAGAGAGAGAGAGAGGGAGAGAGAGAGAGGTTGGAATTTAGAGTTTTATAGATAGAGACATTGAAGGTTAGGGATTTATAGTGAGCCAGAGAGAGAAAGAGAGAGATTAGAAGTTCATACCAGTTTAGAGAGAGATAAAGAGATATCACGAGGGATTATGGATGATTAGTGGTGTGCAAAGAGAGATAAAATAGGGGAGGTGTAGGTGTGTGTGCATTGGGTTTTTAGAGAGAGAGAGAGAGAGAGAGAGAGAGAGAGAGATCAATGTCTAGGGGTTTATAGAAATAAATATTAGGGGTTAGAAGTTTAGAGAGAGATATATTCAGGTTAGCATACTAGAGAGAGAGAGAGATTGAGGGATAGAGGTTTACAGAAAGAGAGGGAATGGGGGTTAGCGATTTAGAGACAAAGAGATTAGGGTTAGGGATTTAGAGAGAGAGAGAGAAAGAGAGAGATTCAGGTTTAGGTGTCTAGAGTGAGAGATATTGGGGTTTAGAAATTTAAGAGAGAGAGAGAGAGAGAGAGAGAGAGAGAGAGAGAGAGAGAGAGAGAGAGAGAGAGAGATTCAAGGTTAGCGAGATACTAATTAGTTGTTAGGGTTTTATAGAGAGAGATAGAAAGAGGTATATTATGGGGTAGGGGTTTAGAGGGAAAGAGAGGGAGATATTGAAGGTTAGGTGTTTAGAGACATAGTGGGATATTGGAGGAGATGGGTTTAGAGAGATTACGAGAGATTTGAGGATGGGGATTGAGAGAGAGAGAGAGAGAGAGAGAGAGAGAGAGAGAGAGAGAGAGAGAGAGAGAGAGAGAGAGACTGGAGGTTAATATGGGTTACGAGATACATAGAGATCATGAGCAGAGAATATATGGTTATCAGCACGAGAGAAAGAGAGAGAGATATTGAGGTTTATGGTGATATATATATTAGGGTTTATGGTTTATGAGAGAGAGAGAGAGATTAGGATTTATGGTGTTCACATAGAGAGAGATTTATTAGAGGTTAGGGGTTGAGAGAGAGAGATATTAGTGGTGATGGGGTAGGGTTTACATAGAGTGAAAAACAGAGAGACTCAAAGTTGTTGGGACCTCTATATGCTATTTAATTCAAACATAACATGCATAAGGCTCAATATAAATTGTCAACCCAGGGAAGTCTTTTATTTTGAAGATAATTTTCACTGTATATGCTTAAACACTAAGTAGTTGATACTCTTAATAAATTTCCCTACTTATCTGTTTAGTCAAACTCTTCCCATCATTAATCTAATTGAAATAATTTACCTAAGGATTCAGAGCTATAATGACCTTCCTACAACTCCGATCCAGGGATGGAAAGAACAAGAAATAACCATCTAGAATTACTTTTTGTAGAAAGTTAAATCCTAATTTACCAGACTACATAAAGATACATCAAAACTAGTTACTTCAATCTTTAATTTAAGAATTGAGAATACAAGAATTGAAACAACATGTATGATTGTAATCTGAATAATTTAACACAATCCAAGGAAGACAAGTAAATGGAAAGGAATCGGGGATGAGACTGATTGTTACAGCTACCACATAATTGTATAAATCAAAATTAACCTATGCAGTCGAATGTCACACCACACCACTACAGCTTACAAGAAATGTAAATACTGATCATTCAAGGAAGCACACAATAATTTTATTACTGTTGTAGCGACTATAAAAGAATGTAATTACCACAACATTCACACCACACAACAAAAGAACATAAATGCCTAATTAACTCAGAAATATTTTTAGGAAAGCATGCCCAGCCCTCGAATAGAGATGATGAAAGCTAACACAAGTTAAATGCCTATATCTGAAGAATCACACACCTTGTATTAAATGGTAGGATGAAACAGTTGTTGTCATAACTTATACAATAAGATTAATAATTTTCCAACCCCTAGCTCAGAATAGTTTCCAATATTTATACATTCACAATCGTAACTTCTATCCACTGATATCGGACAGCCATGAGGATCTCTGATCTTCATGATGCCCCATTTATGATACGCTATTATAGCTGTGGGAAAGATAGAAGTAGAAAATATAGGAAGTGTGTTACTCAAGCTAGCAATGAGATAACAGGATCAATCTAGAATATGCTTCGTCGGTTACAGCTACCCTTGAGCAGGGAAGTGTTGTTGCATCCGAGTCAGTTGCGTCTAAGTTTGTTGTAGCCAGCCTTGTACAACTTGCGTGGAATAATAACCTTTGACTGCGTCCCTTGTACAGAGTTGGAATCAGTGGAAATCAACTTTAACAATGAATGTCCATCTCTCTATTGACGCATTCAGCCTACTACACCTATATCCTTAACATCTCAAACTTTCTTTATAAAATCACCATATGTTAACATAATCCGAGATATAGAGTCCTGATTACAAAAATCATAAGTATTAATAAGATAAAACAATAATTAACCATACCTGCATGGATTGAGGGATAAAGTGAAGGAACACATATGTTTGGTGCATATAATGGAGTAAGATAAGGAAAAAGGGGGTAGGTAAACGTGGTCAAAAAGGGGTAATTTCTGGGCCCAACATCTCCCCCCAACTGTCCTATTACATGTCCCTACACAACAACCTACATTAGTCTGAATCTGAATATGGCATTTCTCTTCGTTAATGGAGAGAGGAAAAGTTATAAGGGAGTTCAGGTGATCCCTGTTCTTCCAAAAATCCATTATAGAGAACCCAAAATCTCCAACACCTCTTTTCTTCTACCTTTGTCAATGAGAAATCTTCCCTGTATGGTTTTTATGGCCACCAGATGAGAGGGAATTTGAATTTGAGTCCCAGCCAATTAACTCCACATTTCTTTATACAACCCACATATCCCTCAACCCTGGAAAGTGCATGTTTAAAATTCCTGTAATAGTAGGGGTTTCTATTCTTCAAGGTTGAAGAGGCAGCCTGCAATCTATGTTGGCTGCCTTCCAAATCCAAATGTTGATGCTTTGAAATCTGGTTGACACAGGTAGAGATAACCTTTTCTTAAAGTTCCAGCATCTGCTGAGTTTTGATGGGACATGTGAGCCTATGCTATTGCTGAGCAAAGAGAAGAAGAGGGGATTGAGGTTCACTTTGAACCCAACAGTTAGAGTGGGACTCATTATGAGAAAAAGTTTGGAATAAAATTTCCCATTGAAAATGATTTCTAACAAAGGAGGAAAAATCCCTTAGCTGAACATCACCTAAGAAACGGGAAGGATTCAAATGGTGGTCCAAGGGACAAGCCAGTTCATGTAAATAACGCTCACAAAGCATGTTCTTCTCAACAAAACCACTTTCCAGAAATGTTTCCAAAAATTTACCTGAAGTTGCTATTTCATAAGGTCTCCCTTCCTTTACAGCATTCAGTTCAAACCAAATGAACTATTCAAATAAGAATACAGGGTAAGAGGAGGATGGTGCTCTGGTACCTAATAGTTCCTGGGAGAGAGTGTACAACTGTTCTTTCTCCACCTGCATGGATTTTCACTTTTTCAACTCCTTCAGTTCTTTTTGTATCTCTTCCCAGCAAAATTTCTCGAACTTTAGTTTTTCTACCCATATTTCCCTCAATTCCCTGATGGTATTCCTATGTTCAGCAAGGGGAACCATTCCTTCTTGATACCTCTCTACCTGACTCTTCCACATCCTCACTTATATTCTTAGGACTGAGAGCTCTTTGGTTAGCCTCTGGATCCCTTCATCTTCAACATGATTTTCATCATCACAATCCAGATTGACAAAATTTTGTGAAAGTTGAGTCCATATCTTTCCACTTGATGCTTCATCTTGAACATTCTATACTTCTTGTATGTGTACTCCTACAATAACTTCTTGGGATGTTGTTTCTTGTGTAACAACATCCTCTCCTTGAAATTCTTCTACAACAACCTCAACTTGTATAGGTGCCTCTGAAATAACTTATGGGGATGCTAGTTCTTGTGTAAGAGCACCCTCTTCTTGAAATTCTCCTCCCACAACCTCAGCAGCCAATTGTGAAGGTGTTGGTTCTTGAGTGACAACCTCTTCCTTATTTTCAGCTGTAGCTTTGACAGGGATATGCAAGGCTACTAGTTCTTGTGTATCAGAGCCTTGCCCTTCTATTTCTTCATGATGCTAGGGTTAATATTGAGTTACTTCCATGTCCTCTGCAATATGAAACTGTTCTTCAAGAATTTTAGTATCCCTCGAGGGCTGTGATTGCACTTGTTCATCCTCTACTAGATCGAGATCAGGAATTATGTCCACCTCGGGATTGATTTCTTCTTGTTGCATGAGAGTCTCAGCATAAATTTCTGAAGATGTTGGTTCTTATGTGACAAAATCCTGGTCAAATTCATCATTATCGTGCTGCTGAGGTTATATCTCTATTAATTATATTCGTCACGATGATTTAGGAGTCACTTTATATACTTTTTCGTTAAAATTAAGAATATTTTCAGTCTCTAGTTCGTCTACCCCAATTTGGGTGGCAACTTCAACAAGAATGTTCAAGGATGTTGGTTCTTGTGTATCAGCACCATGTCTTCCTACTGCTTCCATTTGTTGAGGTTGCTCTTGGGGAGCTTCACTATCCTTCCAATCAAATTGTCCCAAGAGCACTTATGTTTCTTCTGTAAGTTGTGACTATAATTGTTGATTTTTCCCCTTTTCTGTACCAGGGATCATTTCTATTTCCATTTCTTCTGCATTCCTCACTTCCACCTTAGATGCTTATGTCCTTATTCTTCCACAACTACTAGTATGGGTTGTTGTGTCAGAAAGGCATGAACTATGACTTTGTAGCTTGATTGGTTAAACATCTCCCCACACACAGGGCATACCACTCTCTCTACCTACTCACCATCCTCAGCAGGAGGTGATCCTTCTAATTGGTCTGCAGCTTCAACCAGTGTGTGCAGCTTCCTTTCTACCTATTTCTTGCATGCTTCCTTCTAGTTCTCTTCGAAGCATCAATACTTCTTCCTTCAGTATACCATTTTTCATGAAAAATTCCCTCGATTTGAGGTTCCTCTACAACCGGTTCCTATGGGGAATCATTTTCTTTGAGTCTCAAAATGAGGAATTCAATCTGTGCTTCTAGTTTTTTTGATCTTTCCCATGCTATTTCAGTTGCTATAATCGACCTGGATATATTTATTCTTATCAGCAGTGGTGCCTACACCTCCTCTTTTGATCTTCTTATTTTCTTTTATGGTGCAGGAATCTATAGGTTTGCAGCTGATGTGGAAGGGATGTATCCTATCTCAACATCCTCCATTTCTTCTTCAATTAGAGTTCCCCCCCCATTAAGGGGAAGATTTAATGGTCAATACCTCTCCATTTTATTCTGTTATCATGGCTCTAACAACCTCGGCTTTAGCTTCATAGCACCCAATGTTTCTCTAGCTTCAGCCTTTGCTATCAGAGCTCCCACATTTTTTAGTCTTTCCACAGGGTTTTCTCTTACATTTTCCTCCAATTCCTCTACTTGGTCATCTGACTGATCAACTGATCTAGTCTCATCTCCCCCCTCAAAGTAAATTGGAGGGACTTCGGTCCTCCTGTTTTTCTTCATCTCCCCCTAACTGTAAATTTGCATGCTCCTCTTAGATTTGAACATCCCCCAAGAGTACAGGTACTTCCACTTCTTCTTCTCTTGGAGCACTAGCCAAAACGATGGGTTCCTAGTTTATTTGAGTTTGACCTGTGAATTGTTCTCAGGTTTGGTTCCTCTGAGCTAAGGCCCTTAAGATTATTAATTTGATTAGGTCGTGATGGGTAAGGGAGGATTTTGGATGCTTGGTTGTTCTGAAAGACCCTGCCATATGGCACGGGGGCTTCACTTGTTGACCAATATATTATCACGTTAGTTCATATTGTGGGTTTTAAAATTATAAAAATTGAACCAATATATTGCACGTATTGGGGGGGATGAGGGGTTTAAGGTGGGGGTGGGTAGGGTGGTTTATAAGGATTGAGGTATAAAAATGGGTGGGGAGGAGGTTTTAAGTATTGGTAGGGGGTTTCAACAAAAATAGTTTGGGCCAATATCTCTGGAAATTAAGGGTATTCTTTAATATCCCATGATCGCATGTGCTATGTGACAGGTTCAGTAAGTGAAGTCCCCGTGCCATATGGTGTAGGTCTTCAAATAGATAAAATGGAATATTAAGTAAGGCCCTATGGTATAAGTGAGACAGTATAGGAAGTTCAGAATAATAAACAGTCTGATACCTACCTTTGTAGGTGATATACTTTTTGAGGAAGACTGCTACTTGATCCCATGGCCGAGGCAGTGATTATAACGCTATCCCTTGCCTTGACTAACGAATTTTTTCCCCCTCTATAAGAAAATCCTATACTGTGGTAGCATTGGGAGTTCTTCGACCAAACCAGGCTCTTCCTACCTGAGGAAGGGCGGTGACTTAAGCCACTATTGCTTCAGAGACTTCTACATGTAATCCCCTAACCTCTGAGAGGGTTTCTATAAGATTTAAAGTGAATTGTAGAGATGTCTCTCGATGGAACCCATCCAGGCATTGGAAAAATTAAGTCCATCCCGCAGCTTCAAAAATAGCGAAAAATTCAATATTTCTTCTCAATTCTCACGTATTTGGAGGTTCGTGCCGAGTTGGGATACCCATGTTCATTTTCCTTCTGAATTCTTTATCAGCCCAACAAATTGTAGGTCCCGACAATGGAGGTGAAAGCATAGAGTATGCGTGAACAACCGAGATTGTAGTTGGGTAAATTCAAAAATTTAAGACAGGTGTAAGCATGGAATTCTTGGTAAAATTTATCCAAAATTAGGAAAGCGTGGCGGTTATAGGATAAGCTTTAATAGCCATTACTTTATGCGAGTGGACAGTTAATGGTATGTGGCTGTAAAAAGGTAGGAATGATTCAACTAGTTTGGTGGATTCTCATTTGTGAGCCATAGAAAAATCAGCCAATTTGGCGGAGTCACAGCCGCCGAAAAAGGTAAAACTGAGCAAAATTCAAATGGAGTCACAGCTGCCAGAAAAGGTAAAAATGGGAAAAAATTAAACAGAGTTGCAGCTGCGCGAGACGGAAAAATGGCTGATATTTTATAGAGTTGCAGCTACATAGAATCGGAAAAAGGTGTTATTTTATGGTGTTGCAGCTGCAAATAAACGGAAAAATAGGTAAGGTTTTACAGTGTTGCAGCTACGCGGAACGAAAAAATGGCCGATATTTTACGGATTTGCAGCTGCGCAGAATGGGAAAAAGGAGTTATTTTATGGTGTTGCAGCTGTGCAGAATAGAAAAAGGGAAATTTTTTAAGGTGTTGCAGCTATGAGTAAACAAAAAAATAGGCATGATTTTACAATGTTGCAGCTGCGCGGGACGGATAAAAAGGCAATTTTTTTTATAGGAATTGAAGCTACGACTGACTGTTCATTGTTTATTTTTCTTCAAGGAGTTTCCTTCTGAAGTAGGAAGCTGTAAAAGGCCACCCACATTTTTTAGGCCCAATCATGAACATTTCTCCTCAGGTACATCCCTGCACATATTCTTACAAAAAATGGATCAAGCGCAAAGGAAAAATAAAAACAAAAACATCAATTTATTTATGTACAAAAATTTGTGTGGGAATCACAGTGATTGTCTAAAGATTGATAGGGTAAAAGAAATATTCCTTCCCTTGTTCTAACTAGTATTCTGGATGAGCTGCAATCTGTGAAGTGAACGCGTCCTTCGAAATGGGATTGTGGTATAGTTGCAACCTGTGACCATTAGCAAATAATGGTGCATGATTCTCATCAATGCTGACCAGGCAGACTGTACCATTGTCAAATACTCTATCTATCAGATATGGGCCCAACCATATTGTATGTAACTTACCTTTGAAGTCCCTTTTGAATCTTGAATCATATAATAATGCCTAGTCTCCTTCGCAGAAGAATTTCTTTTTGATGAATTGATCGTGCCAGTTGGATCTCTGTTTCTGAATTAATACTGCCTTATCCACAATAGCTAAATGATTCTAATCAAGTTCATTCAATTGATTCAATCTAGTCCTCTAGGATTCTGTCACATCTAATTTTACCTCCATAGTTGTCTTCAAGGTCTTGATTTTGAATTCGATGGTGAAGACAATTATTTTTCCATACACCAAGTCATAAGGAGAGAAACCTTTAGTATTGCACTAAGTAGTACGATATGGCCAGAATGCTTCTGGAATTCTATCAGCCCAATCTCTATGATGGATCCTGATTGTTTTGGTAAGGATAGCTTCAGTAACTTTGTTAGTGATTTCCACCTGGCCATTGGCCTGAGGATGGTATGGCGAAGCTATCCGGTGCTAGATATGGTACTTCTGTAGCAAACCTTGAAATTTATGTGACACAAAATGAGGTCCTCCATCTATAACCACTTCCTTGGGTACTCCAAAACGAGTAAATATTTCTCCGTACAGGAAATCGATTACATCCTGGTCATTGTCTTTCACCAAAGCCACATCTTCTACCCATTTTTTCATGTAGCTGGTACAAACTAAAATGTAGTCTTTCTTCCTGGAATGAAGGTTGATAGGGCCAACAAAATCTAAGGCCCAACTGTCAAAAGGTTCATTCACCAACTGTGGTTGAATAGGAATTTGATCCAATCTGTTAGGTTGGCCTATCCTCTAGCAGTTGTCACAAGACTGGACATACTTTTTTGCATCCCTGAAAATTGTTGGCCAATAATAGCCCATTCTCAACACCTTATGACCTATCCTCCAATATGCAAAATGTCCCCGACATGGCTTATCATGAATATGTAATATTTCATCTTCTCTTACACATCTTCTAATCTCAAGATCAGGATCTGTGTAGAAGAGATGACCACCTATCCATCAATACCTGGCACTTTGTTGAATAATTTTCCTCTTTTCTTTTTTGACAAATGTGATCGAAGCTTCCTTGCAGCCAAGTAGTTAGCGAAATTTGCATACCAAGGGGAGTGAGCTGAAACTGCAAATAAGTGTTCATCTGGAAAAGAGTCCTCAATAGGTATATTATCATCATTGTTAGTAAAACGAGATAAGAAATCAGCAACGACATTTTCTTTTCTAGGTCTGTCTATAATAGTAATATCAAATTCATGTAATAATAATAGCCATCTAGTTATGCTAGCATTTGTAATAGGTTTATTCATTAGATACTTGATGATTGTGTGGTCAGTGTGTACAAAGGTGGTATATCCAGTGATGTAGTGTCTAAATTTGTTAATCGAGTAGACAATGGCTAAAAGCTCCTTCTCTGTAATAGTATATTTAAGTTCAGCAGGGGCCAAGTTTTTGCTATTGTAATAGACTACATAAGGTGCTTGACCATCCTGTTTTCCTAATACTGCTCTAATGGAAGTGTCGGAAGCATCTAAAGAAATGTGAAAAGGTAGGGCCCAATTGGGCCCCCTTAAGATGGGAGTTGTAGACAGCTTCTCCTTAATTTTAATAAATGTTATCTGGCATGCATCATTCTAGATGAATTTCACATCCTTCATTAACAAAGAAAAAAAAGGAGAAGCAAGTTTGGAAATTTTTTCTATAAATCTTCTATAATAACCAGCATTCCCTAAGAAGCTACGTACCTCTTTCTATGTTCTAGGAGTGGGTATATTTTCAATTAACATGATTTTGTAGGGATCTACCTGGATGCCATCGGCAAAGATAAATTGCCCCATAAATACACCCTCGCTCATCATCATGTGGCACTTTTCAGTGCTCAAGGATAGTTGGGTTTGCTCACAGCGTATTAATAACTTTTCTAAACTTTTTAGTGCCTCTTCAAAGTCACTGCCATAAGGAGTAAAATCATCCATGAAAATTTCCATACTATCATTAACCATCTCTAAAAATATGCCAATCACATCTCTCTGAAAAGTGGCAGGTTCATTACACAAACCGAAGGGGAGTACTCTGTATGCAAAAGTATCCCAAGGACAGGTGAAAGTGGTTTTTTCTTGGTCTTCTAGATCAATCTGAATTTGATTGTACCCACTAAACCCATCCAAAAAGGAGAAGAATTTATTCCCAGATAGGGTGCCTAGTACCTGATCAATGAAAGGGAAGGGGAAGTGGTCTTTTTGAGTTGCCTTATTTAATTCTCTATAATCTATGCAAACTCTCCACTTCCCATTCTTCTTGGGTACTATCATGAGTGGAGAAACCCACTCGCTGTCTAAGATCGGGTATATAAATCCTGCTTCCAAGAGTTTTTGAATTTCCTATTTCACTATGTCCCTAAGGTTAGGGTTCATTCTTTGTTGTGGCTGGCACACAGGTCGAGAGTCGCTTTTGATGTAAATATAGTGAGTGCACAAATTATAATGGATACCCTTCATATCTGTGTACTCCCAGGTGAATTCCCTTGTATGTTTTTTAAGAGAGTGATTAAACGTTCCTATTCATCGGGAGCAAGACTAGGATTGATATTCAACGTTTTTCCCAGCTCTATCTAGACTGGAACACTTTTCGAACTTTTCAACACTGGAACTATGTGAGTATCACTAAATAATGTTTCCTCTGTGAGATTTTCTTGTTCTTATTCATGTAAAGTACTATTCGGGATCTGATAAAAAATTTTATTGACAGAAGTGGGTTCAGTGATGAAATTATTGATGGCATCATATTCCGTTTCATCTTTGAAATTCAAGGCCTTCCCTATTATTAACAATGGCTGAACGCCATCGTCTTCCTCTAGCTCCATCCATAACGGAGTTTCATCTTCTAGACTCGGCCGCGCTGGAGGATACAAGGTGAGGTTTTTTGTTTTGGTTCCATCTGAAATGGTCATAGACCCTGATCGACAGCTGATGTAGGAATCCGTTGTGGCTAGCCAGGGTCTTCCTAGGATAAGCGAGTGGTCCCCCAATTGCGACTTAGGCTGTAAAACCAAGAATTCAGTAGGTTATTCCCACAAGTCAACTAAGACTACAAGGTCATCCAATATTCCCTCAGGTTTGATGGTGGACCTATCAGTGAGTTCTAGAATGGTAGGGGTAGGCCTGAGATTAGTGATCCCAAGTTTTTGTATAGTTCCTATGGTCATGACATTAATGGTTGCACCTAAATCTACCAACACATTCGGTATCTGCGTGTTCCTAATATGTACGGTGATAGTGGGATTCCCAGGATCATCGTATTTGGCCAGAATGGTTTTTTGCATTATCAGTTCAGATAGTTTCCCTATGACATGGACAGTGGGAGGATCCTTATATTTTCTACCTAGTTTTCTTACACATATATCCCAGATAATTTTGGCGTAGATAGGCACATCATGAAGGGCCTGTAGCAATGGGATTTTGACATAGAGGTTTTTTAACTCTCCTAAGAGGTTAAATTGAGGTGGTCCCACTGCTTTCTATAATGTTAGTCTTTCAAGGTATGGCGGTTCTCTAAACAACTATGTAGGTTGTGTCTCAATTGCAAATTCCTTTTGTGTTTCAGCCAATATCTCGGTAGGACTTTCAACATCCTCAATAATGGGAATTGTTGCATTGGATGAGTACTATTGATTCATCCTCTCTTTAGACACAGAGGATGGAACATACTCGATGGATAAAGGTTCCACTACTATCCCTGATCATAGGAATATATCAATACAGGAGATGGGAGTAATTGAATAAGCGGGCATGTTCATAGTCTCAAAATGGTGGAATGCTTTATTGTTTGGTTTTGGGTTAGGTTGAGCAGGCAGCTAAGGACGAATAGGCATGTGAGGTGCAACATTGTTCTGAAGTTGCAGCTATGACTGCTGGTACTTGGTATGGCTAAGGATACTATTAAGGAGGGTATTGCTGATGTGGAAACAGTTGAGGAGGTTGATTATGGGGAAACAAGTTTCCTGTATGGAAGTTCCTCCACCCAGGAGACCAAGAATTCTGTTGGTTTGGTGACTGTGTCCAAGAGTTCTAGGAGTTAAATTTTTTTATCGAAGGTTGAGAAGGATACCATTGATGGTTGGAATAAGATGAAGGTAATTTTGTATTCATGTGATGCATATTATTCCAATTATTCATGTTATTTGAAAATGAAAACGAGTCTAGAGTCATACCTTGATTTCAAGGCTGCCAAGGCTTTTTCTAGGCAATGAAGTAGGTTGGTTCTACATCTGGAGTTGATGCCTACAGAACTGCTTTCACTTGAGGTAGTGAAGGGAATTCCTTTGTATCATGGTTCATCTCACAAATATGACACACTTCTACTTTGTCGAGTGGGCACTCTTTCAGGGGATTTTTCTTCCTACATTTAGGTAAAAATACACCGAGTGTTATATCTTCTACTGCTTGTTTATTCTTTTCCCTTAGGACATCTATTTATGAGGAGATGGAGCTCATCATTTATGTATTGAAATTCTTGAGGAGTTTTCCTCTTTCTTCCTGGGTGGATCCTCCATTAGATGACTTCTGTGTTCTATCGAAGACATCTCGTTCTAGTTTATCCCGTTTGTCCCATTTGTTGTTCCTGGAAGATCCTCTGGAATACCTATTGCATAATTCAATAATATTTTCAAAGGATTCCTTTGAGATGCCCCCCTTTCCTAATAGGTTCAACATGTCTAGGTAGTCTTCCCTAATCCCATGAAGTAGGATTATCTTGAGAAAATCTAATCCCATATTAGTCTATCCAACTCTTTGCACATTGTAAAGTAGCCTCTCAACAAAATCTTCCAAGCTTTCTTCGTCCCTTTGTACCATCTTGAATATTTCTTCTCTTTTATCCTTGGTATTGTAGTACTCCTAATATTTTTCTAGGAACACCTATTTCGTTCAATCCCAGGTGGTGATAGTTCCACCACCCAGGCTCATGAACCAACGTAATGCATTATCCTTCAAAGTAGCAGGGAAAATTTTCAACTTCTGCTCACTGGAAGTGTAATCATAGCTGCGACAGAGGATATCAAATTCAAACAAAAATTCATCTGGATCCTCTATGGATTTTCCATGTAAATGAGTTAAAACTGATGGTGATATATTTTTCATGGGGGCTATTCCTTCTAGTTGTTGAATGGGTAACTGTAGTGTGGAAACAGTCCCCTCGGGTAGGGGATCACCCTCATTATGATGATTTTCTCCCATCACCTCTTCATGATCTTCTGGATTCATCTGTTATTCATGTCTTCTTCTTCTCTCTTATCTCTATGCTTCCATGGATCTTTTAATTCTTGATGGATCTATGTCCACTCTTCTTTTGTCACAGCCTTCCCATTAATGTGATATACCAAGTCTCATTCAGCTAATCCCGCAGTACTAACTCTGTCTTCCTCTGTAGGTACACCTGAGGGTGTTGCAGCTTCTCCTATGTTCTCCACTATGGAAACTCATGCTGCCACTCCAGGAGTAACCAAGCTCCTTCTAACAGATGATTCTTGATGGCAAGATCTGGTATAATAATTGGTCCTATCAACCAGATCGTCAATGAATGTCCTTTTTCCCAATGCTAGATTTTGTCCACGACCTTGACCACCTGCAATGTTAGTATTCTGTGGGGTTCTGGGGTTTATAGGAATGTCACGTTGTACCCTTCTCATATCCATGCAACCCAAAGCATGAAAACTTAAAAAAAAACTAAAGAAAAATGAATGGATGCAACTACTATGGTCTCTAATAATTATCTTCTCTGGCAACGGCACCAAAAATGTTGGGCCCTCTATATGCTAGTTAATTAAAACATAAAATGCAGAATGCTCAATATAAATTTTCAACCCAGGGAAGTATTTTATTTCAAAGATAATTTGCACTATATATGCTTAAACACTAAGTAGTTGATACTCTGAATAAATTTCCCTACTTATATGTTCAGTCAAACTCTTCTCGTCATTAATCTAATTGAAATCATCTACCTAAGGATTCAGAATTATAATGAGCTTCCTACAAATCCAAACCAGGGATGGACAGAATAGGAAATAACCATCTAGACTTACTTTTGCAGAAATTTAAATCCTAATTTACCAGACAACATAAAGATACATCAAAACTAATTACTTCAATCTTTAATTTAAGAATTGAGAATACATGAATTGAACCAACATGTATGATTCCAATCCGACTAATTTAACAAACTCCAAGGAAGACAAGTAAATGGAAAGGAACTGGGGATGAGCCCAACTGTTACAACTACTACACAATTGAATAAATTGAAATTAGCCTATGCAGTCGAATGTCACACCACACCATTGCAGCTTATAGGAAATGTAAATACAGATCACTCAAGGAAGCACACAATAATTTCATTACTATTGCAGCTACTGTAAAAGAATGTAATTTCCACAACATTCAAACCACACAACATAATAACTTAAATTCCTAATTAACTCGACAATATCTGCAGGAAGGCGGGCCCAGCCTTCAAACAGAGACGCCAGAAGCTAACACAAGTTAAACGCCGAGATCTAAAGATTCACACTCCTTGTATTAAACAGTAGGATGAAATAGTTGTTGTCATATCTTATACAATAAGATTAATAATTGTCCAACCCATGGCTCGGAATAGTTTCCAATATTTATACATTCACAATTGTAACTTCTACCCACTGATATCGGGCAGTCATGAAGTTCTATGATCTTCAGGCTGCCCCATTTACGATACGTTGTTATAGCTATGGGAAAGATAGAAGTAGAAAATATAGGAAGTCTATTACTTGATCCAACAATGAGATAATAGGATCAATATAGAAGATGCTCCATCAGTTATAGCTACCCTCGAGCAGTGGCACCTTGTTGCATCTAAGTCTGTTGTAGCCAAGTCTTTTGCAACCAGCCTTATACAACTTGCGTGGAATAGTAACCTTTGACAGTGTCCCTTGTATAGAGATGGAATCGGTGGCGATCAACTTTAACAATGAATGTCCATCTCTCTCCTGCTACACTTGCATCCTTTACATCTCAAACTGTCTTTATAAAATCACCATATGTTAGCATAATCCAAGACATAGAGTCCTGATTACACCAATCATAAGTATTAATAAGATAAACCAATAATTAACCATACCTGTATGGATTGAAGGATCAAGTGAAGGAAAACATCTGTTAGGTGCATATAATGGAGTAAGATAAGGAAAAAAAGGGTAGGTAAATGTGGTCAAAAAGGGGTCATTTAGGGGTTTAAAGAGAGATGAAGAGAGAGAGAGAGAGAGAGAGAGAGAGAGAGAGAGAGAGAGAGAGAGATAGAGAGAGAGAGAGTGGGGGTTGTGGGTGTAGAGAGAGAGAGATTTTGATAGTTAAGGCTATAGAAAGAGACAGATTGGAGATTAGGGATTTTAGAGAGATAATAATGGTAAGATGTTATGATTTAGAGAGCGAGAGAGAGTTATTGTTGGTTGACAGGTGTTTAGATATAGAGATAGATAATGAGGGGATTATGTATGGTTAGTGGTCATGACAAGAGTATGTATGGTTATTCATCGGGGGAAGAGAGATATAAACAAAGGAGGAGGGAGGTTGGTTGAGGAGTGGGTGTTTGAGAAAGAGAGAGAGGTTTAGTAGTTTAAAGAGAGAGAGAGAGAGATTGAAATATTGGTGGTTTAAATATAGGTAAAGAGATCATGAGTGACGGGTTTATAGAGAGAGAAAAATAAATAGAGATATTAGGGGATAGGGTATTAGGGAGATAAAGAGTTTTGGAATTAGGTGCTTAGACATAAGGAGAGATAGATTACGGTTTACACATTTATGGGGTTAGGCGTTTACAAAGAGGGAAAAAGAGATATTAGGGTTCATGGGTTTTGGGAGAGAGAGTGGGGGTTGTGGGTTCAGATATAGAAAGATAAATTGGGGGTTAGGGGTTTAATGAGAGAGAGAGATATAGGGTTAACAATCTTAAATAGAGAGAGAGAGAGAGAGAGAGAGAGAGAGAGAGATTGGAGGCTAGTGGTTTAGAGAGAGATATTTTGGGTTTTGTGTTTAGAGAGAGAGAGAGTTTGATTGGTTTTTGAGGTTTATATTCTGATAGAAAAATTGGAATATTGCTCATTAGGAACTTAGAGAGAGAGAGATTGGATGTTAATGGTTTAGAGAGAGAAAGAGAGATTGGGATCTTATAGTGGGACAATGAATGATTGGGGACAATATGGATTTAGAAATAAAAAGAGATCATCAGAGAAGTGTGGATGGTTAGTGGTTAGAAGGAGAGGAACATGTAGAGGGGATGAGGGGAAGGTTAATGAGATGTTGAGCTTTGGGGAGAGAGAGAGAGAGAGAGAGAGAGAGAGAGAGAGAGAGAGAGAGAGAGATTAGATGTTAAGGATTCAGATTTAGATAAAGATTAGGTATTTATATATATAGAGAGAAAGAGAGAGGTCGGAGGTTTGGGGTTTAGCTAGAGAGAGAGAGAGAGAGAAATTGGGGTATATATATATATATACAGGTTAGAGGTTTACATATATATTGGGGATTAGGGGATATATATATAGATAGATACATATAGAGAGCGAGTGAGAGCGAGAGAGAGACAGATAGATTAGGGATTAAGGGTTTAGAGATAGAGAGAGAAGGGGGTCAGGGTTTTGGAGGGGGAGGTAGAGAGATATAGAGATGGAGATAGAGAGAGAGGGAGACAGTAAGAGAGAAATATTAGGGGTTAACAGTTTAGAGAAAGAGGAAGAGAGAGAGATATTTTGGGTTTTAGGTTTAGAGAGAGAGAGAGGATTGGTTATTAGGGGTTTAGAGAGAGAAAAGGAGAGAGATATAGTCTAACAATTGGAGGTTATGGGTTTAGAGAGAGGGAGAGGGAGATTGGGAGTTAGCAGCTTAGTGAGAGAGATTGGGGGTTGTAGCAGGGATTTCTCCTTGCTACAGGGGCAGGAATGGCTCCCTTCTGTCTATAGGACAGAAGGGTAGGTTCCTGCATGTTGAAAATGCAGAAAGAAAACATAATGGATAGAAAGAAAAGAGCAAGAAAGAAAAATGGCCATGAGGCCCTCTGAAAACAAGGTTAGGGCTTCTCCTTAGCTACCTGCAAACAACTATTAAACAAAAATAAACCTACAAAACATGTTAAATATCAAACCTACAAACAAATAATGGTCAGAAAACAACTAAGCTATCAAAGAAAAATGCATAAGCAAAACAAGATTATACCTCTCCTTTGGTGAAATGGGCCACCATGCCCTGGCTGGAAGGAAGCACCTATCTATCTCACTCAGCAATGGAGGAGGAGCTATGGCTCAATGGGGAATGTGAGTGGAAGAGAAGGGGATGTGGGTGGCTTGAGAGGAAAAGAGGTCTCAAGGCATCCACAGGCATCATAACAGTATGCAAGGGAGAAGTGTTTTGAGATTGACCCCCCACCCTCTTTTTATAGCTTTCTTTTGGGGTTTTAGGGTTTTAAGCCCTTGGTCTGGGATTTAGCNTTAGCCCCTTCCACCCTAACTTTAGCTCCTTTTAGGGTTTTAGGATTGTTTGAGGGGTTTTACCCCCTTTTTGGAGGCTTTAGCCCCTAGGAGAGTTGTTTAGGCTGCCTTTTGGGGGTTTTAAGCCCTTTTCTTCATTCTTAAGCCTTTTCGAGGGTGTGGGGGTCTAATGGGGTGTTACGAGGGTCGATCATGGGTGTCCTTCGATGGTGTAGGCCATGTAGAGCTGAGTGAGGGATTTTTCAGGTTAACATATTGCCCCATGATGTGTGAGGGCAAGAGCTCATCGTATGGCTGGCGTACATCATAGGATTTGCTGCATAGAGGTGGTGCTTCTGGGGCTGGGGCATGGTGGCTTTTGGTTTTTGTATTAATATGGTTCCCACCAATCGGTGAGATACAAATAATGTGTGACATGTATATGGACAAGGCAGGCATCCCCATGCTTGTGACAATGTCAAAAGAATAATTTAATCTATGCTCTAAAATACAAGAGTCGATCATATTCAACTGATGATACAATAATGGTTGCCTCAATGTGAGGCTAGATACAATATTGATTTCAATAACTGGTACATTGGACCTGTGGAATTCTCATGGAATTCTATATCTTCATGACTGACGACCTGCTGGATCTAGAATGGTACATAGCTGTATGGACTCACTGATTGAGAGTCAGAGTCTTTGTGGTACAAGTATGCTGCATCAATAATAAATCTATATAGAAGCACTACTGGGGCTTCTGAACACTGTCTCCAACACAACCCAGAAATCACAAGGGACATAACCTGTTTAGGTCCCTTGAATAGACTCATCAATGTGCTAGAGTCAGGTGACATCCGGGGTATTTGACCAAGTACTGTGCGGACCAAACCTTGTATGAATCTCAATGGTGCGATGATGTAGTTGGAGTCGAGCACGTGAGAAACATCCATCCCGAGAGGAACGAAGGACTCGTCTCAAGTGGTCCAAGGAACTCATCAATGAGTTTAATGAAACCAAGATACAGGGACCTTGTAACGTCCTCGACCCTCCGATCGGTGAAGAGGACGCTACTATACGTCAAATCATCCGGGCGTCTAGCCCCATGAACATGAACATACATACTTATAGTGTTGAAGCATGATACTTAAAACATAAAACATTTTACAAAGCATAATTGCTCATATACACAATGGAAGCAAAACATATCAATCCACATTCATGCATATATAGATCAACATTTAACATGTATATCATCATTCATCAATGGTAAATATATAATTGTAGATAGAAGTTAGGAAAGAGTACTTATCTTATAGAGAACTTGTTCCACAACCATCTCCGTTGCTGCAACATTCCACCCAACATAGGCCTACGCGCTCTTTAATCTCTTAGCAATTCTACCACCCCCAAGCCGAGCATGATTCCCCAATGAATAAGGAACTGACAGGCTTACACATAGCCATGGATAACAACACCCCAAGGGTACGCAATTCAGCCAAGCCAACACAGTTGGGTTTATAAGGAAAACAATAGATCAACCAAGCCAACAAAGTTGAGTTTATCAGGCCATCCAGGAGCTGGGAAAGGATAATGCTAAGATGGTGAGCTCATTGAAGAGCTATAGACACCAACAATAGAACTATTTTGGCTTCTAGAACACCCACACACACCCAACACAAGGAAATCGACCCTTTCTCTGCAACGTAGTCCCTCAAACCTTTCTCTCTTTTCTAGTGCTATTCAGGGGTTGGGGAGAAGGAAGCCAGCTCAGTAGCTCTATCTATGTGGTTCTCAGTCTACCAGGTTTCTCAAGCACCTTAGGCCCTCATTCACCACTCCAATGCAATCCGAGGAAAAAACCACTGCATGCAAGCAGCCAAACAGCTATTCAAGCTTTTACAAGGGAAAAACAAAGTCAATCCATTGTGGCAAATAGCAGCACATAACAACTATGAACCCACAACAATTCCTCAAGGCAATCGCTGGATAAATTACACAGATAGCAATGGGAAAGGAAAATGATTCTCAGTCTATGCGTGAGGGGGTAAAAGACACCACCAAAATGAAGTGTGTATGAAACCATCGACCCCACACTGCAGGGACTCAGAACACCCGGTTGATCCTCAATACAATCGTTGTAGAACTTGTACAGGCACATGAGTGGGAGAAAGAATATACTACCACTCTATATGGGAAAGACAAAACACAATCCGTGGAACTATCCTAGAAAATCACAGCCTCAAACAAACGATGGACATAACAGAACCATACGCAGTCTGAAATTGATGGGAAAAAGATGCGAAACTCTGCGTGAACAGAGGAAGAACATTTTTCTGACTAGCAAGCCATGTCTGAAAGGAATGGAAAACCCCCAAAAATAAATTGTGGATTCATTTAATTACGCTCAGCGTGATGAAAGATGGATAGAATCACGATCTTCCTAGTGGGCAGACCATCCGCTACCCAAAAGGCACGTCATGGAGAGTGAGTGCAGGCGTGAGTGTAGGCCCTGGTCTTTTTGCTAGAAAATCGCTGTCCCCACTAACAATAGAAAACTAAGGTGGTGGTGAGCAAAAGAGAGGGGTGACACATGGATCTTCCCCCATGACTCAATGTTGAACATTCTCGTTCCTTATCCTTTGGAAATCATGCCCCTTCTTAATTTAGTTGCCATGAACATAGCTAGTTGGGTTATTTAATTAAAAATACGTGTTTACATGATGCCACAATTGAATATATGCCCTATGTCTCGATATACCGTCGGTGATGATTCCAAATCAGAAACACAACATAACCAAATCTATGGTGGGGCCTTCGCCTTTAGCTCTGCACCAAGACTATTTACAATATATGCAGGCGGGGTTAAAACTAGGGTATTACATTCCCCTCCCCCTTCAATAACACTGTCCTCGGTGCTTTACAAAATTTTAACAAAAGTGCTACACTGGTACCGCCTCAGTATTCCACAGGATTGAACAAAAATGGATGTGCCAATCGCATGGCATCCTCCAACTCGCACGTAGCCTCTTTAGGTTCGTAGTGTTCCCATTGCACCTTTACCTGCCCTATGGCTCGGTTCTAGAGCATTGTGATCTTCCTATTGAGGATACACATTGGCTCAATTTGGAACTCTCCCTTGGGTTCCACCTGAATCACATCCCAATTTATCACATGGTTAGGATCATGTACATATTTCTTAAGCAAAGAAACATGAAAAACATTATGAGCTCTAGTACTAGCAGGCAATGCAAGTCTATATGCAACAAGCCCTATTCTTTCAAGCACTTCAAACAACCCACAATATCTAGATGATAGCTTGGCACAACTTCCAAGCTTCAGGGAACTCTTCTTTGCTTTCACCCTAAGGTAAACATGATCCCCAACACTAAATTCTCTGTTCATCCTATGCATATCTACATAGATTTTTTATCTGTCCTGTGCTACTTTCAGATTCTGCTTGATCTTTACAACCTCTTGCTCCATTTCCTTGAGCAATTTCGGTCCAAGCACAAATATATTCACTGGTTTATCCCAAGTCACTGGTGTCTTACACCTTCTTCCATGCAAAGCTTCATACGGACTCATCCCTAAGGATGCTTGTTGTCCATTGTTGTAAGCAAACTCTACCAAGTGTAAGTAATATTCCCACTTGGTTGGTTTGTCCATCGGATACATGCGAAGCATATCTTCAAGCACATGATTAACTCTTTCTGTCTGTCCATCTATGTGAGGATGGTATGCAGTCCTGAAGTTTAACTTTGTACCCAAATCTGCAAAAAACCCCTTCCAAAAATTGGAAGTGAACTTGACATCTCTATCAGAAATTATTGCCTTCGGCAATCCATGCAATTTGAAAATCTCCTTCACGAAAATATTTGCAATGTCATCAGTCTTGTGCGTAGACTTCACTAGTATAAAATGTGTTGCTTTTGTCAACTTGTCTACCACAACCATGATGGAATCATGTTGTCTCCAAGTCGTCGGTAATCCTGTAATAAAATCCATGGAAATAATTTCCCATTTCCATTTCGTAACTGGTAAAGGCCGCAACAAGCCTGCTGGATGTTGATGCTCACCCTTTACCTTTTGACATTTCATACACCTTGAAATGCATTCAGCCATGTCCTTTTTCATACCTAGCCAAAAGTACTGCCTTCTAGCTGTAGCAATTGTCTTTTGATATCCTAGGTGACCAGAATACGGAGCTTGATGGATTTCATCCATAAGAACTCTCCTCAAATATGCTACATTCATAATATATATTCTTCCTTTAAAAGTGAGAAATTAGTCTTCTTCCAATCTATATCCCTCATACCTCTTCTCAAGACTTTGCTGCTGCAATTTGTCTTTTACCACTTCATCTCTGGCAACATGATTGCAAATATGCTGTCTCAAATCTGATTGGGAAATATTAAGAGATCTCACATGCATTTCTTGTACCTTCCTGCTGAGTGCATCAGCTACCTTGTTCTCTTTTCCTTTTATGTGCTTGATTTCAAAATCAAACTCACATAGAAATTCCAACCATCTCGATTGCCTAGCATTTAGAGTAGGATGATAAAACAAATACTTCAGGCCACAATGATCTATTCTGAGTTCAAATATTCTACCCATCAAGTGATGTCTCCACATCCTGAGAGCATGTACTATGGCTGCAAGCTCTAGATCATGAGTGGCATAGTTCTTCTCATGCTCCTTCAGCTTTCTTGACTCATAACATATCACGTGGTTATCTTGCATAAGGACTCCTCCAAGCCCTTATCCACATGCATCGGTACATACCACAAAATATTTCTCTGGTTCTGCAACTTTCAATACCTTTGTACTAGTGAGAAGGTTCTTCAACCATTGGAAGCTTTCTTCACACTTCAAAGTCCATTTGAATTTTACCCCCTTCTTTTGCAAAGAAGTGATGGCATGTGCAACTTTGGAAAATCCTTCAATGAATCTCATGTAGTATCCTGCAAGTCCCATAAAAGATCTTACATCCGTCACATTTCTTGGAGTAGGCCAATTCATAATGGCTTCAATTTTTTTAGGGTCTACTGATATACCCTCTTCTGGGATAATGTGACCCAAATACTGAATTCTATCCCTATAGAATTCTATCCCAAATACTAAATGCTCTTCATGCTCTTCCTCATTCTTAGAATAAACAAGAATGTCATCAAGGAAAACAAGAACAAAATTGTCCAAATACTTACTGAAGACACTGTTCATAAGGCACATAAATGTAGCTGGTGCATTTGTGAGACCAAACGGTACCACTACAAACTCATACCTTTGCTCCTCTCATTTGATCAAAGAGGTCATTAATCCTGGGCAAAGGATATTTATTTTTCACAGTAACCTTGTTCAACTGTCTATAATCAATACATGACCTGAGTGTACCATCTTTCTTCTTCACAAACAGAACCAGTGCTCCCCAAGGAGACACACTCAGTCGTATATACTTATTTTCCAACAAATCTTGCAGTTGCATCTTCAATTCTAGCATCTCCAGTGTACTCATTCTGTAGGGTGTCTTGGACACTGGTGCTGCTGTTGGCACAATTTCAATGGTGAAATCAATGTCCCTCTGCGAAGGAAGCCCTGGAGTCTCATCAAGAAACACATCCTTGAATTCTTGTAACACCTGATAGTCCTCCAACCTAGTATTTTCATCTCCTATTGGTTCCAAAATAGGAGCTGCATACAACTGGTAGCCTTTCCTATAGAACTTCTTCAATTGCATTGCTGAAACCTATCTTACTGAAATTTCTTTCGGAATACCTTTCAGAACTACCAGGTTTCATTCTTCATCCATGCATTCAAAAGTCTTGTTATAACAGTCAAGCCTCACTCGGTG
The DNA here is from genome assembly GCA_001517045.1 of Pseudotsuga menziesii. Taxonomy (NCBI): domain Eukaryota; kingdom Viridiplantae; phylum Streptophyta; class Pinopsida; order Pinales; family Pinaceae; genus Pseudotsuga; species Pseudotsuga menziesii. The sequence continues at coordinate 265,787 of LPNX010947816.1, forward strand.
GGATTTGAACAAATCCATTCCAATGAGAACATCATAGGAACCAAGCGGTAGAACATTCAGATCTACACAGGTGTTCAATCCATTCATGACCAATGGGAATTTCTCTACCATGTCATTGAATTTCCTTTTAGTCCCAGTGGCTAGCTAAATTAACCAAGATTTTCTATGCTTTATCTTCTTAAAAGAACAACTATCCACTACCCTAGGAGTGATATAACTGCGAGTAGAACCAAGTTCAATCAAAATAGAAATAGATTATTCAACAATCTTTCCTACAACTTCAACCACAGTTGACTGATGATCTGCCTGACATTCCTCCAGTGCTGCATAAATTCCAGGGACTGCCCTTGCTACTTGACCCATTGTTTCTACTCCCTGAATGCTATAAGCTGGCCTTGCACTTTCATTCTTGAGGGGACAATATCTGTGCAAGTGAGGTTCTTCACATTTCCAACATTTGAGTGGACCTTTATTCTGTTGTGGCTATTTAGGCTTTCCACCTGTCACTCCAATGGGATTATCCGTAGCTTGGGATGGCTACTTCTACTGATTCCTGAATCTAGAAGGTTTGAAACCTTTCTTTCTTTGGTCAAACTTTTCATTATTCTTGTCCTTCCATGCCTTAGGAGAATTAGGTTTACCTTTGCTTTTCTCATAGCAATATTTAGCCTTTCTTATTACTTCTTCCATAGTTCTTGGTTCTTTGAACTCAATTCTATCTTTGTAGGCTTGAGGAAATCCACTTAGAAACCACTGGATCTTCACTTTTTCATCTCTGATGTACTAGACATACCTCAACAATTTGAAAAATTTATTTTCATATTCATCCATGGTCTGCTGTCCCAATCTCAGCTCATGGAACTCCTTGATATTGTCCTCAAAATACCTATCAGAAAGGTATTTCTGCCTGAAATACTTCTTGAACTGTTTCAATTTCAGTTTCCTTTCACTGATCTTCTTTACATGCTTGAAGTGTTCCAACCAAATGGATTCCCTTCCATTTAGATTGAATATGGCAACTCATGCCTTCATGTTTCCTGAATAATCCTGCACCTGAAAGTACTTCTTGATCCCAAGAAGCCAAGCTTCAGCTTCTTCTCCCATCTTTATCTCACCATCAAATGTAGGAGATTTAGCTTTCCCAAATTCCTCTCGAGAGCGATCCCTATGGTGCCTTATTATTTTCCTTTTATGAGAAGATGAACTTGTATCTCCACTAGATTCTTTAGAGTTAGATGATCCACTGGAAGTCCTTCTTCTTCTCCTAATGCTTCTCTTACTTCCTTTTGGTCTTGATGTACCTTGTCCAGAATCTATCTTTTTTTGTAAATCTGTCAAACTTTGCAATATGGCAGCATTCAACTGATGATGCTCTTCCTGGGCTTTAACCAAGCTTCTCATGGTGGCTACAACCTCAGACGGTGTCCCCTAGAATCTCCTTCCATTAGACTCTTTGTCCTCATTTCCATTACGGACATTTTCTTCCATGGAATCTTCTGCTTGCTTGTAAGAATCCCGAGCATCATACCCATCATTTGTTCTCATGACTAAACCACCTCTTTCTTTACCACACTGTTCTTTCTGGAGTACTGCTCTTGGAAGTTATCTAAAGTTATGCAAATGTGTTAGTAGAAAACTGTTAGATGCATAGCATTAATATAAATCAAAACTACTTACCTTTTCTTCTAGAAATATAAACAACAATTATGCTAAAGAACAGAATTTTCCCTATTTCTTTTCAGCCCTGTGACCACTGATAATTTGCTGAAAACCTACTGGAAGACAGTTGAAAACTACATAAAAAATCACTAAGAATTCTCCTTGGACCTCATCCCAGCTATTCTCCTAATTCTACGGTGGTAAAAACACCTAAACTTTCGATCTGCATCGGTGAGCAAGTTGATTGTGCATCGGGCGCATAGTCCTTTGGCAGCCACAACGGTGAAAAATGATCTTCCTATCGTTTCTGCGGGTGAACCGGCTGAGCTTCTGATTGACGATCCGACCATTAACAAATTTTCGATGCTTTTTCAACTTTTCCAAGTTTTTCCTTCGATCCCACGTCTTCATCGGTGATTCCTTGGTATATTCCCTTCCTCTGCATCGGATTCGTATCCAACTTTCTAAACCAAATCGGCGATGGAAACCAGCTTATGTGCTACATCAGCAGTCGGTTGTCTTGTACATTAGGTGGCTAGTCATCTCGACTTCCACAACGATAGCCAATAAAACTCTTGTGTCTTCCGCGGCCACAAGCCTATCGGCCATTGGAAGGACTACCCTTGCAAACCGGCATCCAAGTCACTACCTTTCCTATCGTTGCGATGATGCAAATGGCAACTTACCTCCTTTGTGTGTCGATGATCGGCTACGATATTGCATCAGAAGGCTAGTATCGTAGCCAGTCGCAACGGTGAAAAGCAATTTATCTGTGGGTTCTACAGACATTATCGGCTGACGGACCTACTAACCATTGGGTAGATAGTGTCTTAGACTACCACAATGGTGGCTCTCAAACCTTTACCATTCTCGAATAACTTTCCGACATCCTTACACTTAAATTTTTTTTTCAAATTTTCTTCTCATCAGCTATCAGAAGCACTAATCACTATGGCGTCGAAGGGATAGTTGACTAAACAGCCGCAATGGAAGGTCACCTTCATTGAACTTTTTTCGATCAGCGATATGATCCACTAACATTTCTTGATGGTCGATGATCTCGTGCCTTAGAGAAAATTTGAATTTTCTTCTTTTGTTGGCGAAAAATTCCTCTATCTTCCGCTGACTCTGTCGGCTCCATAATCCACTAACGCCTCAGCATCGACGAGTGGAATACTAAAAAATCGGTGGGTTAGTTTGATTAGCAGCCGCAACAGCGGCTCATCATCTTTTATCCTTTCCTATTCAGTGGTCCAATCCGCTAATGCTTTCTGATCAGTGAACTGATTTTTACTGGCATCGGCAGTCGGAGCTTCTCCCTATCAGAAGACTAGTGCTCTAGACTTCTGCAATAGCAGATGCATGAAACACTATCTTCTTCCGATGGCCGATGATTTCAGGCCTTAAAAAAAAAAAATTTAAACTTTCTTTATGTCGTCGGCAGTCGCAAGCTCTATCCATCGGAAGGATAGTCTTCTAGCTACCTGCAGTGATGACACAGATCTTCTAATGCCTTCCGTTGTTCATCGGTGATGTATACTACTAACATGCTCCGACGATCAATGAAGTCAAAACTTAGAAAAAATTTTGAAACTTTTGCGCCATCGGCGGTCACAGGCTCTACCCATCGGAGGCGTAGTGGTCTAGCCATCCGCAACGGCAGCGGTCAATCGGCTAAGCATCGACGATCCATTCATCTAAGTGTCCCAATGTGTCGATGGCCAAACACTTAAAAAAAATTTGAAAATTTTCCTCTGCAGTCTTCCACCACATCGGCCGTCGGATCACCTATCCATCGGATGGCCTTCCTACTAAGTGATTTGATGGGCCGATAGTTCTAGCACTTAGAAAATTTTGAAGTTGAGGTTTTTCTGTCACAATTTTCTGATTGCTGCTAGGTAGAAGGAAATCTGCTTCTGTTATCTGATCTGTCATGGCCCATTCAAACCCATGCCACAACTAGAGCTCTGATACGACACTGTAAAGTCCCTGACCCTCTGACTAGTGAAGAGGATGCTACTATACGTCAAATCATCCGGGCGTCTAGCCCCATGAACATGAAGATACATACTTATAGTGCTGAAGCATGATACTTAAAACATAAAACATTCTACGAAGCATAATAACTCATATACACAACGAAAGAAAAACATATCAATCCACATTCATGCATATATAGATCAGCATTTAACATGTATATCATCATTCATCAATGGTAAATATATAATTGTAGACACAAGTTAGGCAAGAGTACTGATCTTATAGAGAACTTATTCCGTAACCAGCTATGTCACTGCAATGTTCCACCCAACCATAGGCCCACGTGCTCTTTAATCTCTCAGCAATGCTACCACCCCCGAGTTGGGCATGATTCCCTAAGGAATAAGGAACTAATAGGCTTACACATAGCCACGGATAAAAACACCCCAAGGGTACCCAATTCAGCCAAGCCAACACAATTGGGTTTATTAGGTGAACAACGGATCAGCCAAGCCAACAAAGTTGGGTTTATCAGGCCATCCAAGAGCTGGGAAAGGCTAATGCTAAGCTGGTGAGCTCATTGAAGAGTTACAGACACCAATACCAGAACCAGTCTAGATTCTAGAACACCCACACACACCCAACACAACGAAATCAACCCTTTCTCTGCAACGCATTCCTTCATACCCTGATCTCCCTTCTAGTGCTATTCAAGGGTTGGGGAGAAGGAATCCAGCTAAGTAGCTCTATTTGTGTGGTTCTTATTCCACCAGGTTTCTCAAGAACCTTAGGCCCTCATTCACCACTCCAATGTAGTCCGAGGACAAAACCACTGCATGGAAGAAGCCAAATAGCTATTCAAGATTTTACAAAGGAAAAACACAGTCAATCCATTGTGGCAAATAGTATCCCACAACAACTAGGAACCCACAACAATTCCTCAAGGAAATCGCTAGAGAAATTACATAGACAGCAATGGGAAAGGAAAATGATTCTCAGTCTATGCGTGAGGGGGAAAAAGACATAGCCAAAACAAAATGTGGATGAAACCATCGACCACACAGCGCAGGGACTCATAGCACCTGGTTGATCCTCAATACAATTGTTGTAGAACTTGCACAGGCATAGAAGTGGGAGAAAGAACAGACTACCACTCTATATGAGAAATACAAAATGCAATCCGTCGAACTGTCCAAGAAAATCATAGCCTCAAACCAATGATGGACATAAAAGAACCATACGCAGTCTGAAATTGATGGGAAAAAGATGCAAAACTCTGCGTGAACATAGGAATAACATTTTTCTGACTATCAAGCCGTGTCTGAAAGGAATGGAAAACCCCCAACAATGAATTGTGGATTCCTTTAATTTCGCTTAGTGTGATGGAAGATGGATAGAATCGTGATCTCCCTAGTGGGCAGACCATTCGCTACCCAAAAGGCACATCGTGGAGAGTGAGTGTAGGCATGAGTGTAGGAGTGGTATTTTTTCCAGCAAATCATTGTCCCCACTAACAACAGAAAACTAAGGTGGTGGTGAGAAAAAGAGAGGGGTGACACATGGCTCTTCCCCCATGACTCAATGTTCAACATTCCCCTTCCTTATCCTTTGGAAATCATGCCCCTTCTCAATTTAGTTGCCGCAAACATAGTTGGTTGGGTTATTTAATTAAAAATGTGTGTTTACATGATGCCACAATTGAATATATGTCGTATATCCTGATATACCATCGGTGACCATTCCAAATAAAAAACACAACATAACCAAATCTATGGTGGGGCCTTGGCCTTTAGCTCCACACCAAGATTATTTACAATATATGCAAGTGGGGTTAAAATATGGGTATTACAGACCTCTGGGTCTATCCTCTGGAATATATGTGTTGTCGTGGACAGAAGGATACCTACGCCTAGTCAAGGCAATGATGTTTCCTTGACCAGGAGCATGAGGGAGATAACCGACAGCTGTGAGACAATCTGCGGACTGACCCATTGAATGGGGGGCGGGGGGGAAGGGAAAGAGTTGAACAGGGGGAGGGAAGTGTAGTAGACTCAAAATTCCTTTGTTAAGAGTATGACGGCAGGGTAGACTAGGCAACAAATAAAAATAAATCATGGGAATGGGATCATAGCTGTAATACCTGGAATGTCACTGCAAATGGGAAATACTTGGAGGAGGTAAACACTTTTTATATTGATGGGATCCAAGGAAGACACATTGCAGAGTACTCTAAACAAAGGCGACCCAAAGGGGGAATGCTTCCAAACTATTTTCTATGGGGTCGTTTCTAGGGACATTGTTATGGTACGATCTCGTGGAATTTTGGCAAGCCCGAGAAAGTAAATGCTCGATGGTGCTTTCAATTTTAGACAGTCTAAAAGCATGAAGAAGACTCTAGTGGGGGCTCTTTTTTGTTGGTAGTCTCTTGTGCCCAAAAAAGGATAAAAGTATACATAGGAGAGCTCGCCCATCCTGTAGGGGATGAGAGACTTCTTTACCGTTGGTAGTCCAATCAAGCCGAAAAAGTTTAAACCTATACTGACTGGATGGTCATTCAGATACTTTTATAATCATGAATGAAACCAAGTTTTCTCAATAATATTTTCTTGATGAGAAGGAAGGAAAAGAGCTTAACGACAAACCATGGTGTGCTTTTTTGTAAAGTGCAGCCCCTCTGCTTGAGAAAGCATAAAAGTATGCAGAGGGGAACGGTCTTGGCTTGAGTGTGCCAAGGAGGTCCTTTTCATTTGATGGTCTACAGGTTCCGCAAAAGGAGATAAATGAGACGATGTAGACACCCTTTCCTATCCTTTATCGAGTAAGAAAGGAAGCAGCTGCACTCGTCTATCTTTTCTTTGTTTTTAGGAGTTAGAAAAGAGCTTAAACGAAACTCCAGTATGGTCAACCAATTGCGGTGGCACAAACGATGCCCCATGTTGAGACAGTGGACAATGGTCCAAAGGTCATCCATGTAGTATGGACGGAGCAGAAGGCTCTCAAACATACCAATACATGCATGAGATATAACACGGTAGAGGCTCGCAAGTCGGTGTAGCAGAGGCATGACAACCAAGGTGGCTCTTGGACAGAGGTCAGGAGAGTGTGTGTGTGAGTTGCGGTAAACAGACTTGACTACATGTGATGTGAATGCAAGCTCGAGGGTAGTTATTTTCCAAATACGTACAAGAAAAATAAATTGTTTTGTGGACAATGGTCCAAAGGTCCGCGTAAGGTGCGGTGGATAAAGAAGACAACTATGTGTTAAAATACGAAACAAGAAGAAAAAATGGTAACCCTTAACAGGCGGTGGCCCGAAAACCCGCATGAGTAGCGGTAGGGAAGAGAGATACAAGTATAGGTTTGTGGACACTGGAATCATCATGTTGTGGCTCGTAAATCGAGGTGACTTGTGGGAAATGGTCCTGAAATTTAATTTATTAAACATGAGACGATGGTCTCATAAAGAGATAGAAATTTGGGCCCAGATTTGTGAGAGGTGTCTCGAACAGGTTTTGGGTGAGTTTATATTAGCAGCGAATGGTGCTGCCCCTGACTTGTGGTAAAAAACATTGAAAAACAAGAAAAGAAAATGAATCTACTCATTGGTGATGTTAAGCATAAAATTTCTTAAGGTAGAGCCCGTTGTGGGGGTTCTCTAATAGTTGTCCATCAGAGTCAATAAGGGTATATGCCCCTTTTCTGAGGCAATGGTGGATGACGTAAAGGCCATACCACACTGACTCGAACTTGCCTTTGCCCAACTTATCATTGGGTTGGTCGTAGAATAGAACCATATCCCATTGACTTAAGGTGCGAGGGTGGACATGGGAGTCATAGTGGACCTTTGACCATGTTTTCACTGCTTCAATGGCTTGGAGGGAAGCTCGACGGTCTTCTAAGGTTTGCTCAAGTTGGAGGAGTTGTTCTTTTGAAGGTGAAGTGTCAGGGAGGAGTTCTATTACGAGGTGGAGGGATGGGATTTGGTACTCTATAGGGAGTACTGATTCAACGCCATGTATTAGGAGAAATGAAGTAAAACTGGTTGCACTTTTTGTGGATGTGCGATAAGCCCATAGGGAAGAGAATAGCATGTGATGCCAGTTGGTTTTATGGTTTCCTACCATCCTTTGGAGCATTGTTTTGATGATTTTGTTGACTGCTTCAACTTGGCCATTGCCCTGGGGGTAGTAGGATGATGAGCAATGGTGTTTGAATTTCAACATGGTTGACAGTTCATCCCATACGACATCTTGAAAGTGTGCTCCATGGTCTAAGACTAATTGTTTAGGAACACCAAATCATGCAATCAAATGTAAGCATGGCTTCTTCCCACTTAGTGAAGTAATTGACTACCATAATGATGTATTTATGATCATTAGCCGAGATGGGGTTGATTGTCATGAAGTCAATTTCCCATTTCCAGAAGGGCCCGACTGTGGCTACGGGGTGTAATAGTGCAGGGGGGTTCTTTCCTTTGGGGAAAAGAGCTAACAGCTGTGGCAATGCTTGACTACCTCTATACAATCAGCAAAGATGGAGGGATAGAAATAGCCAGTGTGTATAATCTTCTGGGCGGTTTCCAGGCCTGAAAGGTGGCCACCGCAGGCTCCACTATGATAGTCGTTGAGGATGGTTTCTGCCTCGTCACGGGTGAGGCAACGACGTAGGATGGTATCAATGACTTGATGATACAGAACATATCCAATAAGCAAGTGGTGAATGGCTTGATGTCAGATGTGTCACCTATCCTCATGGTTTAAGTGCGCTGCAAACTTCTGTGTTCATAAATAAAGAAGGATGTCCCCATACCATGGGTCATCCGTGGATATGATGAATAGGAAATCATCATAGAGATCATCCTTGGGGGGTGATGATGTGGTTAATGGGGGCAGATCATTCATGAGGGTGGCTAGCATGAGTGCCTTTGTGCTTCTCAGGGAAATGAACTCTAAGTCAAATTCTTGAAGGATGACTACCCACTTGGCTGCTCGACCTTGTAGAAGGCGGTGACTTAAGAGGTACCACATTGGGTTTGAATCCGCCACTACACATGTATGGTTTACGATGGTGTAATGGTGCAACTTCTGAGCCGAGAAGATGACGACGAGAGCCAATTTCTCCTTGGGTGAATATCGTAGTGGGGGTCCTGTTAGCTTCTGACTGATGTAGTAAATCACGTGCTCATGGAAAGCATCATCTTCTTGGACCAAGACTATAGCAATGGCATTGTCCAAGGCCGACACATAGAGAATGAAGTCCTGGGTGAAATATGGTGTTGAAATTAATGGTGCAGAAGCCAAGGCTTGTTTGAGTGCATCAAACAATTCTTGTGCTTACTGATCCCAAACAAAGGGGACTTTTGTGTGGAGCAGGCGAATGAATCCGTAAGATTTTGTTGCATACTCTGCTACAAAGCGGTGGAGGAGGTTGGCCTTGCCTTGGAGGCTCTGTAGTTGGTGTCGAGTTTTTGAGGAAGGGAGATCAAGGATAGCCTAAACTTTGAGGGGATCTACCGTTATCCATTTGTGAGATACGATGAATCCGAGAAGACGGCCTACTGGGACATAGAAAATGCACTTGAGGGGATTCAGGAGAATTTTGTACTTGCGGCAATGTAGAAATACTTATTGCAAGTCGTCTATATGTTGTGCTTATTTTGGTGATCGAGTGGTAAGATCATCCAGGTAGACCAAGAAGATATGAATTAGATCGTGGAAACAATATGTCATGGTGTGCTGGAAGGTGGCTCCAATGTTTTTTAGGCCAAAGGGCATGACTCGATACGTGAATGTGCCCCATGGGGTTGTGAATGTCGTCTTATAATGGTCTTGTTTTTGGATTTGGATTTGGTTATAGCTGAAAAATCCATCCATGAAGGAAAAGGCCTCATGTCCAGCGCATGCATCGATGATCTGATCGAAGAAGGGCATTGGAAAGTTGTCTTTGGGACACGCCCTGTTAACCCAAAAATCCCCCACTCAGCTCTCAATCGCCTACACCACTAAAGGACACCATCTCACAACCCTCATATCACTCCACTAGACCCCCACACCGTCAAAATAGCTAAAGGATGAAGAAAAGAGGCTAAAACCCTAAAAGGAGCTAAATTTAGGGCAGAAGGAGCTAAAAGCCCAAAAAAGGGTCTAAAGCCTTAACCAAGGGATTAAAACCCTAAAACCCCTTGAAAAAGCTATAAAAGGAGGGTGGGGGGTCACTCTCAATAAACTTCTCCCTTGCATATTATTATATTGCCCATGGATGCCTTGAGACACCTTTGCCTCTCAATCCACCCACACTCCCTCTCCTCCATTTCCATTGAGCCAAAGCTCCCCATCCAAGACAGGTGCTTCCACAAGCTAGGGCATGGTGGCCCATTTCCACCAGAGAAGGCATAGCTTGTCTTTCATGTCTTGTTTATTTGTTTTCTTTACTTTCTAACCCTTGTTTCCATTTGCAGGTTTTATGTTTAACATTGTTTTATAGGTTTTACTGTAGCTCAGGATTTGTTTGCAGGTATTTGGAGGCGGAACCCTAACTTGTGTTTGCAGAGGGGTTCACCATTACTTCTCTCTTCTTTCTAATCGTAGCTTAGTTTATTGTTCTATCCATTTCCATTTTTGTTTTTATTTTCTGCATTTACCCACTAGTAGGAACCTACCCTTTTGTCCTATAGACAGAAGGGAGCCATTCCTGCCCCTGTAGTAAGGAGAAATCCCTACTACATAACTGGCGACCATACCAGGTCGATCCCACAGGATCCCTGGTCCAAATTTTTAATTTTCAAGTTTTTTAATTTTTCTCCCTAGTTTTCAAAAATATCCTACTAAATTTTCTTTAAATCTAGTTTATTTTCAGTTATCAGTACTGTCGAAGCCTCTTCTAGGAAAAACCGAGTCAATTTGGCCACAGTAAAGTTACTGTTGGCCAGATCTGACTCTACCTCACAGAAAAACCCAAATTCAAGGCAGGGCACTCTTATCGGGCCCAAAAGTGATGTGAGGGTGCACTTAATGGCCAAATAGGTGCGCTTAGGGTGCACTTAATCCCCTGATAAGTGCGACTTCAGCACAGAAACATAGACTACGACTGTTTCTGCATTCTTTGCAACCTCCTCGCCTATTTCTAAAAAAATCTTGTGGCCCCCTCACCAGATTTGATCAGAAATCTATGGCTTATCAAACAGAACTTCAATTTTAGTTTAATAGAGGTTAAATTTCAGTTTCATAGGGATTGTCAATGTGGCTCAACCACCTCTGCAAGTCAATTTCAGTTTCTGTTTTTGTTTCCTACAATTTCTTTTACAAACAATGTGTAGATTCCAAGTAAATGTTAATGGCTTAATCAAATGAATGTAGCTTAACTAAAATCAACCTAAAACTAACTGTCTTGCTCACCCTTCCTCCTCTACCTAGTCATCACCCTCTGGGGTATTCTGGGATATGACGAAGGGAAAGCTCACATAGATCTAGGCACTCCACTAATATTGTTCCAAACCATTAAAACCGGATGACCTGGAAGGTAGAGGGGGTAGAGAAAGAGGGCTTCTCACGGTGCTAAGTGTCCTCCTTATTGACCAACCTTGAATTCGGGAGGTGACCTGAGGATCTATGTATGGGATTAGTCCCATTGTGTTGAGAGCCCAGCACCTTCTCTTGGTTGAAGAGAAATATCAGTGTGAGGTAGTCATCTAGTTAGGCCATCAAACATTTAGGGTTAATAACTGTATTTGTTCACAATTTCTGTTTATTCAATGCTTGCATACACAAACACAATGACATGAACTCTATCATGATGAATTCATAAACCATTTGTAGCAACCAAATACCAGAAAAACAAACAAACAAATACACTTTACCAACTAATCAACCCAACTCAGTTCATGATGCTGAGTGAGCCTTAAAATTTACCAATTTACACTAAGTACAAACAAATCTGTAGTCTTTGAGGACATAAGTCCCTGACTCCTTCAACTGTGGGAAGTACTTGGGATTTGCCCAGAAACTCATTGTGAGGATTACCACAGGAACCCCAAATTAGTTGGCCGCTGAGAGGAATTTCCAAGCAAAACGGGCAACGACCCCTTCCGATTGAGTAGAAACACCTGTGAGGAAAAATCCAAGCGTTGTCTTCTGGAAGTCTTGGTGGTCGAGTGACCAACTACAGCCAATAGGAGGCCACTAAAACCAGGGTCCAAACATCATTCCCACAAGTTTTAGACATAAAATCTAACACAATTGATCCTCCACGCTCTTCCTCACGCCTAAGAGGCGAACCACCACCATTTGGAACACTCAATCGACATCATTGAAGCCACTCTCAGTGATCTCCCACACCATCAGAAGGACACATAGCCTATGATTCTAATTCAGACCCATATCAGTCTGAACCAGACCTCCATACTACACCATCAAGCCCCATGGCTAGTGCAAACCCGGTTCCATTTTCCGGCATAACCTTAGCAAGTGGACCCATGTCAACATCCCAACCTATCACCAACAACCTGGAAAGTGGCTCAAGCACAATTATGTAGACTGTCATCAGTCAGTTGCCACCACCTACATGTGTGCACTTGTGTATGAAACTTTTTCTTTCAAATATGACATAAAAAATAATGGATTTGCTGCAATAAACAAGCAAAGGGTTATACCAAAGGAGGTTTGAAAGGTCAAATCATATTGAAACAAGTGCAAGACAAACAAGGGTCTAAAATGGGTTCAAGAAACTAACTTTTATGTTTGCAAACCAGTGGTGTGACTACCCCAACTTCGTATCCTTCAAATCAAATAGGGATTGTTGGGCTCTCAACAAAGTGGAAACAAGTCCACTTATAGATCCACAGGTGAAACCCCAAGTGCCCGATGCTCAACAAGGAGGATGCTAATGCCATGAGACCCCCAATAGTCTACCACTCCCTGTAGCCTCCAAAGTCACTTGTTTTGAATGTCAGAGAACAATAGAGAATTGGATGCATATTTATAAAACTTACTCAACCCACCATCATATATCAGAAGACCCCGGAGGGCGACAAATGAGTAGAGGAGGAGGGGCCAAATAAGTGAGTTAATTTCCAACTTATAAAATGTAGACAAAGCAGGAAAATAGAAGCAAATCAGCACCAAAACAGACAAGCCGCACTTAACAGGTGGACATCCATTACTGGGTCACTCAAATAGGAAAAATAGAGTCAACTAAGTCGCTTAAACAACAAAAATAGGCACGAATTGGCCCTATGAGGCAAGCCGCACTTTACGAGGATAAGTTTGTTACCTGGGTCAGACCTAACAGGTAGAAATGTTCAATGGGTCGTGGGTTTTGTCCCGAAAGTGTGACTTGGGCCGTACAGGAAAAATCAAGAAAATCAGGCAGACAGGCGCCAAGAGGGGTAGGCACTGGTGCTGTACAGGTTTGGATCGGTCACGTGAGGATCCAATCAGTGACAGATGTGAATAAAAAAAAAATAAACACCTGCAAAAAAGGGATCCAAGATGATCGACGTAGTATGGTTGTCAAAACTGGAGCGGGTTTTTCACCCCTGCTACGTGCAAAAGCACCTCCCTTCTTTCAATGAGATAGTAGGATAGAGTTCGTGTAAGAAATATATAGAAAACAATGATATTAGTAAAACTATATCAATAAGTAAATAAGACTAAACTAAATAAAAGAAAAAACATGAAAATTATACCCTCTTTTTTCTGAAAATGGGCTATCGTGCCCGATCTTGGAAATGGACCACCTATCCACAAGCTGGTTGGTACGAAGGATGCCTCAACATACTGGATGGGATATGCTGGGGCTATGGAAGATGTTATCCCTAAAGTTGGACCTAGACTATAGGATCCAAGCTTAAGGAAATCTTTGATTGAAAGAGTTCAATCAGATGAAATCAAATCAAAAATAGAGGCTGGTATCAAACCAAGGCAAATAGCAATTTACAGATACTAGGTTCACATCAATTATTTGTACAGTTCACAATGAACACAGCTGGTATATAACAGATGGGTAATTACAAGTATGTACCAGGATATGAAAGCATATAAGCAATGGTTGGTATGAATAAGAGGTATAGGGAAATGAAACCAATTCTGTATAACATAAAAGCAATGACAGAGTCCAATATCCAGGTCTTATGATCCTAAATATGAAGTGAAACTATTACTGTTTATATAAATGAAAGATAACTGTCAACTAAAAATAAGAATTATGTATTGGAATGTGAGTGACCAAGCACATAAAAGATTTATCAAAGTGACAGTTCATATAGTACAGAAACAAATCAACATCAAATTTATTCAAAAACTAAAACCTATTATTGAAGTTGCAGAGAATTCATGATATACAAGGGTGTTTACAAGTACTCCAACATATCTCCCAAAGACAGCCAACCCCAGTCCCCTTCCCGAGACCTCTTCTCTCTCCTTGCTCTCGAGTCCTTGGCTGGGACCTTTCCCTATTCTTAATTTAGTAGCTTTCACTCAAGGATTTTTGTCACTGTTGTGGGAGTGGTTAGAAAGATTTCTTATCTTCAAGTAAGCCGTGAGCCCATGAATCTGCAAAAGAGTATGTGTTACAGGGTGTTTTTTTACAAACTGGCAGCGTCCTTCCAAGCTGGCAGCATTTCAATGACAGGATGAGACAGCAATTTCTTGGAGGAAGAGAAAGAAGCACTTCTTTATACTTAGTAATTCTGGGAAGCCGATTTACTCCAGATATGGAGATGAGCATAAGCTAGCAGGATTTTCAGCAACCTTGCAAGCAATTGTTTCATTTGTGGAGAATGGTGGAGACCGCATAAAATTGGTGTGGGCAGGCAACCATGAAATTATTTTTCTCGTTAAGGGTCCTATTTATTTGATGTAGTCTTCTCCTCTCTCATACGTGCTTTCAGTTGGAATCCGGCAACATATTTGCATGCATATAGCTGCCTTCCCCTACGACACTCCACAAGACAAGCTGCGGGTGTTGTTCTCCAAGATGTAGCAGATTCTGGTGTCTTATTTGCTATTCTCATGTGCAGACATAAGGTTATCAGCCTTCTTGGGGTGCAAAAGGTAATCCTTCATCCAGATGACATGCTTTTGATTTCAAATTTTGTTTTGTCATCAGAATCTTTCAGGACGTCAGAATCATTTTCTCCTATTTGCCTGCCACAATTCAATGCAATGGCATTCCTTTATGCTTATGTGCAATACCTTGAAGTAGACACCTACTTGATGTTGCTCACGACTAATTCTGATTCCTTCTTCCATCTGAAGGAATGCAGGATTCGCATTGAGAATGTACTAGTCAAATCAAATGTGCTAAGTGAGGTTCAGAGGTCAATGCTCGATGGTGTTCTACGTGTGGAGGACCTACCTGGTGACCCAACGTTGCTTTCAGATTCTATCTCTTTTTGTACACAACGGGATAAGAACCTTCAGGTAGCTGGATCTTCTACAGGAATTGGAAGAAATACTAGAATTGGAGGTCCAGCTGGGCTTTGGAATTTTATGTATCGTAGTAACTATCTCCATCAGTATGTGGCTTCAGAGTTTTCACCACCCATAAACAGCCGCAATGCATAGAAAAGCCTATTCAGAGCTTATCAGAAGCTGCATACCTCAATGCATGATAAGGATGTAAGGCAACGACTCTATGATAATATTTCTGCAAAGGCTAAGAGTGGGAAAGATTTGTCCTTTGTTGTCAGACAGATTGGCATGTCTACATGACAAAGGATGGACGTATCTCTTTGGCTGGGTTGTCTCTATCCAAATGCGAGTATCTTGCAGATGCCATAATTGAATCCTACTATAATGTCAGTTATACAACAGGATTTGATTATTTTCCACGAAGACACCCCAGAGGACGCGATTTTGTTGCAAACCGAATTTTAAAAAAGGATGACAGGGTAATTATGAATACCAGGTGGCAGAGTAATTTTAGCAGGTCCATGTTTTCAAGGAAAAAGATCAGCAGGATAAAAACCGCTCCAGATTTGTAGTGATTAGTTCAGTGATAGAGGCAGAGAGTTTTAGTTTCTGAGGATTACAAGTGGCAGAATACCTGACAGCAAAGAAACAATTATCAAAGAACCAGTTCCAGATTTTTTTGTGGCAGATTGAGATTTATTCTATTTTTTGAACTTGATGATAAGATTTTATTCCTTAAAACTTGTAACTATTGGTTGATTGTATTCTTTTATATATTCACATGTAAAAAAGGCAAAGGAGTTCCCAGCCAAGGACTCGAGAGCAAGGAGAGAGCAGAGGTCTCGGGAAGGGGACTGGGGTTGGCTATCTTTGGGAGATATGTTGGAGTACTTGTAAACACCCATGTATATCATGAATTCTCTGCAACTTCAATAACAGGTTTTAGTTTTTGAATAAATTTGATGTTGATTTGTTTCTATACTATATGAACTGTCACTTTGATAAATCTTTTATGTGCTTGGTCACTCACATTCCAATACATAATTCTTATTTTTAGTTGACAGTTATCTTTCATTTATATAAACAGTAATAGTTTCACTTCATATTTAGGATCATAAGACCTGGATATTGGACTCTGTCATTGCTTTTATGTTATACAGAATTGGTTTCATTTCCCTATACCTCTTATTCATACCAACCATTGCTTATATGCTTTCATATCCTGGTACATACTTGTAATTACCCATCTATTATATACCAGCTGTGTTCATTGTGAACTATACAAATAATTGATGTGAACCTAGTATCTGTAAATTTCTATTTTCCTTGGTTTGATACCAGCCTTTATTTTTGATTTGATTTCATCTGATTGAACTCTTTCAATCAAATATTTCCTTAAGCTTGGATCCTGTAGTCTAGGTCCAACTTTAGGGATAACATCTTCTGGCGCCGTTGCCGGTGACAGAGGAGTGAAGATATCTTCCCCGGGAAAGAATGACAACGATCAGATCTAGCTCTTGACGGTGGACAGGAGCAGGGCATTAGTTGGACTACAGATTTATTCACCGAGTGACTCCGCGTTTGAAGAATCCAGATGTGATTTTACAAGATGTCATCACGTTTTGAAACTAGGTGGGCACAGAGATTTGCTCCATTCAATTTTTCAGATGTTCCTGGCTTTCCACATGAAGTACCTACCATGGATGAATGGGGAGATTTTCTTCCCTGATTCAAATAAAATGATGATGACAATCCGGCACATCATGTAATTAAATTTCATCAATACATGGATCAGCTGGGTATACATCATGAAGATGTATTGATGAAAATGTTTAGGTATTCATTAGATGGTCCTGCGAGACAACAATGGTTCATAAATCTTCCTACTTCCAGTATTCCCTCTTTGAAAGATTTTCATGATGCCTTTAATTCATATTATAAGAGGATATACCCAGATGAATGTATTTTTGAGGATTGTTGTAGGGGATATGCATTATATATGCAGAGTTTAGAAGCATATTTTTCCAGTAGAGAGGATGAAGCCGATGGTTATGATATAAAGAAAGAAGAAGATTCATTATCTTCCTCTAATTCTGTTTCACAAGAAGAAATTTTTCAAAATTCTGATGAGAGCATCATAGAACAGAAATCTTTGTCTTTAGAAATTGATCAGAATGCTCCATTGTGTGGTGAAGACATTAACATATTGGTTGAACCTCCAAGAGAAGACATTAAAGTTCTAGATTTAGATCAGCATCAGCCGATTCACTCTGAAGATATCCCAATCTATGATGTGTATCCATATGAAACAGAGCAGATCCCTACATCAACCTTTGTTGATTTGAGAAGCATCCAACAGGTGTATGATAATTATGAATCAAATTTTGGTGAGGAACAGCATTGTATAGAAATCAATCATTCTGAATCTGTAGAAGACATTGAGCATCCATATGTACAATTCAATTTGCAGGTAGCTGAAAGTGGCAGCCATTATGAGGAAGAGGATATACAGAGATATTTTGATCTTCAGCAAAAGATAATTTCTTATAGTTTCATTGATCCATTTGTTGATTATATGGAATCTTTAAGCAGTTCAAATGTCAGATTGTTTTTGACAAAGGGAGGTTGTCTTTTCCTTTCTTCTAAAATGAATCTTCATATTCCATGGTCCCCTTTATGCATCATTTCTAGATCAGTAGATTTGTCAATGGGGTCGATTAAGTCATCAATAGATTTTTGGATTATATTGGAGAAGACAGAGTTTAGGGTAGATATTATTTCCATTAAAGATTTCAAGGAATGGAGTGATATAAGCATTCATGAAAATTTTTCTTCCATTTTGTCTGCTCATCTAATGTCAAATTCAGAATCTGAAGTCATATTTTTAAAAGAATTTGCTGAGAAAGAGATTGAAGCTTTGGAGGTAAAAATACAGGATTTGTCATTTCAAAGCTCTTTTCAGCTGTCTTTTGATATAAGGATTGAGAATAAGGACGGGTTTGATAATCCAAAATTGAGAAAATGGTATGACCCGGTAGCTGAATACATCAAGGAATTTATCAATTCAAGGTTTCAGTATACATTATATGAAAAGTCTGAAAATCAAAATTACAGACAGATGATGATTGTTGTTCCTGTCTTCATTTTGTTCATACACAGATCAAGATTTTCATTATGTATTCAGATACTTGTATGGCTTCACTGGAAGCATGATTTTACCTGATCAAAATAAAGTAGTTTTGATTAGTGTAGGAGCTTTGAATAAATAAGCTTGATGCTTCAAGCATTTCGTTAAATTTTGTACAGTGTGATCAGATTCTTGTGAGAAGATTCTTTCAGTTTGCAGAGTAGTTTAAAGATTCAGTCAGTGGTTTGTTAATTAGCAGAGATGGGTAATGAAGACTCCAGCCCAATGGAAACAAGGCACTTGGTCTACTTGTTCTTGGCAGCTCGCAGGGAGCATGCCATCCCCAGACAGAGCCAGATGTTATCTCTAGGGTTGTTTCACCTGTTTATTTTTAAATTTTTGATTATCCTTGGTTTTTATTGTTTTAATTTTGCTGTGTTTTATATTTTATGATTGATTGCTCAACATTAGGGTTCCTTTTATTTCCTAAAATCATCCAAAACTTCATTTATTCCTTATCTCACATAGAGGCTTCCTGCTGCATTAATACCTGCTCTTCAACATTCATCGACTTTCTCTCGTTGTTTGAGAACAATGGTGGTAATGGCAGATTTCAAAGGAATTTATCTTCTCGGAAATGACAAATATGGATCAGCTGAAGCTGATGGATATTCCAAGTACTACTGGAGCTCTGGAAAATGTTATTACTTTGGCATTAGGTTCTATCGAGAGCTCTGAACATTCTGGGTAGATTGTGGAAGGCTTATACTGTAGAGAATATGTGTTTGCTCTTTTCTGTATTTTAGACAGTTTGATGCCATGGATTGGGAAGAAACGATAATCAAAGAGAAACATGAATGAGGATGAGGAAGCATATGATGATCATATTTCTAGTGTTCCCAAGCACCATTTTTCAACCAGTACAGAAAGTGGGGATGCTGTTACTGAATTAACTTCATCACTTATTGAGTATTGGTAGCCAGTCCACCAGCAGTGGCATCTGCAACAGCTTCTAGCTACAATGAAAAAGGAGTGTTGTTCTCTCCATGAAGCACATCTGAGTCAGGGGGGATTAAAGATGAAACTGAAAGATGTTTCCCAATTGTATTCATACTTGCTTGCTGTGTTTTCTTGCTTGAATTCCATTGGTGGACCTTTCCCTATTCTTAATTTAGTAGATTTCACTCAAGGATTTTTGTCACTGTTGTGGGAGTGGTTAGAAAGATTTCTTATCTTCAAGTAAGCCGTGAGCCCATGAATATGCAAAAGAGTATGTGTTACAGGGTGATTTTTTACAAACTGGCAGCATCCTTCCAAGTTGGCAGCATTTCAATGACAGGATGAGACAGCAATTTCTTGGAGGAAGAGAAAGAAGAACTTCTTTATACTTAGTAATTCTGGGAAGCCGATTTACTCCAGATATGGAGATGAGCATAAGCTAGCAGGATTTTCAGCAACCTTGCAAGCAATTGTTTCATTTGTGGAGAATGGTGGAGACCGCATAAAATTGGTGCGGGCAGGAAACTATCAGATTATTTTTCTCGTTAAGGGTCCTATCTATTTGATGTAATCTTCTCCTCTCTCATACGTGCTTTCAGTTGGAATCCGGCAACATATTTGCATGCATATAGCTGCCTTCCCCTACGACACTCCACAAGACAAGCTGCAGGTGTTGTTCTCCAAGATGTAGCAGATTCTGGTGTCTTATTTGCTATTCTCATGTGCAGACATAAGGTTATCAGCCTTCTTGGGGCGCAAAAGGCAATCCTTCATCCAGATGACATGGTTTTGCTTTCAAATTTTGTTTTGTCATCAGAATATTTCAGGACGTCAGAATCATTTTCTCCTATTTGCCTGCCACAATTCAATGCAATGGAATTCCTTTATGCTTATGTGCAATACCTTGAAGTAGACACCTACTTGATGTTGCTCACGACTGATTCTGATTCCTTCTTCCATCTGAAGGAATGCAGGATTCGCATTGAGAATGTACTAGTCAAATCAAATGTGCTAAGTGAGGTTCAGAGGTCAATGCTCGATGGTGGTCTACGTGTGGAGGACCTACCTGGTGACCCAACGTTGCTTTCAGAATCTGTCTCTTTTTGTACACGAATGGATAAGAACCTTCAGGTAGCTGGATCTTCTACAGGAATTGGAAGAAATACTGGAATTGGAGGTCCAGCTGGGCTTTGGCATTTTATGTACCGTAGTAACTATCTCCATCAGTATGTGGCTTCAGAGTTTTCACCACCCATAAACAGCCGCAATGCACATAAAAGCCTATTCAGAGCTTATCAGAAGCTGCATACCTCAATGCATGATAAGGATGTAAGGCAACGACTCTATGATAATCTTTCTGCAAAGGATAAGAGTGGGAAAGATTTGTCCTTTGTTCTCAGACAGATTGGCATGTCTACATGACAAGGGATGGATGTATCTCTTTGGCTGGGTTGTCTCTATCCAAATGCGAGTATCTTGGAGATGCCATAATTGACTCCTACTATAATTTCAGTTATACAACAAGATTTGATTATTTTCCACGAAGACACCCCAGAGGACGCGATTTTGTTGCAAACCGAATTTTAAAAAAGGATGACAAGGTAATTATGAATACCAGGTGGAAGAGTAATTTTAGCAGGTCCATGTTTTCAAGGAAAAAGATCAGCAGGATAAAAACCGCTCCAGATTTGTAGTGATTAGTTTAGTGATAGAGGCAGAGAGTTTTAGTTTCTGAGGATTACAAGTGGCAGAATACCTGACAGCAAAGAAACAATTATCAAAGAACCAGTTCCAGATTTTTTTGTGGCAGATTGAGATTTATTCTATTTTTTGAACTTGATGATAAGATTTTATTCCTTAAAACTTGTAACTATTGGTTGATTGTATTCTTTTATATATTCACATGTAAAAAAGGAAAAGGAGGTCCCATCCAAGGACTCGAGAGAAAGGAGAGAGCAGAGGTCTCGGGAAGGGGACTGGGGTTGGCTGTCTTTGGGAGATATGTTGGAGTACTTGTAAACACCCCTGTATATCATGAATTCTCTGCAACTTCAATAACAGGTTTTAGTTTTTGAATAAATTTGATGTTGATTTGTTTCTGTACTGTATGAACTGTCACTTTGATAAATCTTTTATGTGCTTGGTCACTCACATTCCAATACATAATTCTTATTTTTAGTTGACAGTTATCTTTCATTTATATAAACAGTAATAGTTTCACTTCATATTTAGGATCATAAGACCTGGATATTGGACTCTGTCATTGCTTTTATGTTATACAGAATTGGTTTCATTTCCCTATACCTCTTATTCATACCAACCATTGCTTATATGCTTTCATATCCTGGTACATACTTGTAATTACCCATCTGTTATATACCAGCTGTGTTCATTGTGAACTGTACAAATAATTGCTGTGAACCTAGTATCTGTAAATTGCTATTTTCCTTGGTTTGATACCAGCCTCTATTTTTGATTTGATTTCATCTAATTGAACTCTTTGAATCAAAGATTTCCTTAAGCTTGGATCCTGTAGTCTAGGTCCAACTTTAGGGATAACAGAATGATTGGAAAAAATGGTGTGAATACTTTGAGAATAATGGTTTCTCACCGTACTCACGAACTAGAATAATGAAAAAGGGATAAGAATCTTATTGATGGAGACCTTCACACTATTTTTATAATAAGTTTTTAGGTTTTTTTTCCTTTTCTCTCTTTTAGGGTTTTGGAACCGTAGTTAGGGTTTTAAGCTCTGTTTAGGGTTTTTATCCCTTTTGGGGGTTTTTAGCCCTTTTGTGAGCTTTTTTGCCAATTTTTGTAAACCGTAGTTGTGAAGGTCAAAAGTAAGGAAAAAATGGTAGGAAAATTATGTAGGTATGTGGTTTAGAGCATGTTGATCTAGGTGACCAATTTTTTGCATTAACATAAATACAATCTATGGTAGAAAGAGCCTTCAACTATCATAGAAATGAAAACAAAGGATTTTGTTCAAAGATATGGAATTTAAATGAAAAAAGGACGTTGTTTTCTTAATAACTTTCAATTTTTTTTTCTTAAATTGACTATGATCCACTGAAACTACAAACAACAACATAACACACTTAGAGAATAAGTGGTCCAACTACTAATTGTGTACTGAATTGCACTATTGGCTCTATCCACTACAAAGTTGTGTTCAAGGAACATAAATTGTATTTCAAAGGTTGTGCACCCACGAATAAAAAATAACAGAGAAACAGATACAGAGGAGGTTACTGAGCTCAACATTCAATGCCTAAAATGATTTCTATAGTACTGCATATAAACATTGAAAGGAATAAGATTTTCATTGAAGGTATGTCATAGGCGCAGGTCAGACATTTAATTGAGTATTCCAATCTATGTTGAAGGCCTAGGTGAAAAACCCAATGTTCATTTAATGCGCATGTAAAATTTACTGTCTCGTGCTTAAGGGTAATTTAACAGAGGTGGGGAAATTACTGTTGTTCAGGATTAAGCACCCTTGTAACCTAGGGTATGGGGTTACCAACTTATTACTAACCTTGCAGACAATCAACTTTACCAGAGAATAGAAAGGGAATAGGAAAAAAGTCTTGAATTACCCGATTACCAATGGTTGTGTTAGATTTTTTACATTAAGATAGCATAACATTAGGATCTTTAACTGAGAGAACAACAAGCACAACAATCAAACACAAAATACAATGAACACGGTGTTTTTCCTTGGGGAAACCATAAATGAAGAAAACCCCACAACTTCCTCAAAGATAGAATCAACACCAAAGTAAAACCCCAAAAAAGTAAGATGATCTCCCGACAGCAATAACCTCTTTCTTCCTTGCCCCAGTTTCATTCTCTTCCTCAGTTATGTGCTACAACTGAGTGTGAGTGACTGTGTGATAAATAGAGAGGCTAGCTCTCTATTTATACTAATTCCTGACTTGACTAAACCCAACTAGGGACGAATTCACTAGGTGAGTCTAATAACCCTAGTTCCCCAGAACTGTGGGGACTTTAACCCTTGATTAATAGGAGGGTTACCCACAATGACTTGACATGACTTGTTTACATTATAGATCCTCCCGATAGGAACGTTGGGGCATAACATGACTCAATTACATCCCAGAATAAACATCGGGTAACAATATATAAGAAATACAAGTGAATACATTCTGAAGTTACAATTACATCAACACTCCATATTAACTAAGAAGGTATTCTCTCGACACAATTTTCATCATTGGTATTCTTCTCTAGATCATCTCATCATCTGCATCTTAAAGTCATCTTTGTCTTCAAGTCATCTTCATCTTCAAGTCATCTTCATCTTTGGATCTGGATCATCATCGCTGGATCTGGATCATCACTCGATCTGGATCATCATTGGATTTGGATCATCATTGGATCTGGATCATCATCACTGGATTTGGATCATCACTTGATCTTGATCATTAATGCTGGATCATCATCACTGGATAATCACGGGTGTTATCTCATGATTCTTATCATCACAGGAAGTTCTACAAAGCCATCCATTTTTCATGTTGGTTGTAGGCCTAGCCTCCATGTAGGTCTTCTT
Source organism: Pseudotsuga menziesii (assembly GCA_001517045.1). Taxonomy (NCBI): domain Eukaryota; kingdom Viridiplantae; phylum Streptophyta; class Pinopsida; order Pinales; family Pinaceae; genus Pseudotsuga; species Pseudotsuga menziesii. The sequence goes on from LPNX010947816.1 coordinate 289,539, forward strand.
CAACGCTTATGTCTGACACGAAGTCAGAATGGCCCACCCAGCACTTACATCTGACCATGAGAGGAACACATCCAACACCATGTCAGAAAGGCACACCTAGAAATCACATCTGATCATGTAGGAACCAATCCTATAATCACATCAGAAAGGCCCAGCACTCACATCCTGCAACCATGCTAAAAAGGATTTGCACTTCCACCAATGCAGGAACACATCTTGCAACCATGATGGAAGATCTCTCCACTTACATCCACCCATGCGAGAACACATCCTGGAACCATGATGGAAGGGATCTACACTTACATCCACCCATGAGGGAATACAACCTGCAACCATGATGGAAGGGCTCTACACTTACATCCACCCATGCGGGAACACATCCTGCAACCATGATGGAAGGGATCTACACTTACATCTACCCATGCGGGAACACATCCTGCAACCATGATGGAAGGGCGCTGCACTTACATCCACCCATGCGAGAACACATACTGCAACCATGATGGAAAATCTCTCAACCCCAGGTTAAGGGCTCCTGTTAATTAGCTAGGTGCTTCCATTCTCTAAGAGAATGGAAAAAACCCTTATATCTGATCAAGTGGGAACACATCCCTAAATCACATCAGACTGGCCATGCGCTCACAACTGATCATGTAGGAACACATCCTACAGTCATATCAGAATGGCCCTCAGTCCTAGACCAAGTATTCCTGGTAACTGACCAGGAACCTCCATTCCACGAAAAGCAATAGCCTTTATATCTGATCATGTAGGAACCAATCCTACATTCATATCAGAATGGCTCAACACTCATATTTGACATGGAAGGAACCAATCCTCTCACCATGACAGAATGGCTCAGCCCTTACATCTGGCCATGGAAGGAACCAATCCTCTCACCATGTCAGAATGGCTCACGGACTCATCACTTCCCCTTGGAAGAGACCTCAATCTGGAGAACACCAAGCTTCTCCCTGAAGTACTCAAAATTCACTCTGGCCAATGGCTTTGTCAACACATCAGCTATCTATTTGTTCGTCGCAACATACTGTAGCTTCACTGCTCCCCTTTGCACCATATCCCTGATATAGTGATACTTGATCTCGATATGCTTCGACTTGTCATGGAACACTGGGTTCTCTGACAACTTCACACAACTATGTTTTTCACAATGTATACAAGTAGAATTCAACTCGAGATCAAATAAATCATACAATAGCTTCCTCAGCCATACTTCCTCCCAACTAGATGAACAAGCTGTGACATACTCTGCTTCAGCTGTACTCAGTGCCACATAGGATTGCTTCCTGCTAAACCAAGAGATCACACCTAATCCCATATTGAAGCAACACCCTGAAGTGCTCCTCCTATCAAATGGCACTACCTACCCAATCTGAATCAACATAACCCTCCATGTTAATCTTTTGATTCACATCATACTTGAGCCCATAATCAACTGTACCCCTCAGGTACCTCAGAATATGCTTTGCAGCAATCAAGTGAACATGTCTCGGATCTATCAAGAACTGGCTCAAGGTGTTCACAACAAAGAAAATATCTGGTCTCGTGTTCATCAGGTACATCAAGGACCCAATCATCTGATGATACATCGTATCATCAACCGTCTCTAATGAAGCATCACTCAATAGCTTCAAGTTCGATGCCATAGGTGTGGCCATAGCCTTGCAGTCCATCATCTCGAACCTCTTCAGGATCTCTACTATATATTTCCCTTTTCCTAGGGAAATTCCATCTGCATTCTACCACACCTCCATCCCTAGAAAATAATGCATCATACCCAAGCCCTTCATTTCAAATTCAGCAGCAAGCTTCCTCTTCGTATCAGCAATCAACCCATCCATACCTATTACAAGCAGATCATCTACATACAGTAGGAGCATCACTGGGTTTCCATGTTCAACCTTCGGTAGTAAAGGTTGGAATCTGCTTTACTCTTAGTAAATCCCAAGCTAGATAGAAATCTATCAATGCTACTGTACCAAGTCCTGGGTTCCTATTTCAAACTTTACAAGGCTTTCTTCAATATGCACACATGAGACTCCCTGTCATGCATCTCAAAACCAAGTGGCTATTCTACATACACTTCCTCTTCCACTACACCATTCAAGAAAGCAGTATTGACATCCATTTGGTGTATCTTCCATTTCATCATTGCATCCAGAGCAAGTACTGATATGATGGAAGTGTATCTGACTACAGGTTCAAAGGTTTCTTCATAGCATATTCCTTTTTTCTGTGAGAAACAACGAGCCACTAATCTTGCCTTATATTTCTCTATGCTACCATTTGCAGCATGCTTGATCTTGTAGATCCATTTGGAAGTTACAACTAACTTTCTGGTCTTGGGACAACATCCCAAACATCATTCTTCATGATCGATTGATACTCTTCGATCATAGCATCCTTCCATTCTTTCTGTTCTATCGCTTCTTCATAATTGGAAGGTTATTTATCGATGAAATCACATAGTAATGCTACATACCCGGAGTAGGATCTGTTCCTCTTTATTTCTCTGTGATTCTCTTCTGGAGCCCCATATCTTTCTGCACCTTGGAAATATTCTTGTACACAAGTAGGTTTCCTCTTGTGAGGATTCTTGTCGTGAGGTGTATCTATAGGTTCTTGTGGTTCTTCAAATTCTTGATCTTCTTCTTGAACTTCTTCATTCATGGTTGTATCATGAATTCTGGGTGCTTTTGCTTCTTCATATTCTTCAGTAGGTTTCTTTATGGATTTGTTGTAAGCTGTGTCTTCATCAAATGTCACATCCCTACTGATGTCAATATTCTTGAATCTTGGGAAGTATATTCTGTAAGCCTTCGAGCTTTCAAAGTATCCCACAAATATACCCTTCTTTCCTGAAGGATCCAATTTTGTACTCTTCTCTTTTGGAATGTGTATGTACACAGGACAACCAAATATTCTAAGATGGATTACTTCTGTTTCTTTCCAGAGAAGACTTCTTCAGGAGTCTTGTTCTCAAGTACTCTGTGTGGAGTACAGTTCTGTACATACACCGTTGTTCTGGTAGCTTATGCCCAAATATGCATAGGAAGATCTTGATCATGAAGCATTGATCTTGCAACTTCCATGGTGGTTCTATTCTTCCTTTTCACAATCCCATTCTATTGTGGATTATATGGGGTGGACAACTCCCTCTTAATCCCTAAGTCTTTGCATAACTCTTTGAATTCATTTGATGTGAATTCTCCGCCATTATTTGATCAAAAGGTCTTGATCTTCTTTTCTCTGTGATTCTCAATCAAGGCTTTGAATTCTTTGAACTTGCTGAAAACTTCATCTTTGTTCTTCATGAAGTAAATCCATGTCTTCCTAGAAAAGTCATCAATAAAAGAAACATAATATACATACCCTCTTAGTGAGCTTGATGACATTGGTCTACATACATCGGAGTGGATGATTTCCAATATTCCTTTTTATTTGCTCTCGCTACTTGGAAATGTCTTTTTTGTGTTCTTTCCTTTCACACATCCTTTGCAAACCCCATCATGTTTTGCTTGAATTTCTGTAAGACCTTCAACAACTTTGCTTGCAAGCACTAGTGCTCTGTAATGCACATGTGCAAATCTTCTATGCCAAAGTTCATTTGGCTCTACTGTGTCATGGACCAGTGCTTGTTCTGGATGGCCCTTCAATTTGTACAAACCTCCTTCTTGTTCTCCAATCACTACTGCATCATCGATAGTCTTTCCTTTAGGCCACATGATGAATTGACCATCTATAAATGCAACCCTCATTCCTTTTGCATCTAATGCAGATATGGAGAGAAGGTACTTCTTTAGTCCTGGTACAAATAATACTTCTTTCATTATCATTGATTTTCTTGAGTCTAGCTTGTAGGAGGATTCCCCATTACCTTTTATTGGAGACTAGTAGTCATCTCCTAGCTTCACCTTGTGAGGTGATTCATGTTTTGAAAGTTTCACAAAGGATTCCTTGAATCCTATCATATGCTTGGAAGCCCCACTATCTATAACCCAATCATTGCTTCCATGTAATGTTTTCTGTAAGAGCGGAAATCAAAACATATTCTTCATCACTGGAAGAATCTTCAATTTCATATCTGGTTCTCTTCTTGGAAGGTTCATCATCCTCTGCAGCATGAGCATGATGTCTTCTCTTGTTTCCCTTCTTATTATGAGAGTTAACCCTTTTTCTAGGACAGTCTTTTGCAAAGTGTCCTCTTTCATCACATGTATAGCATCTTAATTTTGATAAGTCCTTTCTAAAGTTATCTTTCTGGTGAAAGGTATTACCTCTGGAGTGATGAGAGTTTCTTTTGCTTTTCTTAGAGTGAACTGTGAGAGCTTGATCTTCACTTCCAATCTGTTATACCAAAATCCTGTCACCATCATGTGATAAGACTTTTGACATACCTACTTTCCCTGAATCCCAATTCTTGGAGTGGAAACTCATGCTAATTGTCAATCTTCCATGAAAATTCCCAGCACTGCACTTGCCCCTTTGTCTAGGAGTGGTAACTTGCTTTCACCTCCTATCCCTTGTTTTCCACAAGTGGTGCCACTGCTTATGGCCCTTAGTCCGTAAGCATTTTTTACCAGAACCGCTCTGTCATTGAAGGAGAAACGCAGTACCTTGGGTAAAAAGGGGAAAAGAGAAGTTTCTCAAGGCTTCTAGATGATGAGCCTCATGTCCTCCCTTATCCCTATCATTGTGGGTTAGTTGAGCTTGAGATCCCTCATCCTAGGATCTTAGAGGCCACCTCATCCACTAATCTCTCAGCCATCCCTATACATCGAGCCTTATAAATACAAGCTCATATCCATGGTTGAGGGAGAGAACTCTTAAGGTATTGTTATGCTGTTGGATTGATTACTTGGCCCAAGCCATTGGAGAGCATAGAGAGAAAAAGTTGGAGCTTATGGGGATGAGAGTGTTTGGTTTCATGGAGATACATGTCAACACTAAGGCTTAACTAGTTGTAAACTTCTCCATTTTATCTTAATGCAAAGTTGATTTCCGTCCCACATTACTGTTGTTGTTTGATTTCACATGTATGTTGTTAGATTCCTTAGTCACTAACATGGATCAGTAGATTGTATTCTGGCAGCTTTGATGTGTTTGCATGTTTAATCTGATTGCAGGTACACCGGGTTACTATTGAAGCATCACATTCCAGGTATCTATGGCCTCTAGGGAGGGTATTCAACCTTTGTCGTTCATTTGTTCTGGATCTGAACCATTTAGAGCAGTGGAACACTTTACTGTCCACAGAAGGTGAAATATTCCAGCTAACAAATTTGGTGACTCCATTGGGGAATGAACGTATGTATCAGCCGATCTTATCTTCCTCACTTCTTCAACTCTTGTCCAAATCTAGGCTCCTTCTCCAACTCTCTTGAGTCAGAACTGCTATCTGACTTAGTGAATTTTAGTTTGAAACTTTCAGATCTGTTCAGATATGAATTATTACGATTTTTTATGTTCTTTTTAGCTGTCAATCCATTAGTTTTTACCTTGATCTGATCTTTTTCTAACTTGATCTTTTGTTCTCCTTTTGTTTTTGATATATTCAGGGAACCACACATGTTCTATTGGCAAGAAGCAGTGCCACCGCCTGAGTCGAGTTAGCAATACGCGGTGCCACCACTTGAATCCAGTGAGCAAGAAGTGGTTTTGGCTCAAAACCACCTATCAGTAACTTCATCTGCGCGGTGCCAGGTAGGCCCTATTCCAGATTTTGTATTTGGATCTTTTTGTGTTTTTGGCTTACTTTTTAATCAAAATGAAGTGTATTTTTGAAAAACAATGCTCCCTCATGACCGCGAGGGGCCATGAATTGTATATTCTGCAGTTGCTTTGATTGTTGTATTCTTTCTGCATTCAAAGAGAGTTTATGTTTCTTGCATTGGATTTTGCATTATTTTCTTTTCTTGAAACCTCTTGCACTTTTTTGTAGATATTATTCATTGGAATTGCAAATATACATTTCATTTTCATGTGTAGGCTTTGGTTTGTTTTGGACTTGGAATGCATGAGTGATCCATGTTGTTTTGTGTCTCTCTTTGCTTGGGGTGATTCTTGTTTCCTTTTGCATGCTGATTTTTTCAGTGCTTGGTAGGAAAGATTGGTTCTTCATTTCCTTGCCTATTTCAAAGAGAAGTTTTAGTTTTCTCTCTCTTTTGCTTTATTCACAAGTTTGTTGAACAATTTTCTTCTTGTTTTGTGCATGATTGTTTGAAATTCTAGATCTTACTTTCATTGAGAAGAAACATCTATTTTCAACTTTGCATGCATTAGAGTTATATTTGTTTGGAAACGTTAGTGAAATAATCTTTCCATTGAGTTTTTATGCGTCTTTTTCAAGCATGAAAAGATAGGAAACAATTTTTATTTATGTTATATGTTCTCTAGGTTTCTTTCTTATTTCCCTTGAAGATTGTTGGGGTGCATTGATATTTCCCTTTTCATTTGAAAAGATAGAATTGCATTTGCATTTGGGTGTGCATTTTTGGAAGAAAAGTAAATCTCTCTCCCTCTCTCAGGTAGAATTCCATTGAAGAGGAAAACTTGCACTATCATATAGATCAATATGCATCTTCTTTAAATTCAAGTTTTCACTCAACGGTTCCACCTAAATGCACAAGATAAAATTAACGTTAGTACTAGGTTAAAAATTTTAGCAACTTGAGTGATAAGTTAGAGATGTTTTCAGGTGTCGTTAAGCGAAGGAGTTGTCATTATTTGTCCGCATTACATCTCGGGACTTGCGCGGTTCTTCCACGTACCATCGGTATATCGAACGGTTTTTCACGTACCCTTAAGGTATATATAAAGGTACTTCACGTACTCGATTGTATATCGAAAGGCCCCTTGTGTACGATTATGCATTAGACAACACTACTACCTATTTGAGCTCCCACGTACCTTGTGTCTATCAGGAGACCCCACTAGGATACCCTATCTATCTAAGTTATCATTTTGGCCTGTCCTGTGAGGTTCCTAACTCTTATCAACTCCTGTCACATGTTTGCTTGTTGCTTTTAGTTTGAGTAGTACTTGCTTGTGCGTGGTAGTTAGGGGGTTATTAGAGATTTTAGAGATGGAATCCCAATTTGGGACTACCACTCAAGAGGTCCCTTTCCAAGGTGTACCTTTTGTATTCGCTCCGAGTGAAGGTATTGGTCCTCCCTTTATTGCCACTCTAAATCTTCCTGTATTAACTAAAAGATTACCAGTCTGGTTGTTTAATATGGTAATTCCTATTACACCTAATGTCTCAAATGTCACCTCTCCTCTCAAAGAGGATCAACCTCAACCTAATCCCTCTCCTTCTTCACAGGTTGTTGCTTGATCCCTTTCTTCTTCTTCGCTTAACCAAAGCTCTATGGTTAGTAGTCATGTGGATAAGAAGAAGAAGAAAGGGAAGGGTAAAAAGAAGAATGATAAGAAAGAGAAAAAGAAACAACCATCTTCTCTTGATGGTGCTCGTTCTAAGAGAACACTCGAAAAACCCAAGTTCCCTTGTAAGATTTGCAAGGGGGACCACCTTCTTAAGGAGTGTACCGGTCTCTCTCATGTACAAGAAGAGTGGTCTAAAAGGTCCAAACCATCCGTTTCATCAACCTTTGATCATCATGTTGATGATACTCCCTCAACTAGTGACCCATTGGTAAAAGGTCGTGAGGGTAAAGTAAGTTGTATCCTTGTTTGATATGCAAGGCTATGCATCGTACTTTTCTTTGTCCAAGCATGGATGAAGCTTTGTGTTGGTTGGAAAATATTACTGATCATCAACAAGTGATTCCAACAAGTGATAGTAAGTTATCCCTTGATCCCCCAGTGGTTTACCAAGTGATCGATTCGGATTTATGTGTGGTTGATCCTACTCTTCCTTTGGAGAGTGAATTTAAAGTGGTCGAGTTAGTGTCATTTCCACTCGATCCCGCTCTTTTATCAGAGGGTGTTAAGACTGAAGTAGTCTCTTTGACCAAATATTCAACTTATTCTTCTCTTCTAGTAGAGAATGAACTGAAACCTGTCAAAGTTTTTATGCTTCGTTCTGATTGTTCTCGACAAGAGGAAATTTTGTTTGTTTTGGCAGAACCCTCTCCGAGTAGTGAGGTTATTTCCTTTGAATGGGGTAACCTAACAGAATCTCGTCTTCATTTGAGTGTTCCTTTCTAGATAGTTGTGAATGGTACTGCTAGGTGGATTCTTTGCATTATTGTTGATGAAGGGGATTCTGTTAGTATTCTATCCTCAACTGATTGACAAGCTTTAGGTTCTCCTCCGCTTGTGCCAGCCATCGATCAGATACTGACTTTTAATCGCAGGCTGTTGGAGGAGTAAGTCAGTATGTCGACTTGAATGATAGATGACTTAATCGATCAACCGACTAAGTTAGTTGGCCAACTAAAATAGAGATTAGGTCGGCCACCTAAGGTCGTGTCGGTTCACCGAACCGATAGGTAGTTATTTTGTAACTGTTTTGTAATCATATATATTAGGCTGTTGAGCCAGAAGAGATCTTGATTCATTTCTTTGTATTGTATGGACCCATTCATGTTAATATAATCTATTAATTCATCTACTTTTTCTTATCTCTTGTCTCTGTTATGTATGTATGTTTTAGTCTGTATTATTGGTAACCTTATTTGATCTGTGAGATTACAACATTGGTTCCATTGCCGGGAGTACATGTCTGAGATGTATGCAAGAAGCTGATATCAGAACAAGAGATTAAGGACTGGTGGGAACGTAAAGTTGCAAATTATCTGCAGAATTACTCATGAAGAAACAGATTGATGATTACACAAGCAAAAGAAAGATTCTTTACAAAAACACATGAGAAGTTTGTAGAATTAGTGGCCCAAATTCTGAAGAAACTTTTGGATGAAAAATCCGGAAGAGACTAAATATCAACAGTTGCTAGAAGAACTAATCCGAGGTGAAAGAACAAACTTGTCGGAGTGGTTCGAAAAAATCGTTGATGAATTTTGCGAGGAGAAAGCAGTAGAAGACAGAACTACGGTAGAAACTGTCAAGGAGAAATTTTACATAGACCTCACCGAGTAATTTATGTGTTCCTTACCAACCTTGCTGTTTAAGTTCCTGATCGAGAAGGGAGTGGGTCATATTGTCGAATCTCATCCATCACTTCATGGACCACCATTAAACCCTAACTAGGTAGAAAAACAAAAGAGGTGGGAAAAATTCATTACCAAAAGGGAATGATAATACTTCCTAAGCAAGTAGACCGAACTATCTAGGATTTCTAAAGCATCGGGTAGGCTATGGGGGGGTAGCTGGTCATATGTCGGGATAAAGTGGAGTAGATTCTAGTCGACTAGAAGTAGATACCAATCACCAGTAATGAGAAGTCGGCCAAAAGGGAAATAAAGAAGATAGTATCACACAAAGGTATGTTGGACATTCAAAAAATAGATGGGGAAGAGAGATAGCAGAGGGAAGAAAGAAGAGAAAGAGCCTTAGAGCTGCACAAAGGAATGAGTACTAGAGCGACCGACTAGGAAATAAATCCACCAAAGTTGGGTCATGATCGAAAAGAAGAAGGAATGGAAGAAGAGGCATCCCCTACGTAAGAAGAATTGTGGATAGAGCAACCAGAAGCTCTCCAATTAGAAGCTCCCCAAGAAGGAACAACTCTATCTCCATTGAATCCGCATACCTGGATACAAAATATTGTCAAAGATGACCTCTGACTAGGAGCTGGTGACTTTGGTATATGGAGACAACTAGAAGATGAGACATAAAATGGAAGGCACCTCATTATCCGTCAACCAGAAGAAGGAAATTGGGTTACTTCTCAAGCGGTACCCTCCAACTGAGGTATCCACTTACTTTTACCGACACATGAAGGAGCACCCCTCCTGCCAAATATAGCTTTGGAGGACACAAAACATTTAGAACTACGGATAGTTAATTGCAGTTGAACATCGACAAAAGAATTTGAAATCAACCGACTGCTGGTCAAAGATGAAATGACAAAAACAACCAACGAAGAAAAAATTTCCATCGACGATAGTTCTGCAGAGAGGAATAAGCAAATAACCCAACCACCCCCACCTCCACCCCCACCTCCACCACCGCCACCTCCTGAAAGCAGCGACAATGATTTCAACATGGGTCACGGGTCAGCACACATTCCTCTATATGAGGGGGATGAGGACCCCATACGACAGTTGTTCATCTGTGAGTCGACTTGGGAGGCTAACCAAGTTACGAACGAAGATAGGAAGATGGAATAGTTCACCGATGCCTTGAGGAAAAGGGAATTAACTTGGTATATGATATTTTCTAAAAGACAACCTTAAGAAACCAAAGCCGAGATCAAAGTGTAATTTCTATCATTTTTCAAAACTCCAGATGCAAAACATCTAGCAGCAAAGAAATTAAAAACAACGTTGCAGAAGCCAGGAGAAACTGTCTGCGATTATGATAAGCGATGGAAAGACCTTCTTAGACAACTAGACTATGTTATATATGAACAATTATTAATCTAGTGGTTTCTTGTAGGTTTATCTCAGAAAATACAATGACACATAAGTCTGGAAATATTCAAGTCTTACGAAGATGCACTTAGAAAAGCTCTCCAAGTGGAAATGGATGAGGACATACCAGCATACTCCACTGATCACAGACTAGAAGAATAGCTTGAGATCATGCAGAAGTCATTAAAAGAATTAAACCTCAAAATTCAGGATATCTGGTGCACAAAGTGCTCAACGACCAGACATTCAAAAGACAACTGTCGACAGGAAATCAGCCGACAAGATGTTTGATTCGTACAGATGAAATGTTTTTGCGACATCTTCCAAGAGCATGGGGACCACTTGACAAAATATTGCATGTTCAACATGAAGAATGACAATACATCTTGGTGTGAAATCTGTGAAACTAAAAATCATAACACAACCGACTGCCATCTGAACCTGAAGAACCGATAGAATTATCATGCAGTCTACCAGACCACTGCAATTGCACAAAATAATGAAGAAAACAACTTACCAAATGATCAAAACATTCAAATATATGAAGGTCGAAGATACGAGCATCAGTATGACAATTGACGTGGAGGCTATGGAGGTTGAGGTCGATTCTCTAGAAATCGAGACAACCGACCATGTCGACCAATCTAATGCTTTACATGTTATAAGGAGGGACATCGGTATGCAGACTGTCCATATAAAGACAGAACTGGCCTCAAATTTTTTACTCATTGTGGATTAGGGGATCACTCACTAGAGGATTGCCCTACCATGTTGGATAAAATAAATAAAAAGAAGAATGTTAATGTCTTGTCGTGTGTGTAGAAAAATGATGTAATAAACACAAATAATTTGTATATCGTAACCCAACAAGGGACAAAAATAGGAAGTGATAACCCAAAAATCAGAAAAATAAAATAGAATAATGTCTACCCTGATCCACTTAAAGAAAAACAAACATATAAAGAAGCAACAAATGTATTCAAAGAATTTGCATGATAGCAAGAGACTAATGATAGTCGACATAACACAATAAAAGAATTAATATAGCTCATACAAAAAGAGAACTCAGTATCCCAGTTCATTGATTTTCTATATGAAATAAAACACATCAACATCGAAAAACAAACAAAGAATATCTACGGTTTAAATCAAAAATATAAAATTGATGCCGACCCACTTGTCGACCTGGAAATTGAAGGATACCATGTCCGACAAGTAGTGCTCGACTTTGGATCACAAGTAAACATCATGACTCATGACACTTGAAACTAGACGACCAGGGATTAATTGAACATATTGGAGTCTGGAAAAATGTTGATACAACGATAAAATGAATATTGAACAAATTCAACTTTGAAATCATTGACCCTAAGGAAGGATCCAGTTCCTTCCCAGCTTTAGTAGGTCGACCTTGGGGTAGAAAGATGAAAGCATCGATATCCTTGGACAAAGAGAGAATCAAATTAAAAGGAAATGGACAAAAGGTCATTGTACCTATTCATCCATCCCAAGGAGAGCCATGGATAGAACCTATCGATGAAGAAGTCGACATCCGACAACTTTATCAGATACAAAACAATGCAGATTATACATAACCTAATATCTATGGAGAACTTCATTTAGGAAACCAAGACCCAGTCGGTTATAATTCAAATGAAGAATTATATGATTGGGAAGTTGAGAACTATGAAACACAAGCAAGAGGGTGTTGGACTATTCAAAACATACATAAAAATCCCACCCAACAATGCTTCTTAGTGTCCATTGTCCCAAAAATATTTGAGAAGAAAATTAGGGAATACCCTACTTTAAAACCTACCAATGTAAATACTACACAAATACCAATATACAAGGAAAGAGAATCACCAGTCATGCATGTAGAACAAGTTTCCAAAAATATTGGTGAACATGGCCGACTTCAAAGCCTATAGAAACTTTTACAGGACAAGTTTCTAGATGGTGGGATACCCATTAGACAAAATTGCAGACCTAGTCATCAGCTTCGACTTACTTTGTCGAAAGGTTTGGAGGAAAGAAGGTAACCAAACAAGCTCAGATACCCATATTCATTCAAGGATAGAATCCAGAAGATCATATTAAGTCATGTGAAAAGGAATGGAGAAGACTTGGATACAAGGATGAACAAGCATGGCCACACCTGTTTCCATCAACCCTTGCCGACTTACCAAACAAATGGTATAAAATGGAAGAAGCTAGAGGTGAAACATTCTTATGGCTTGAACTCAGAGAAAATTTCAATAAATATTTCAACTTTATCCCACAAAATGAAAAGTTGGTCGAAGCAACAAAACAGATTAAAGAATTTATACAACCGACAGAAAATAAACCCTTAAAAGATAATCGACAGACAAGGAACTGTAACAATATACAAACCGGGACAATACCTCAGTCGACAAGACTATAGTTATAAAATGAAAATATAGAAGGGAAAAGCGTAGATGGAAATCAAACCATGTCGAAATGACCAAACCTATTCGTACAGTCCTTAAAGTTGAAACAAACGACAAAGAGGATACCAACATAATGACTATAGCTAATTTTCCTACCACATTCTCCCATTTTAAAGAAGGAAGCCGACCAATCAATGAAGCCAAAGCATCAGAATGGCTAGATGCTAAAGTCGAAAGTAGAGAATTTGACATTTCAAATGATGACCGACAAAAAATGGCAAAGATTGGTGACTACTGGAGTGAAGAGTAGACCACAGAGATAGTGAACTTATTAAAAGAGTTCCAAGATGTATTTGTTAGAGATTATAAAGACCTGAAAGGCTTAGTCCATGAAATCGGAGAAATGAAGATTGACACTAAACCCGATGTTCGACCTGTGAAGAAAAGGCCATATAAGCTAGCTCACAAATATAAAGAGATAGTCAAAAAGGAAATTGATAACATGCTTGCAGTAGGCATCATCTATCCTATTGACCAATCAGAATGGGCAAGTCCAATGGTTGTACAACCTAAGAAATATGATCTGACCAAACTAAGAATTTGTGTCGACTTCAGAAAACTAAATAAAGTGACATTAACAGACCCATTTCCAACTCCTTATGCAGATGAAATCTTAAATGAGGTTGCAGGACATGAATGCTACTCATTTACAGATGGATTCTTGGGTTATAACCAAGTGCCAATAGCTAAAGAGGATTAGAAAAACAACAACATTTGTATGTGAATTTGGCTCATTTGCTTATAAGGTTATGCCTTTTGGATTAAAAAATGCGCCTTCAGTATTTTCTAGAATTGTTCTCAGAACATTTCAAGAATATATATACAATACCATGGCAGTATACTTGGATGATTGGACAATATACTCCATGTTAAAGGATCATTGCAAGTGGCTAGGACTTATGTTGGAAAGATGTTGACAAATCCAATTAGCCTTAAAGATCAAGAAATGCATATTTGTGACCCCCATAGGGATATTATTAGGGCACATTGTTTGTAAATAAGGTATTAAGGTCGTCTTTGCAAAAATCAAAATTATCCTCGACCTAAAACCACCGGTAAACCCAAAACAAATTAGGGTGTTACTTGTCCATGCAGGCTATTACAAAAAATTCATAAGATATTATTCAGATATGACCTATCCACTTGAAGAACTATTAAGGGAATATAAAGAGTTCAATTGGACAGAGGAGTGCCATATATCATTTGAAAAATTAAAAAGAAAACTAGTCAAAGCACCAATCGTAAGGTTTCCAAACTAGTCGATCAAATTCCATGTTCATATTGATGCATCGGGTCTAGCAATAAGAGAAATATTAACTCAACCAGGAGATGATGGAATGGATTATCCTATAGTTTACAGTAGCATAAAATTAAACAAAGATGAAAGAAATTAATCAACAACAGAAAGAGAAGCACTAGGAATGGTCTTTGCATTACAAAAATATTGACATTATCTTCTAGCTAACCCATTTATATTTTATACAGACCATCAGGCACGTATATATCTCGTTAATAAACCACTACATCATGGAAGGATTTGTCGATGGCTACTACTATTCCAAGAATTCGAATTCGAAGTTGTTGTCAGACTAGGTAAGTTAAATGTCGGTCTCGACCATTTATCCTGAATCGACACAGGAGAGGAGTCGAAGATAACTTACCTGATGCACATCTATTTTGGATAGAATTCGTACCAATAGAGTTAGAGGAAATAGCCCAGTTCTTAGAATATGGACAAGCACCAGAAGGAATGAGTACAAAGAAGAAACAAATCCTAGCTATGAAAGCTGCACCATATAGTCTTATAAATGGATTCCTTTATAATATGGGATTAGATGACATCCTTAGAAGGTGTGTACTGCAACATGAAAGCAACAACATTATGCATGAAGCACATAGTGGACCTATAGGAGGACATTTCCAAGCATACACAACTGCAAAGAAAATCCAACAGTCAGGGTTATGGTGGCCGACACTTCACAGAGATTGCAAAAATTTTGTATGTCAATGTGACAGATGTCAACAACTAGGTCGACCCATGCCTAGCACAGAAATGCCTTTGATATCAGTAAACCCAAGTTTGACATTTGAAATTTGGGCCATAGACTTCATAGGACCATTTCCTATACCAGCAAAAAGGATAGGCACAAGGTATATCATAACTGCAGTCAAATATGTAACCAAATGGACAGACGCAGAACCAGTTGACACATGTTCTAGTGAGATAGTTGCTAAGTTTATCTATGAGAATGTCATCACCATATTTGGATGTCCACTAACCCTAATTATCGACCAGGGAACACACTTCATCAATAGAACTATCAAAACCCTAATCGACCACCGTCGGAGTATAGCATACCATCCTCAGTCGAATGGATCAATTGAAGCATTTAATAAAATATTAACAAAAGGATTAACAAAAATATGAAATGCTAATAAGGATGATTGGGATGAGAAAATACCCGCAATATTATGGGCATACAAAATATCATATAAACGCTTGATTGACCAAACCCCCTTTCAACAAGTCTATGGACAAGAAGCAGTAGTTCCATTACACTTTTGACAATAGACACCTATTATTGCAGAGATCCTACATGTCGATGTCGAACAAGGAAGAAAGGACTGACTATTGCATGTAAGTAAACTAGAAGAACACCGACTACTCGTGATTCAACATCAGGAAATCTAGAAATAGCAACAAAAAACATGGCACGACAGAAACATCAAAAACAAAAACTTGTCGATGGGAGATCTTTCTTTACTATACAATAGTCGGGTAAAAGGTAAACCTAAAAAGATACATACAGAATGGATGGGACCCTATGTTGTCGAAGAGATACATACCAACAGATCAGTCTGACTAAGGACATTACAAGGCATAATATTTTGGAAACTCGTTAATGGATCCCAACTAAAAATCTAAAAATAAAAAAATCATATAGCAACCATAATGGTTAAACAAAAACTATAAAAATCCAAAAAGAAAAATAATACCGTACATGCAGAAAACTATGACAGGAAATCACCACTTCGACAACTAACATCATGCCCATCAACATAACTCCATCGACCATTTTCATAATTGACATCGACTAACGACCTCGATATTCCCATCGCGCATTCATGACCTTGAGCGCTAAAAGTAATTCACCATTAACGCACACTCAAGTGTTCCAGCTGGAACATCACGTCCACCATTAATACACTCCTCTACGAAAACATCCAAAGCATCCCCTATAAATACTGGACTGCCAAAGGATCATTCACCGCAATTCATACAGAGAGAGCATCAAAGCATCTAGATGACTAAAAGCCGAGAATATCTTAGTGAAATTGACCACCAAACCGACAAGATGGCACCCAAACAGACTAGAGCCTCAGCCAAAGCTAAGGAATTACAGACTGCAGAAACACCTTTAGTCTAAAGGTTAAAGAATATTAAGAATGCTAAGGTGCAGGAAGGATAATGGAAAAAACTATGGACTACGATGTAAGAATAGGATTATGTCAACAAGAAGCCTACTCAAGCTGCAGAGAAAATAAAATACAGTACCATCTTCAGCTATGTCAATGCACCTCTCATGGCCAGTTTTAGTGGCACAAAAGAAACAACTGTCAAGTTTATCATAAGCTGGTACCACAACGGCCGATTTTACTTCGGCCAACCGGTCGACATCTCTGGGGAAGTCATCTCTAAGATAACAAGACTTTCAAACAAAGGAGACCCAATACCAGTTGGTATTAAATAGGGATTGGTCGAAGTACTAACTGGGTCGGCTTCGGGAAAAAAATCGAAGGGTTTGATGATTAGTCAAATCATAGCCCGAATGCCACAGATTGTTGCCAAAATAATAGCCATCACACTCACCCTAGCAGGTCGAGTCAGCGACCTCAAATTAGACATGTTAGAGGCTGTCGACACCATTGTGACAAATGGAAAGATATACAGATGGGATAAATATGTCACCAACATGGTCAAGACCATCTGTGAAAGATGCTAAGAGATGGGAGGAATCATCAGGTTCCCATCGCTCATACTATGGATAGTCATGTACCATATTTTCCCCAAAGGAAACCAAATTTTTCAAGAACCAACAAGGTTCCACATGTGGAGATTCAAACCATTATCCCAGAAAGGAACCTTGAAGGAATTTGAAGATAGAAAAGTGTTGTTGGAGAACTGACTTCAATAGCTAAAAGTCGGCATGACTATATGGAGGGTGCCTCAAAACATCTGATGAAGGCTACCGAAGAAATCCCACATCTAGCTAGAGCTTGACCATACTTCGGTGTGGTACATGCAGGGTGAAAAATCAAATGCAAAGGCCCTTAATTATTATCCATATGTCGAACAGATCTTTCAGGAACTGTCTCGACAAGCTGGGACAAAAATACAAATTCCAGCGAAGACCAAGGAAATCAACTTCTCAATTGAGGATCTGTTAACAGACTAGGAGAAAGAAGAGGATTATGAGATGAACCTCTACATTATTTCCTTTGTGTTGGAGGAGACACCCGTCACACACACTGGCTGACTTCAAATAATCATCAAACCTGTGACAACATAGAGGGTATAACCACAGACAAAAGAAACACAGGGAAAGTAGCAGGTAATCACTACGGCTGCAGAAAGTCTCATCCTAACCTAGGAACCAAGGGAAGAGACAGAACCAGAAAACCCAGAATATGCTATCACAAAAGACATTATACAAAAATTGTCGAAAGAGATAGCAGCTGCAAGAAAGAAGATAAGAACACAAAAATGACAACAAGGAAAAGGTAAGCGCAATCTTATCATTACAAAATCATCAGACGATGAGGAGGAACTGGGAGCTACGGCCATCGACATAATAGAAGATGCCGTAGAAAATAAAGTGCCGGTGGAAACCTAGTTCCGAAGATTTATCGAGGCAGGAGCACTACCAAGTTGACCAAAGAAAACTAAGATCACCCACACGTCAACACCTGAAAATTTCGTAGATATTATGTCTACACCTCCACCTCCATCGCTGAAAAAAGTAACAGAGGAGCAAATACCAGAAAAACATTTGATAAGCCCACTCAACTTGTGAAAAAGTGCTATGTCGAAAGCTGTGAAAGATAAGTTCAACAAGGACAGAGACCTCCAGGCTTACATAGAAAAATTTCCTACGATCTTCACCCAGGTGCAGAAGATCTCCAGAAAATCACCTCTCTTCGAATTTGGTGGGTACCCACTACCAGTCCCCCAAACTAGCCAAATACCCCACAAACCAAATATCTTTGCAACTATCACTTCGACCTTTGAGAGAAATCTAGACAAGGAAGCTGAAGTTGCTAGACGTCGGACCTCGACTATTAATCCGACTGTACCAGAACCCCACATACCAGCCACTGATCCAACCGGAGGAGAAGAAGAAGAGAATATCGATGATATAAATCAAGAAATCAACCAACTCTTCTATGATTTGGATCCACCTCCTCAGATCTACAATCCACATCTTGACCTCACTTCCACCAACCTAATCAACCCCAACCATTCACCAACTCCATCACCACCACCACCACCATCCCCCGACTCAGAATAAACCCCACCACAACCATCAACACCAACTGCATCCACTTATGCACCCCCTGCATCTAACCAACAAGAGGCAACAGTCATCCCACCTCCCTAAATAAAGAAACCATCAACCACTTATATACCACAAACCGAAAATCCTAACTCAACTTTTGCAGGTACATAGGTGTTGACACAAACAGAAACAAAAAAGCATAAGAAGAAGAAGGAGAAAAAGAATAAGGAGCATCATGGACAACCATCAAAGGTCCATATCAAATTGAAAGATGCAAACTCACTAACCGATGCAGAGCTAGGACAACTCCTAAAAACCTTAGCAGTCGAAGCAAATACAAGGAGCCAATAGAGATGTAAGGAACTCGACAACAAGGATGAAGAATAGGTCGAGTTCCTCAACAAATGCAGAAACCTTGCACAATCAGAAATGCCAAGACCAGTAGAGGTCTACAACGACAAACCAGTCGAAAGAGCTTATCAGCTATTTGAAAGCATGGTGTCGGCATTCCAAATACAACTTCAGGAAACAAAGGAGGAGAAAAAAAAGGAAACCATCCAATTGCTAATGGTGCAACACACCACCTTTTCTGGAGCCTACAAAGTGTTTCAAGATCGCATGGAAGAGTCTATTATCATGGAAGAAATACTATGAGACTAGCCTGCTTACTACGAGCAAGTATATCAACAAACCAGGCAGACCCGATAGGAGATCCAAGTGCTTGAGAAGAGGAAGACCACTGATACAACACTTAGAAGCACAATTGAATATCAAATAGTGCTGGAGACAACTAAACTATAGAAACTCAAGCAGAAATCTCATCAGTGGGTGCACCAAGCTATCCCGAACTTGGAAAAAGTCGACATCATCTTCCCACAGATGAAACGACTTATAGAGACTATAGAGGAGAAGGACTAGTTTATGGGTGCTGACATGGAGAGAATAGCTGAAATCTCCATTTCAGAGAAGATGTCGATCTTATCAAGTCTAACTACACTCACCATCGACATCCAAAAAATATTGCAAATTTGGACAGATTTCCAACATCACCTAGCAGTGACAGCCCCAGCAATTATCGAAGTCTATGTACAAAAAAGACCGGCCATTAGACTTCACAACCCATGAAGACCAAGCACATCATAATGACTACTAAGACGGACAGGAATATTTTTGTACCTCCATGTTTCTTCGAGACGAAGAAACGTTTTGTTTGTGGGGGAGATGTTGGAGGAGCAAGTCGGTATGTCAACTTGAACGACAACAGACTTAGTCGATCAGCCGACTAAGTTGGTCGGCCGACTAAACTAGATATTAGGTTGGCCACCTAAGGTCGTGTCAGTTCACCGAATTGACAGGTAGTTATTTTGTAACTATTTTGTAATAATATATATTAGGTTGTTGAGCCAGAAGAGAACTTGGTTCAGTTCTCTGTATTGTATGGACCCATTCATGTTAATATAATCTGTTAATTCATCTACCTGTTCTTATCTCTTTTCTCTATTATGTATGTATGTTTTAGTCTATATTATTGGTAACCTTATGTGATCTGTGAGATTACAACACAGGACTACCTCACCTTTAGGGACCCTTCCTTATTTTCCTATTACATTAGGAGGGAAAACTGTCTGCATTGATGTTATGGTTGTCCAAGGTCCTTTAGATTTCAATCTGCACCTTGGACGTGATTATGTGTATGCCATGAAGGTCGTTGTGTCCACACTCCTTAGAGTTGTGCATTTTCCCCACGACGGGAAGATTGTGACCATTGATTAGCTTTCTTTTGTTACACCTGACCATCATGTGACTCCTAGTAATCAGACTACCCTGAATGTGCCACATGTTCTTTTGTCTCTTCCCCCTTCTTCTAGTTAGATTCTTCCCATCATAGGTAAAATGGGGGGCATGGCTCTAGTCTATGGACATCATAATGGAGCTAAGCCACTAGCTTTTATGAAATGGAGGCAACCTACCAACCTCTGGATATCATGTTGGGTAGAAGCAGGTCTCAGAGCATAGTTTGCTGTTGGTTTCAAGATCATTAAAAAATAAAACCACTCCTTAAGCATAGTTTACCTTTTGGTTTCAAGCTTGCATAAAAATGAAATCATTCTTGAGCATAGTTCAATTTCTATTTCAAGCTCGTTAAAAAATGAAGTAGATTTCCTTAAGCATAGTTTACCTTTTGGTTTCAAGATTGCATAAAAATGAAATCATGTTCCAAGCATAGTTACCTTCCGTTTCAATCTTGTGTAAAAATGAAACAAATCCCCTTCCCTTGAGTTGAGTCTTCACTTTAGTGTTAGAACTTGAACCTTTTTTTCACCTACCCAATTCTTGTTTTTCCTACCCCCCTAGTGAACATTTTCACATTAGTAACCAGGGGTTTAGGTTGGGTATGGAAGAAGAATTGTCAGACGAAACAAAGCTTTGGGGGAAAGTCAAGCCCCTAGAAACCATGTTAGGGGTAAGATTTGCTAGCAATCATGCTAGGGGAAAGATTCCAACCTCTGTATATCATGTTAATGGGATTTTTCAAGCAAAGTTTACCCATTGGTTTCAATCTTGCATAAAAATGAAACCAATATTCGAGCATTATTTTAACTGATCTTCGAACTCATTAAAAACAGTAAGATGATGTTGAGCTTACTTTTCATTTTTCATGCTCTGGTTAAAACCTGAAATTTGGTTTGAGCTTAGTTTATTACTTTTTCATGCTCTGGATTCAAACATGAAAAAGGTTAATGGAGTCCTCTTTAAACTCTTTTCAGGCTCCCTAAATATGAAAAGATTATCGAGCGATCTTGTCTTGTTCATGCTCGTTAAAGTATTCGAAGAGTCGTCTATCCGATGGTAGGTTATCTCTTTTTCGGTTCGGATAGGACTGCTTACGAAAAAGGAACACTCCAACCATTCATGACTGGAAGAGTTCTCTAAGGTATGATTTTATTCTTTTTCGGGCCTTTGGGACTAAATCATACGAAAAAGGACTCGTTTGGAGTCTCCTTCCATAATCATTCAGACTCTCTAAACATGAACGATACCGAGTTTTCTTTCAATGGACTCGTTAAATTAAACATTGAGAGACCCGTATTGGTAATGAATCCCTCCTCTCTCAGGTTCATAAAACATAGAACTCTATACTTGTCTTCCGACAAGCTATATCGAGTGTTTGTTACCCTCTTTGAACTTGTAAAACCAAAAATAGGCACTCATCAATCATGATGGGGGAAATGGGAAGGGAATCATTTTGTAAATAATGACATTTTTTTTTCGTTACCTTTGAACATGGCACTTGTCTGCACATCATGTCAGTCAATTGTGTATTCAGCCGATCCCCACGATGATCCACTTTCATGAGTCATGTCACTCCTTTGAGTCTTTCAAAAGAATGCATTGTCCATTGTCGCATTGTGTGTTTGTCCCATTCAGTCATGCTACCAATTCTTTTTGTCATGCTGCCTAATGTTCAAAGGGGATTTGAAGAAGTTTTACCTATGCAGTCTACACAGTATTTGTGTCAATGTCTTTGATTCAGTCCTATGATTACTACATTCACATCATTCCAGAACTATGTTTTGAGTTTCGTGTCGTCGATGTGGGACTCATCATGGCCTTCCTTCGATGAGACTTTTCCCATCGACATCAGCTCATCATCCGAGAAATAGTCTTAGAAACAATATTTAGTACGTTGAGATCTCTATGTCTTAATGACAAATTCTCTTGCTCTCAACATAGGTTCACATGAATGACCTTTGATCGATAGAATCGACTGTGTGTTTGACATCAGCACATCTATTCACACTCAGTAGATTGTACTAGAGTACCTTGGGAATCATTAACATTAATGGTGATCTCCCTCGCACTTGTTAGCAGTTCACATCATTGGTCAGTAATCAAGTGGTTTCTACCATGTTCAACTTCAGATCATTGTAATCACATGGATAGAATCATACTTTGTGGAAGACGAGATGAAGACCTTGGGTATTTTTTTAAAGCGCTCATTTATTTTCGCCATGTTGCGATGGAGTTTTGTATATCTAGCATGGATCCACATTTGTATGGTCATGGCTATGCTCAAATTTGCGTATGTATGACTAAGATCTACATTGTATGTCTGGTAGCTATGTCCAAGTTTGAGTCCTCTATCACATGTATCTATGTTGTATTCTACTAGCCATGCTTGTTTATTCCTCTCATGGATCTACCTTGTATTGGTTTGCAGCCATGATTTGGTTACTTGTGTCTATGAGTCAACATACTGATGTACTACAGATGCCTACTTGACAACATGCTCTGATCTAGATGACATTTTCATCCCATAGTGATGGCTTGTTCTCTCAAAGCTCTCGTTTATCATATCCCTCTAAGACCCTTGCTTTGGGGGGCATCCTTTTATACCAAAATCCTATCACCATCATGTGATAAGACTTTTGACATACCTACTTGCCCTAAATCCCAGCTCTTGGAGTGGAAACTCATGCTAATTGTCAATCTTACATGAAAATTCCCAGCACCACGCTTGGCCCTTTCTCCAGGAGTGGTACCTTTCTTGCATCGCCTATCCCTTGTTGTCCACAAGCAGTGCCACTACTTATGGCCCTTAGTCCATAAGCGTTTTTTTACCAGAACCGCTCTATCATTGAAGGAGAAACACGGTACCTTGGGTAAAAAGAGAAAAATAGAAGCTTCTCGAGGCTTCTAGATGATGAGCCTCGTGTCCTCCCTTATCCCTGTCATTGTGGGTTAGTTGAGCTTGAGATCCCTCATCCTAGGATCTTAGAGGCCACCTCATTCACTAATCTCTCAACCATCCCTTTCCATTGAGACTTATAAATACAAGCTCATATCCATGTTTGAGGGAGAGAACTCTTAAGGTATTGTTATGTTGTTGGATTGATTACTTGGCCCAAGCCATTGGAGAGCATAGAGAGAAAATGTTAGAACTTATGGGGATGAGAGTGTTTGGTTTCATGGAGATGCATGTCAACACTAAGGCTTAACTGGTTGTACGCTTCTCCATTTTATCTTAATGAAAAGCTGATTTTCGTCCCACATTACTGTTGTTGTTTGATTTCACATGTATGTTGTTAGATTCCTTAGTCACTAACATGTATCAAGATTATATTCTAGAAGCTTTGATGTGTTTGCATGTTTAATATGATTGCAGGTACACAGGGTTACTATTGAAGCATCACATTCCAGGTATCTACGGTGTCCAGGGAGGGTCTTCAACCTTTCTTGTTCATTTGTTCTGGATCTAAACCATTCAGACTAGTGGAACACTTTACTATCCACAGAAGGTGAAATATTCCAGCTAACACCATCTTTTCTTCTCGAGCTGCTATCCAACCTTCTTCTTGAGAGCATTCTTCCCATAGTGTGCTGAACTTGACTAACTTCTTTCTGCCATGGATTCCTGGAATGAAGGAGTCCCATGATCTAGGGAGACCATTCAAGGTGGTCATTACAATCTTTGCATTTTCCACTTCTTCATCTACTGCTTCCAGTTGTTCCTTGATCTAAGAGACCCTTGTAAAGTAAGAATAGATGGTCTCAGCATTCTGGCTCTTTACATTCTTCAATTGGTTCTTTAGAGTCATCTTCTGATTGATGTTCTTCCCTTCAAACAGTTTGGTTAGGGCATAAAACATGGCTTTAGGTGTCTTGAGGGAGGACACCTGTGGTATGAGGTGATCCTTGATAGAATCAGCAATGATCCCCTTTTCCATAACCAACTTCTTCTTGTGTAAGTCCTTTTCCTCATCTCCCTCTGGAACTGGAACCTCCTCACTGATATAGGAGTCTAACTCATTTTCTTCCAGAACTAGGGAGATCCTATACTTCCAGGCTCGGAAGTTATCAACTTCCTCAATATTTTCATGAAGTTTGGTATGATGAGGCATATTAACTAAGAACCACAAATGGAAATACAAAATATTTAGATCTTACCAGGTCAAGATGTCAGATCTGAATTTGGAGTTGAAATCCTGTAGTGCTGGTTCAGGACCAGATTAGGGTTTTTCTTTTTCGGAGTTTTTTCCAACCAAATGCTTTGAATTTTAACCCTAACTTCGATTTTAGGAAGGATATCAATCTAGGCCTAGGCTCACTGAAAAATTCCACTTCTGTGAAAAGCCCTAATTTTCGGTAGTAGTGTCGGGTCCAAAATTGAAAAACCTCAGAATTGGATTTTTCTTCGACAGAAAGATGCGCCCTAGGGAGGATAGTTATTCCAACCTTCTTTTTCTGAAAATATGTGGAGAGAGATCCACAAAGTAAGAATCCCTAGTTCCTGCAGCTACACAGTGTCTTCTTCTCAGGTTAGCTTTGATACCATGTTAGATTTTTAACATTAAGCTAGCATAACATTAGGATCTTTAATTGAGAGAACAACAAGCATAACAATCAAACAAAAGAGACAATGAACATAATGTTTTTCCTTGGGGAAACCATAAATGCAGAAAACCCCGCAACTTCCTCAAATATAGAATCGGCACCAAAGTAAAACCCCGAAACAATAAGATGATCTCCCGACAATAGTAACCTCTTTCTTCCTTGCCCCATTGTCTTTCTCTTCCTCAGCTATGTGCTACAACTAAGTGTGAGTGAGTGTGTGATAAATAGATAGGCTAGCTCTCTATTTATACTAATTCCCGACTTGACTAAACCCAACTAGGGCTGACTTCACTAGCTGAGTCTAATAACCCTAGTGCCATAGAACTGCGGGGACTTTAACCCTTGATTAATAGGAGTGTTACCCACAATGACTTGACATGACTTGTTTACATTATAGATCGTCCCGATAGGAACATTGAGGCATGACATGACTGAAGTACATCCCAGAATAAACATCTGGTTACAATATATAAGAAATACAAGTCAATACATTCTGAAGTTACAATTACATCAACAGGTTGATCCAAGCTTGATCTTCTCTCGCTCCTCTTCTCTCCAAAGCTTCCAGGGATGCACCTCTTTCACCTGTAAAGAGAAAATTCTCCAAGTAATATCTCATGCATGTATATATAAAAGGGTAAATAGATAATATGTCAAATACATAATCAAATATATTCATTAACCATGATACATGAAAGAGACTCAACACAATGTTGGAAGAAGAATTCTCTGTATTAACAATTAGTGAATGAGATAAGAATACAACCCAGCTTCTGAGACAAGGACTCGTATGCAACCAAAGGACTCTGAGTTCTGCTGCTCCAAGACTTCTGAAGATATACCACTAGCATAACTTTGCTCTCCAATCTTGATTGATTAATTCCCTCCCCAAGCCCTCTATTTATACTTTGGGAAATATAGTGGTTTCGAAGGTTGAGGTGGTTGAAACAGTTGGGATGGTTAATGATTAGGGCCCAACTAATCTTCGTTAATCATGTTTTATATTTTTTAAGGTCAAACTAAGGTCTATGCAACTATTCATATAGGAAACCCATGTATGACACATGAGTTTCTTAAAGGAAACCCACATATGCTGATGTACACGGCTTGCAATGCAAATAGTCACATACAGTACGTGAGTTGCAATGGATATAGTTGCGTGGAGTACATGGGTTGCAATGGAGGTAGTCGTGTACGCAACTCAACACTTAGAAAAATTATGTAGCAAGATGGTTTAAAGGTAAATGCATCCCAAGTCATGCCCATCTATAGTTTTTTGTGAAACTTCAATCCTAATATGTCCTTTTGTGTACCAACATAAGGAATGTCGGCACTCGAATGGAGAAGTGCCATTTGGGTTGATAATAGATGCCCCCTAATGTGTGATTTTAGAGGAAAATGATGGCTGAAATACATTATAATCATTATCTTAGAGAAAATCAGAATTTCAATGGAGCAGAGGAACTACCTAAAACAAATACATAGTAATGTCATATACAAATTCATATATGAGGATGCCATGTTCAATATACGGGAACACTAGCTCCTTTACAATATTTGAGTACATCATATGATATGGGTTCAAGACCACGTATATTACAAAGGTGGATCGAAGAGACAATATACAATAATGATGAGTCTTCAAAGATCTAGAAGCTGTGTAAGTGATCACAACATAATCTTGTGAAACTTAGGCCATAGACATGAACCTAAGGTCGTCATCAAAAAATCCAAAGGAACCAGTACAATCTAAGCCATGTGAATAGATGTTATTGAAGTCGAACATGGATAGGATTCAACAGATTGCCAACCAATAGGTGATAATTGACAATTGAAGCAAAGGAATTCACCAATAATGAAAGTGAATCCTGATGTACTATCGTCAAACACTCTAGGTCCTCGTCATCAGGAAGTGTTGATGAGAAACCATACTATGATGAGGAAGGAAATATATCCTCCAATGGATCACAAGAGTGACTAGGAACTGGGTAAAGGAAGGGATATGAAAGTAATAACATATAGGACAATGATGGAATCAGGATATAGATCAGATGCAGGGCTAAATCCTTGAACAATGAGCATGACACAAATATGGACCAAGGCAAATTTTAACTTTATAGATAATACAACTAAACTTATCTGTCATGTAGGAGACATGATCAGATTCCCCCATGTCAGATTCCCCAAGTATAACTGAAAAGAGGAGGAGTATGAAACTCAAAGTAATAGATGAACTAAAAGTGAACATGGAGACATAAGTATCGAAAAAAAACAAAGAGTGCTATGTTCAAGGAAGACATGCTTCCACCGACTGAGAACCAAAAGAAAACTTCTTTCTTATCTTTCCTGTTAAATTTGAACAATTCCAGGAAAGTCAACTCAAGTCTTTCTTCATTTTTTGACAAGCTTGAAGAGAAGAGGGAATAATGCTTCATAGTGTCACTGATTCATGGATTTTATGACCCCGAACTAGTACATTCTCACTTGGCATTTTCATGTTTATAGAGTCTGAAAACTATGAAGAAGACTCCAGGGGGGGTCCTTTCTCGTCCAATTTAGTCTCCTAAGGCCAAAAAAGTATAAAACATACCATAGAAGAACTCTCTTAACTTTCATAGAAGAAAAGGTGAACCTTTTTCGTACTTAGTCAGGGAGGTCCGAAAAAGGTTAAATTACCACCTACCCAACGCTCCTTCGAGAGCAGCATATAGCTTAAGTTTTATGAGTGTGAAGGAAAGCAAGATCACTCGGAAAGATCCATTTGAGTATGAGAAATGGGGCTTACAACAATAAACTCGATGTTTTGTTCTTCGTGTTTAATGAGCATGACAAAGACATGAAGTACACTCAGAATCTTTTTCATGTTTAGGTCCAGAGCACAAAAAAGAGATAACTGAGCTCATACAAGGTGTTCCTTTTTTGTAAATTTAGTCCCTCGGGTCTGGAAAAGTGATAAACCTATACCTGAGAATACTCTTCTCAATTATGCAGAAAAGAGAGTGATCCTTTCTCATATTATTACACATGGTCCAAGAAAGAGATAACCTACCACTAATGTGGATTCCCATTCACATATTCTTAATGAGCTTGAATGGACAATTTTACTCAACAGTCAAGTCTATTTTGAGGAGTTAGACCTGGGCCTAAAGAAACTCCATAAGGGTGGGGAGTCTTATAAAGGGATAGGTTGTAAAAAGAGACCAAAAGGAGGCTCAATTTGGCATGAAAAATAGCTAAGAAGACTCCCCTGAACCTATGAAAACTATAGGATGAGTATTGAAAGACAATAAGTGGGTTCTAAATGAGGATACTCATGTGAGGAAAGTCCTATCCATGGAAGAACAATGGCATAAACAAGGTACCAATTGTTAAAATACCATAGTACGTGGTCAAAGTGGTAACTCTAGGATTAAGATGGATTAGGTATGAATGAAAAATGCATGTGAATGACCAAAAACCATCCTATATGAGAAAAAAAAAACAACTTTAAACAACCATAGACCTGTCACATTGAAGAAAAAGATATGGTATTAGTTTGATTTATATATATAAAGTATGAACTATAGGAAAAAAAAACACTTTAAAAATAATATTTCTATAAATAGTTCAAAATAGAAATCAAAACTCACCATTTGAATTTTTACCCAAAATAAACAAGTTTTAACTCTACCTTTGATTGCTCATTGTGGACAACTCGGTGGACAATTCTTGAAACCGCAAGTGCCAGGTAAAACGACACTCCATGCTCTTTCATTTGATCCAAGAAAATTTCAAATTTTGGCTAAATTTTCATGTTTTTCAACGTCCTCAAAGCAGGAACGATGTGTACACGGGTATGGTATATCAACATTCACATACATGCATTCTGTATGTGGGTTTCCTAAAGGCAAGTCGTGTACAATACACGACTTGTCCAAAGGACAGTCACGTACACTGCACGAGGTAGGAAAAAGCTATGTAGGGCCAAAAACTAAATTTTTTATATGAATTTAATGGTTGATAAATGGCTTGTTATCAGATCTAAATATGGTGCTTGAGTGGAGGGAGAGATAACATGAATACATGGACCAAGAAGCTCTAAAATATTCCCCCATAGTAAATGCTTTGTGGCAAAGTGGGTTATTAAAATTCTTTTGTACCTCACCTATGCGATCAAATGTCTGCCTACTAGAGTTTTTGATAAACTATTGGGATCATGATCTTGGTATGTTTGACCTTCAAGGTGAGTTTCTAGAGGTTACCTCAAAAAATTTCTACTTTATCTCCGGTTTATCATGATAGGGAGCTCTGGTTAACTTCGAAGGTACTGGTAGAGGCGGTGACCTTCTAAGTGTACAGAACTACATAGATATATATTGCGAGCCTGGTACTCAAAAGAGGGGTAGCTGCATCCCTATTGTTCATATTTGTAGATTTCCATTATAGGTGTTGGCGAGTACTATAGTGAGGGTTGCAGGATCATCATCACTTCACCTTGCAACTCAAAACCAAATGGGACTTGCAGTGGACTGTCTACATGGAGCTCTATATGACTGGTGTTTGGGAGTAATCCCAATAATGAGGAAGCACATCTTTGACTGTAAAAGAGGGCAGTGGAAAATTTTTGGTTATTCTAGCTTATTAGTGGCCTTTTCTTTGAGAGGGTGCCCGGTTTGAGTCCTACAGTACCACTACCAGTTCGTTCTCCTCATCAGCCTAGACTGAGTAGGTGGGGAGAAATTTTCCTCCACCAGGGAGGTGGTGGATCAGTTCAGAGCGTATACGATGATGAATTCTACTTTTTGTGGGAGCTATAGGTACCCGCACTGGAGTAGTTTCCATATGCTGGACTAGATTTCTGAGGTGATACCGACCTTGTCCTCCCTCCTGGAGGAGCATGGGGAGAGTCAGGTATTTTTTTTTCAAGTTTTAAATTTTTATGAATTTTAATTATAAAGATATATACATATGTATAAGAGTTTTTAATCCTTTTAAACTGTTTAAATGCAGATATTGGACCAGTCCTCCCTGCTGGGCATCCACGCATGTATGTGCATCCCATGGTGGGAGAAGACCAGGGTTTGATTAGGGTTCTTGTGGGAAAGCTGGAAAGGCTTACCTAAAGAGTACCTACATTACACATTGAGCATATCCCAGCCGCTATGCAGGAGCTAGTGGTTTCTATACCACCTGTCTGGATACGCCTTATGAGGTGGGTAGCTAGAGCAGTACTTGTATATATTGATGTCGTTGAGGCTGAAGAAGCCCAAGAGCAGGGTGATCAGGATGATTAGGGGGACCAGGGTGGTCCAAGTGACCAGGGTCGTCAAGCTTAGACCTAGGAGCATTTTATGGACTTTGATCCATTCTTTTTATATTTTTTGCATATTATACAGTTATGACTAGATCTAAGGATTAGAAACTTGACCTATCTATATGGACATATATTCACACACACACACACACACACACATGTATATTTTTCTGGTTTTATTTACATGTGTTTTGTAATGTGTCTGTTGTATATTTTTTGTGCAAAATGTGTTAAGTGTCAATCCAAGATATAATTAGCATATGCATCAGTTAATGAATTTTGATTTCTTGGAATATGATTGAATGTAATAAACTCAAAATTTCTTTCCAATAACCTAACTTTCATAAACTAACGTAGTAAAATAGGGTTCCACGCCTGATAAGATCGATTGAGTTGGGAAACCACCAGTTTAGAGTCAAGTCGGACTTACAGCTGAGTGATACCACGTGACAAAGCATCCCATAGAAGCTCAATGACAGCCCTGTATTTGGATACATTATTGTTAGCAGGACCTAAGCAAGTGCCTCCAGAGGCAACTAGCTGTCCTGAGGGCGAATAAATGACCCATGCAACTGAAGCCAAGTTACAAGTGTGGCGACTGGCACCATCAGAAAAACCTATGAACCACTCAAAAGACATCTGTAACAACCAACCAATGGTATAAAAACACAAACCGACAAAATATTGTACATAAAATACATACAAAAAAAATACAAGAAAAAGCGCTAAGCCTAAGCATAGTACTTTTTCAAGTAAAGCCCATTTCTTCTGTCAATTTATATGCACCTTTATTCAACACCTTTGAAACAACATAAGGTCCTAACCACATAGACCTGAATTTTCCTACCCCTAGGGGTTCTTTTTCCTGATCCCAAATCAAAACAAGCTCCCTTTCAGAAAAAATCTAAGGCTTGACCAATTTATCGTATTGGTCTTTTACCCTATTTTTATGAGCCTTGTTTGTTGTCAACACATATGTACACTACTCATATATATGTTCTAAATGTTCTAAATGTTCTTCCAGCTCAGTCGTATCAGGTAACACATGAATATAAATATTTAAGGATGAGATTTTGCATTCAACCGGGGTGACTGCTTCCACTCCATGAATGAGTTGGAAAGGAGAAAACCATGTACCAGTTTTCACATTGGTTTGATATGACCAAAGTGCAGGATACAACATGATGTGCCAATTAGAATGTGTTGCATTAATAGTACATTTGAGAATAGTCTTCAAAGTTTTATTTACAGCCTTGACTTGACCGTTTGCTTGAGGATAGAGAGAAGATGAATGTTCTTGTCTCAACCCTAGCATAGTGGTCAGTTTAGTCATCATGCTATTTTGGAAATGACTGCCATGGTCAGTGACAATCTCTTTAGGGATACCAAATCATGTGATAATTTGGTTCAAAATGAAAAAAGCTGTAGTTTCCTTGTCAGCTTTATAGGTGGGAATTTCCTCTGCCCACTTCATGAAATAATATACAGTGAAAATGATATTTTTGTGCCCCCCAACCGAGAATGGGTTGCACGTCACGTAATCTATCCCACACTTCATGAAGGGGGCCACTAAGATGATGGGAAATAACAGAGCAGGATGCGACCGCATCTTTCTGGTGTAAAGATGACAAGGAAGACAGCGCTTCACAGCTTCCACACAATATTTAAATATCGTGGGCCAAAAATAACCGTCACGTAAGATCTTCTGGGCCATTGCTAACCTAGATAAATTACCCCCACATGCTCCACTGTGGGAATCATTTAGGATAGTCTCTGCTTCTTTGTGGGTAAGACATCGATTCAAAATGAAATCTACCCCCCTATGATATAAAGTATCTCTAATAATGAGGTAGTTCTTGGCATGTATGTGTAGTTTACGCCATTCTTCCCACGAGAAGGTTGTAGGGTACTTGAAAGTCTAGAGATAGACAAGTATATCTCCGTACCAGGGGTCAGAGGTGGAAATCAAAAAGATATGCTCATCTACGAATGAGTCTTCTTCAATGGCCACATCTTCCTCTATTGGAAATTCTGCAATGATCTTAGAAAAAAATAAGGATTTCTTGGATTTGGCGGATTGGAAATCTAAGTCAAACTCCTGAAGAATGACTATCCATTTATTGAATTTGCCTCCAACTATCCATCAGGACAAAACATATTGGAAAGGATTAACATCCGCCACTACCATTGTGGTGCTTAGTAATATGTAGTGATGCAACCCTTGAATAGCATACACAGCTACCAAGGCCAACTTCTCAATGTGGGAATACCTAAGTTCAGGGCCGACTAAAGCACGAATGAGATAGTAGATGACATGATCTTGGAGCTTATCATCCTCTTGGACAAGTACTACCCATATGGTCAACTCAGATGTGGCTAGATACAATATAAAATCATGACAGTAATCTGGAGGGTGCAATAACGGTGCTGACAACAAAGCTTTCTTTAATGCCTCGAATGCAAGTTGTGTGATTTCATCCCATACAAATGGGGTGTCCTATTTCAATAGGTGCATGAAACCTTTAGTAATATTGGCATAATTTACAATAAAATGTCGATGGAAGTTGGAATTCCCTTGCAGGCTTTGAATAGAATAAGGAGGAGGTAGATTTACGATGGCCTCAACTTTCAAAGGATCCACCTAAATGCCTTTGTTAGAAACAATGAATTCGAGCAGTCTCCCTGAATCAACATAGAAAACACAGTTGTGGAGATTCAAACAAATTTTGTAGTATCTGCATCGTTCAAAAATCAAACGGAAATGATCTGGGTGATCGATCCTCTTATGAGAATGTGCTGGAAGATCATCAAGGTAGGGTTCGACAATGGATTTAATGTCATGAAAGGAAAAATTCATTTCCTGCTAAAAGGTTGCCCCTGCATTTTTCAATCCAGAGGGAATTTTCTTGTATGTGAAGGTACCCCAAGGAAAAATAAAAGTTGTTTTATGTTGGTCTCCCGATTTAATTTGGATTTGATTATACCCAGAGAAATAATCCATAAACGAAACGACTTCACTTCCCACACAGGCATCAATAATTTGATCTATAAATGGCATGGGGTAGTTGTCCTTGGGACAGGCTTTGTTTAGATCTCGAAAGTTAGTAAAAACATGTATAGTCCCTTGATTTTGGTCAATAGGAATAGGGTTGGATACCCATTCTATCAAAGCTATGGGGTAAATGAAACCGCTTTCAGCAGTTTCTCAACTTCAACCCTAACCGCTGCTACTTTACACTCGTTGACAAGTCTCAACTTTTTTCAAACAGGTCTAGAATCAGGGTAAGTTTGGATTTCATGCTTGACTATTGATGGATCAATGCTTGGCATCTCCTCATATGACTAGGCAAATACGTCACCAAATTTCTTCAAAAAAGGATGTATAAATCGCAATCTCCTCCAGAGAGTAGTTCACACTGATGTGTACATTTTCCACAATGTTTGGTTTTGCAGAGATGTTGATAGGAATCATAGCGAAAATGTTTTACATATTCCCCTCAGCAAATATTCCTTCCCTTGGTAAGGGATTAATAGGTGTATCAACATCACCGGCCAGTCTCATATGGAACTCTTGGTTCTTGATCCTGCTTAAATCTAGAAGAAAATAGGATCGATGGTGAAGGTATTCGTAGATCTTATCTTGTCCGCACATGGATTCCAGAATGGCTTCATCCAAAGGTAAAACCATATCTAAGCAATCTCTAGAATGTAAAGAGTTCTCTGCCCAAGCAGGCAGATAGGCTTCTTCCAGATCCTTTGAGACTATGAGAGGGACTGGAATGGGATCAACAGAGGTATGAACGATATCTTGATAAGCTACTTCTGCTATCGATAAGGGAACTTCGGGTTCATGGTGGGAAAAAAGAACCCAAGGATCTATTCTATCAACAACCATTGCTATAGACTTCCCTACACTAGTAGAACCTACATAATTAATTAGAGCTGGAATATCAAATGTGCCCATTAATGATGCATACATTCCATCCCCTAATGTCTCTAAAGTAGGTTTAACCTGATCAACCAATGGTATGGTGGAATTGTTAATTTCCATGTGGACTTTTTAAGTAAAACTGAGTTGGTCTACAGTAACCAACTTCCCTTTCTATGGAAACACTACCACCCGAAATACGACCGATGCAATAGTTGACATGGCGTAAGTCCAACTTCTCCCCAAGAGCAAGTTATAATCCAAACGTGCATCAATCACCTCTACCTCAACAGATACTGCTTTCCCTGCCAACTTAATTTTGAAAGCTGATAGGATACCATGTGGACAAAATGACCTTTTGTCGAAAGCAGTAAGTAGGGTGTTCAATAGAACTAGCTTTGGAGATCCAAGAGCTTTCCAACAAGACAGGGACATGACACATGTAGAAGCACCCTCATCGAAAAATACCCTTCCAATGTCTTTCTGCCATGGATGACATCTATCGATAAGGCTACATGATATGGAAGGTGAATTTTGACATCAGACAAATTAAAATTCGCCAAGAGGCTCGATGAGTCCATACTTCCTAAGGCTGATAAGAATGCATCTCGTTGCACGGGACAACTCCGTAACACCTATAAAGTCGACATCACACAAGGAGTCTGGGCTAAATATTCAAGTATGGAGTAGTTTGCTATATCCCTATTGTTAGGATTGTGCAAGGTTTTCTTGGAGACACCTTTCAGTATCTTGGGCATAGGTTTGGCAGGATTCTCAATTGTGAGAGGGTTGGAAGTTTCACCTATTGACTTACCCTTCTCCGAGGCCTCTATTTCATAGTTCTTGTTCCTAGTCTGGAGTAAAGTCTGGGATCGAACCATGTTGATATAATTGGGGTCAGGATCATTTTGGGTGCCCCCTGCTATGTTTGAAGCTGAAGCAGAATGTTGTTCTTGGAAGAAAGGATCCTTCAGGACAGTCGATTGTTAGCGTTTTAATAGCTTCTGAGCTTATTCCGTAAGGGGACATAGATGGGTCAGGTGATCTTCATGGCACAACGTACATGATATTTTCACCTTCTTCTTTTATTTTTTCCCCCCATCAGCATTGTTTGTGGGTTTTTTCTTGTTTTGGTTTCCCTCACCCTTTTTTCCTTTCTTATTTTTCCCACCGGGCTACTGATTTCCCTTATGAGAGGATTGTGCAAAAACATTTGCATTCTCAGGTGAGGGGGCATCCTTTTCTAACTCCACCGTAGAATTTTTGACAAACAGCTCATGGAGCTGTTTAGCCAAATATTCTATAGTGGGAGATTTCACAGAACCAACCACACCATCGGCATGGGGTCTAGGCTTAGGTTTCTCTACATTGTGTGTTGGCCTCGGTGCTTCAGGGATAATTTCATATAAGATCCCAGACTGAGAATATATCAAATATAGCTGCTTGGCCCTGAGGATATCCTCTTCCTCATTGGTCACTCCCAAAGTAGATACATCCTTAGATATATATGGAAATAGGGATTTAAGGAACCATTCTAATAAGAACTTGGGAGGAATAGTGGCTTTGATAAGGCTCTTCCATATTCTCCACTATTAGATGTGATATGAAATATGAGTGGCCTTGTCCTACCGAAAGGTAGACAACAAGTCTATCCTGAAATCAAATCGGACAGGAATTTGGAAGTGACTAAGAAATACATTATCCAAGTCCCAAAAACTGTTAAACATAGCAGAAGGCAATTCAATATACCATTTTGTTGTAGTATTGGTTAGAGCTCTTTGGAACAGCCTTAACTGAACTAAATCCTCGTTCAGTGAGTTGGAAGAGCACCACAAATGGAAAGTGGTGACATGATCTCCTGGATCATCACCAACTTTGCCTTCAAAGTTTGGGATATCCGAGGGCAGCTTGGTAGGAACGGGTGGCCAGGAGGAGTTATGTCTCACCGGTTCTTTAATTAGTTTCGACAAATATGGCAAATTTAACGTTGCCAGGAAAGGGAGCTTGGGTATAAACAGAGCACTAAAAGTACCAGCTTGGGGATTAGAGGGACTTGCCCCCATATTCCCATATGTGAAGGTGGGGTTGCCCCCTACTTCCCGTTGCGAAGTGGTTGGGATACTTTGGAAAGGATTCCATCCATAACCCAATGCATTGTTTATGTGGGGTACAGTGTATGAGGTTCTAGATGCCCCAGATGAAGCTGGGGTTTGGAGTACAGTAGCAGGTATCCCTCCGCTGAAAAGAGAAAAAGGAGAGCTCATGAAAGGAGCTGAAACCGAAGTTTGAAAACCTTGACCATAAGGATTAGGGTTTCCAAACTGCACCCCTACATTTGTGGGTTTCTGGCCTACATATGGAGTGGATGGGGGAATGTGCCCCCCATTCCAAGGAAAACCCTGGACAAAAGCTGAGGATCCTATAGGACCACTCTAAGCAGTGTGTACAAAGGAAGTAGGAACTAAAGGTACACTAGGAATCCCAGTGACCATACCACCAGAAGTACCTTCTAAACTTGTGGGAGCCAATGGTTGAACCACCCAGCTAGCTAGAGCTAACGATGTAGTAGGCATACTTGTTCTAGGGGCACCTACCGGGGGAGGTGGAACCCCTTCAACTGGAGCGGCTGAGGTGAAAGTAGAAGAACTTTCTCCTATAGTAGACATTAGTCTGGCCAAAGGGACACCAATCATGGGTTGATTGAAACGACAAACCTGAATGATCACAAGATCGTTTAAGTCAGTTAGAGGTGAATTAAAGTTCCTTGCAAACTCGTCAGCCTGCAAGTCTTTTATCTTGACTGTGTTTAAATTAAAATAGTTTTCCCTATGTTCTAGTTCACTCGGAACTTCACTAACTCCTATCAGTTTGAAAGAACCGTCCGTGTCCAATATCTACCTTTGAGGGGGAGGTGGAGGTTCCAATGTGATAAGAGGAGGAAGGTTTTGTAGCCTTCATGACCTTCTGATACATTGGTCCTCCATGATTGTAAATTTGACTCTTCACACCCTAATTTTGGCTAAAAATGCAGACAAACCACAGAGCAATCACTACAAAATTTCCTAAAGTCTCAACAATAAAAAAGGTATAAGATATGCTTTCCTGAAGAAAGCTGAGAGAAATTTTTTTTGTTTCCTTGAGGAGGTTCTTAGGCACAAGCGGAGGAATCACCCATCACCCTCCTACACTTTCAACAAGGGTTACTTTCCAAGCCCATCCAAGGTGAACCATAAATAGCCTTTCGGTTTACCTGTGTATAAACCCTAGATGTCCAAGAGACTAGAGGCTACCTTAACTATATCAATAGTTTGGGGGGATAGTCAAAAGCCTGATTTGTACACCTAGGAAGGGTAGCAAAGCCTAAAACTCTGTCTAGGGTAGAATCCCCAGATGCATAAAAACCTTGGTCTATGTTTTGACAAGGAATCAGAGGGTTATATCCTCAGTCCAATCCTCACTGTGGCCTCGCGCTTAACTCCTGTTTGAGAGGAGCTTCCCAGATACTATCAACATAGAGAAGGATTTACCTATCGATTGGCCAACTACATCTGAATTTAAGTACTTGTGGGGAGTTTACACTTCCTATCCCATAAGTCTAGCCTAGGCTAGTAGGTGTATGACCTTATAAAACAAAACTTACTAATAAATTTTAAATTATAGTGTTCATTTTAAGGGTTGTTCTTAGTTAGAGGGTAAGAGGCATGAATGACTATGATATTATAGACTCGATAAGAAAAGTAAAAAGATGTATAAAATGAATTCCAAAGAGAATTATAACTACTTAAAGAAGGCTTCTTTTTCTTTTTGTATATATGAACTAATGAAATTACAACTAGGTAAGAGAAGGTTAAGACTTATTGTTTGTAATTTTTCAGATTTTATTCAAAAACTGAAAATAAAACTATGATATGCAATTCGAATGCAAATGTTTCCAATGCTTTTTTTCACTTTTCAAACTGCTCAAAAATTACTATGCACCTAAATCCAAAAATTCTTGAGTATGCTTGAATAATCAGACTATAAAGCAAGAAAAATGAACTATAGCAGACTTATAAGAACCAAAAATCAACCACCTAAGGAAGAGACTTGGAAAACACCTAGATTGGGAAGAAACAATGAATGAAATACACTGAAATCATTAAAAGGAAAGTGACAAACTGAACCAACTTGGAAATAGTACAGGGTACAAGATATCTAAAATCCTGATCACTGATTCAGATACACATCACTGAACCTATCACCCAAACAAGATAATGCACCTCAAATTGCTAAAATAAAGAAGACTCAAACAACAAAAAAACTCAAGGGCTTACTGAAAAGCACAAAGTATGGTGCACAGGGCTGTCAAACCTACAGTAAAATGCCAGCACTAGAAGACCCCAAAGTAGAGCAAAATACAAATAAGACAGGGACAAGCAACCCTACCTAAAAATATGCTGCTAAGAGATGTACGCGACTATCTAATAGAACAACCCACATACTATACGCGATTGTTCAGTATAGCAACCCGCGTATACAAGTTGTTGTACGCGACTGTGTAGCACAACAACCCATGTACATGACAAAAAAATTTCAAAACAAAAAAAATAATGAATGTCTCTAAAACACTATTGCAAATCAAAACCAATATATAAAACCATACACTGAATCAGAGCAAAGACTAGGTAAGTATCTGCAGGACTAACCCACAGCAGGTTGGAATCCCTAGTGGAGTTTATAGTTCTGTTCTTTAGGATTAAGCACCCTTGTAACCTTGGGTCTGGGGTTACCAACTTACTACAAACCTTGCAGACAATCAACTTTACCAGAGAATAGAAAGGGAATAAGAAGAAAGTATTGACTTACCTGATTATCAACGGTTAATCCAAGCTTGGTCTTCTCCCACTCCTCTTCTCTCCAAAGCTTCCATGGATGCACCCTTTGACCTGTATAGAGCGAATTACCCAAGTAATATCTCATGCATGTATATATAAAAGGTTAGATAAATAATATGTAAAATACATAATCAAATATATTCGTTAACCATGATACCTGAAAGAGACTCAACATAATGTTGGAAGAAGAATTCTCTGTATTAACAATCAGTGAATGAGATAAGAATACAACCCATCTTCTGAGACAAGGACTCCTTTGCAACCAAAGGAATATGAGTTCTGCTGATCCAAGACTTCTAAATATATACCACTAGCATAACTTTGCTCTCCAATCTTGATTGATTAATGCCCTCCCCAAGGCCTCTATTTATACTTTGGGAAATAGAGTGATTTTGAAGGTTGGGGTGGTTGAAACAGTTGGGATACTTAATGATTAGGGCCCAACTAATCTTCATTAATTGTGTTTTATATTTTTTAAGGTCAAAATGAGGTGTACATGACTATTAATATAGGCAACCCATGTATGACACACGAGTTTCTTAAAGGAAACCTGAGTACGCTGATGTACGTCGGTTGCAATGTAGATAGTCACGTATAGTATGCGAGTTGCAATGGAGATAGTCACATACAGTACGTGGGTTGCAATGGAGATAGTCGTGTATGCAACTCAACACATAGAAAAATTATGTAGCAATCTGGTTTAAAGATAAATGCATCCCAAGTCATGCCCATCTATAGTGTTTTGGCAAACTTCAATCCTAATATGTCCTTTTGTGTACAAACATAAGGAATGTCGGCACTCGGATGGAGAAGTGTCATTTGGGTTGATTACAATTACTATAATTAATATCTATCCTACTGCATATCATTTAATGTTGTGGAAGCACCATTGTAGGCCTTTGGATCTCAAGCTACTTGAGATCCAATAGACTACAACAGTGCAGTTGCAAAATTAAATGAGTTGTAGAAGGCTAGATAATTTTTACCAAAATTACTAGGAGGGTTGAAAAAGTGACAATCATATTTTTGGTGTACGTGACCAAGATGAGAATTTTAAATCCTATTTTTAATGCAACGGAAAACCTTGAATCTATTTTAGAATCAACGTTCATGATTAATAGGGCATGCACCATATGCATGCAAAACAAAAGAGGTGACAATCAAATCAATAATGTGAATAGTAATATCGACGATCGAGATCAATAACTCATTGGTAAATTACAAGGATGATAACTTGTCTCACCGAGGAGTTAAAAATTGTGAAATGGGAATCTTGGCACCCACTAATTGATAACTCCTCATCGAGGAACCTTTTGGTAAACAAATAGTCCATTAGGAGTTGCGGTTTACCCAAAACCATTATGGTTTATGCCAAAACCATTCAATTCAATGAAAATACATATATTCACCAGGTCATCCCACTAATATTTAAACATGTGGTTACCAACCCCCCCACCGTGCCAATAAATGTGCTAATTCAATGTGGCCATATGTCTAAACCATTTGAATTTTGAAATAATCAGTCGTTGAGAAAGCCATCCTTGAACTAATGTCACCTTTATTGTCCATTGTAGAAGAATAAATTGGCCAAAAATTAACCCAACTAACTAGCATTTATAGTTGCAACAAAGAAAGAGACCTCCGTCCATATACATGTAACCGGTAACTTAAAATACCTTCAGTAATTTACCCTTTGAATTATATTGTTTAAAAGATAAAATTGCATAGACCCTTTTACTCCCATAAATGTTTGATACATGTCCAGTGTCTCACAAAACTAAAATGGTCCTTCTATCATCCAAATTCCTAAAATCCTCGACCTTATTCACCAAAAATGAGATCATCAAAGACTTCCATGCATATTTGTTTGATATCAGTATCGTCAATAGAAACCTAAAAATATCACTACAAGAATATGATTTGAATTCCCTGTCTCACAAAGACCATTTTCACTCATGGGTGTCTAACCTAGCCAAGATAGTTTGCCCAAGGTCAGTCGTTTTCCCTTGATTCATATAGTGGTTCTCAAAAACTTATTTCCTTGGTGTAAGATCCATAATTTTATCTAACCTATAATTTTCTCTAACCTATACATTGTTATGTCCCAAATAGAATCCCCCATCCTGAAAAAGATGTTCAACATCCCTGAATTTCTAGAAATGCTCGACATGGATGAAAAATACCTATTTATTTCTTACCAGAGTCTTAGCCTATCTGTTAGAAATTTTTCCCTCATCCAACACCTAGAAAAAGGAATTGCTTTACCTGATAATCCCCCACCTTATGGTTTGGTACTATTCTTCGGAACTTGAAGGAAAATTATAACTCTAATATGTATAGTTATAGGCTATGAGAACTCCATCCATGTTGATGAAGTAATCCTAGGTTTTTTGTTGAGTTTGACTCCATAAGCTAATAATTTTGACTATGTATGATACCTACAATATCATAAATAGGAATATCCATGGCCAGTTAGAATATTTTTGTATAATTTTTTTGTTCAGGTATTCTTCCTACATCATCTACCTATTTGTCCACTAGAATGTTGAACATTTCAAAGGTCTAAAATTGAATATGATCGATTACCAAGGAAGCATGATTATTGTGTTTAATTGGAATGCATTATTACTAAGAAGACAAAATCATTAAAACTATTTAGAGTTCATGAAAAAAGTTATGAAGGTGGCCTACAATATGATTCATGGTGTCGAGCCTCCCAGGATCTTCCCAGAAATCTAGAAATATATACAATTCACTCCATGAACTAGAATTATAGATTGGCTCTTGTTTTAAGATTATACAGTGATAAGAACATATGGCTTTGAAGATGAACCATACCAAATCCTTGCATTTCTCAACCTCAATATATTTTCCATGGAATATTCCCACTAAAGATTCATAATAGATGAGAGACATTTTAGGCACTTCATGCATCACAGGGAATTCACTCTTCCACAATATATTCGCTCGTTCCAAATAAAGTAGATGGAGAGAATATAATATTTAGATAATTTATTTATCAATTTGATATTTAAGAAAGCGGAATATTTCCATTATGACCCTCGCGAGGATATATCCAAGAAGAGGACTAACAACAATAATTTTGCATACAAGGCTATTGCAAGGCATGAGTGGAAAATAATAGCTATTTTACATAGTTCAGAATAAGTACATATAGTAATAAATAATTTGGAACAAAAAAGGGCTCAGGAAAAATTGATAAAAAAAAGTATAAGACCTGAATATCTCACCCCAGACATGGATGTTGATACTGGATATCTATATCATCCAACGAACAAGGCCAGAGTAGGAAAGGGGAAAATGGGAGAGGAAATAAATGTAAAGCTCCCAAAGAAAATAATGAATTCGATACCACCTTCCTCATAGAGATAAGTGTGCCCAGCTATAAATTTTACCCACTATCCAACTTTGACCTTTACAAAACCTATAATTATCCAAATAACATCCTCAGAATGCCCCTTAGCCGGTTTGGTTCAAGTAGGGACTGATCTACAAACAAAATACAAATACCTAAGAGAAAGGAATGTAAAAATAACCAAGGAATCCATACAATAGATTGCAGCTTCTATCAAGAGGTTACTTATAGAAACTGGCAACCAAAATAATGTTCTTACATGGTCAGTGGTGAATCTCACAGTCA
This sequence comes from Pseudotsuga menziesii, assembly GCA_001517045.1. Classification (NCBI taxonomy): domain Eukaryota; kingdom Viridiplantae; phylum Streptophyta; class Pinopsida; order Pinales; family Pinaceae; genus Pseudotsuga; species Pseudotsuga menziesii. Next base: position 332,237 of record LPNX010947816.1, read on the forward strand.
CAAACCCTACTAGTATGTAATATTTCAGGGTTGGAGAATACCATATTGATTTTAATTCCTTTGAAAAATTGGATATGGTGGAATTATACAAGAAAACTAATGACATGGTGTGAAATGATATAGTGCAGTCAATTAAAACTAAAAATATATTGAGAATAGTATTGGAGAAAATTGAATACCAGTGGAAGGAAAAGACTATCACTATCAAATCCAATCAAGTCACAATAAAAATATTGGAGGAAAATATTATGGCTTTAAGCACTACGATAGATGATGGAGGACATGCAACTGAAATTCTGAAAGAAAAGGACAATGAGATAGATCACCTAAAAAATTAACTTAAAATCGCAATAATTGAGCCAGTGCAGACCCAAGAGCTAAGATAAGCACATGCAAGAGTGAAAATAATTATGCACAAATGCTTCAGTTCCAAATCCTAGTTGCAGAAAGGGAAAATGAAAAGCATAGATCTCAAAGCACAAATTGTTGCACTAGAATTAAAATAAGCTTCTATCTGATATGGTTAGCCTACTCCATCTATCAGTTAATAGAGGGATAAAGGACTATAAGTGGAAGCAATAGATCATGAGGAACCAAGGGAGCAAGTGAAAGTAGTATATGTTGATGCAATGGAAGATAAAATCAACCATCTTGTTAACAAAGATAATAAAATTAAAGATCTTGAAAGGGATGTAAATCAAAAGGAAGACCAAATTTTGGAGTTGAAGAGGGACATGTCCAGAAAATAAGATGACCTAATGATCCAAATCACTAAACTACAGATAGATACAACAGGAGAATATCTTATCATGAGGACACACAATTTTCTATGGGATAAATTCATATAGATAATGACATATGAGTGGGATTGATTTTAGATGGTCTAGGAAGATATTTATATGTACAAATCTATCAAGGAGGAAACAAAGAATGTTGAAATAAAATTATTCCAAATTCCTTAATCTACATTACAGGCGATAATTTTTTTTAACAACGATAATAAAATCTAGTTGGAGAAAATCTAGATTGCAAGCAAGAAACCTATCATAAAAATAGCGAAGGATATGGTTTTTAAACATATTCTTTTGAAAAGAGCACAAATTAGCCAAATTATGTTGAGTAGTGACATAAAAAAATTTAATAATATGTTTGATAAGGAAATTAAATTGGGATTACCCCATCCATGGTATGGAAATTGGAAGATACTGACTAAATAAGAGTTAAAGAAACCTTACTTCAAAAGAGAAATGAACTTCCCACAACTGAAGTATTAGAGGGTAAAATATCAGGAGAGAAGGTAATTTATAGGCTTAAGACACATTTTTAGATGTGGATGAATTTAAAAATATTTTTCAAAGACTTGGATCCAGTATCCTATGTAACTCATAGTGATACATAGTTATCATTAGATTCCATCAAATCCCACATGATTCCAATTGGAAATGCATGGAAATTAGTGACAAGGTGCTCCAATCTAGATGAACCTAAAAAGTGGAATGAACTAGGACAAGCTCAATCATTCCTAGTACCATGGAATAAGGGAGACAATACCCAACAATGGTTGTACAATTCATGAATTTGCCCTCTCCTATATATGTTAGGACACTAGATGAATAGGAAAACCCATCAAGATCATCCCAGATACATTCAACAAATACTTTGCCATAGAAAGCTACATGAAAAGAATTCTATATGAGAGGAAATGTGTCCCCAAACAAAATAAAAAATATAAATGTGACTAACATAACAACTTAGTCAAAAACAAAAGTGTCTGTGAAAATGAATGTAAAAGTAATTTTTGTAGGGGAACATTACATAGAGAAAGTTGGTTGAAAGTTGGTTACAAGTCATTGTAATATCAACTAAGTCATCTAGGCTCAAATATCTATATAATTTAATTCAAACCAAAGGCTCAGTTGTGGGATTTTAGAATTATAAAGATTTATCTCTAACTTTGTTATGTCGGATGAATATTTTTTCCCCGTAAAGATTTTTTCCATAGATTAAGAATACAAAGTCTTGCAGAGAGTTATCCTATGTGTATATCTTATGTTATAGTATCCATTATATGAAAGAATTCATGATAATTCCAATATATAATTCTACAACATATTTTATCTAATTGAGCATCACTAATACTCTTTTGTGATTTAATGTTGGATATTGTTTCATAGTTGCAAATTGTTTTGTTTCTTTCATAGTTTTCAAAGATTTTGTGTTAATGAAATGTTATATGGAACATTTATGTATATGTTGTATGCATGGATGTATTTTTGCCTATAAATCACTAATAACCTCATATTAATATTTTCAACACATAGATAATTATTGAATTTTGTATCTTGCACCTCAGTACGTTCAAAGTCTATCTTCATTGAGGAAGTCCACCTGTCGGTGCTTCCTAGATATTAAAATTGTTGTTATCACCTCCCTTATTTCTACAACTAGACAGTAAAATTAATTTTAGAACTCCACAACTGTTCACTTTTAGGTGAACTCGAGCAACACTTAAGGGTAATTAATTGCAAGATTGAGGGTTTAAAGGGGTTCGAATTTGTCTTAGATACTAGAAGCTACCTTCATATCAAAACATAAAGGTGCAGAAGTTAGATAATTATCTCAAATATGAAAACTAGTCAAAATTGGACATCAATTATAGAATGCGTGAAGGAAACACAAAAGACATAACATTTTGCAGAATTAGAGCATATAAATAAACCTCATTATTCAAAAAGGAAATATTACATATCAGTGTTGCAATAATTGAAGACACATCGAACTGGTTAAGTACATTCACATTCAAAAATAGTATTCACATTCTTGTTTCCAATTAATGATTTTATAACAAAGACTAATATCGGTAAACGTTACACCACAATGGTATGTCTCTATGTCAAAAATTCATATAAAAATATATTAATAAAAATAACATGCATCTCATTGCAAAAATCAATAACACTAATGATTATGTCAAAAAACACCTATGAAATAATGAAAGATACTTGTATTAACCATAAAGAGATGGAAACATTATCAGTTTGAATAAAGGGTTCAAATAACGTGAAATATTTTCTAAATACAGTAGATAGAATTCCCTGATATGAAAATGAAGATGAAAGATTTAGTGTTGATTACATCAAGGTCTTGTCGACGAGCAAATATGAGTTACTCGTACATGTAAGGAAACCAGTTCGACCAAGGGCTTGTCTATGTTAGAAGTAGTTGTTTATGATGAGATTCATTGTCAGCATATCTGACCTACTCGAAAACTGATCCAAAAATATGAATTAAGATAAACAATTTCTTGAAACTTCCTTTATAAAAAATATGACCCTATGCAATATAAGTTTTGGTATTTCACTATAGAATAACGCTTTAATCCATCACTTCTTTGTTTTATTTTTCTTTGAGCTGATTTTTTAATCTATTTTTGGTACTTATTTATGACATGGGATCCGGTATAAGCAGGATCGTTGACATGGTCTAAGTCAGAAAATTTGATTTTGTTCCTCTCCTATGGGATAATTGAATCCCCATATTCTCCTTAGGGACATGTCTACTTAAGTATACATCTGAAAACACAAAGACTCTTCCTATTAATATTATTTTTTCATATAAATTAACAACTCTAAATTTGAAAAAAAAAATCTATAATGATCTTTGCATCCAATGATGGGAAGTCTTGGACTAGAATCAAAACCACATTTTTATTAGTTTCAAATGTATCCATGTAAACTTAAAAAGATAATAAAATACCATCCTTGTTCCATGGGGATTGAATGCCTATTTGAAGAAGAGGGTTAATTTTTTGCGTGAACTCATTTGCTCGTGATATCCCAAAGAAACATTTTCTGGTGTTGGTGTTAGAAGGTCTTTCATCATGTATATCTTTTATACATGCATAATCACATATATTCTGTCACATATTTGTAAGGATTCTAAAACATCATCATAAAATGATTGCATATATGGAATAATTTTGTTTACAATTTCCTCCTTTTCTATTATATCTTTCTATTGCTCTACAATCTCTATACCAATACATTTGATTATACCTTTTGATAGATGTAACACCTCAAAATATTGAAAGTAATTTTGCATCATCATTTGATTTTCTCCTTAATTCCCTTTTCTCTAATGTTAAATAACATTTGGGATAATTTGACTCTTTTACCTTTTTCCAGTTCTTCACTCAACTTGTCCTTATCTTTTATCCAAGATTGTAACTCAGTTTCTCTTTTCTATGAAATGTTCTCTAAAGATGCAATTTGATTATATTTGTCCTGACTATTTCTCTGCAACTGAACTTCTTTATCATCATCATATGTCCTAACCATTTAAAAACTATGGATGTTTTTATTTAGTTCAATCACCTTGTATTTGTATCAAATGATTTGCTCATATAATTCATGGCCAATTGCTTCAATGTTGCTCGAATCATTAGCTAGATATTCTAGAAAATATGGTAAAATGAAATCAATTTGTTCTTGTTGAACAACATCTTTTTACATCTCCACAATTTTAGAGGTGTACTCCTCCATTATCTTTGAGTTTTTGTTTTTCAATGCTTTCACTTGAATTACAAATTGGGAGAGCCTTTTCTTTAGAGATAGATTTTAATGATCAATCTGTTCTATATTCTTTGATAGAACAACTATCTCTATAGCCTGAGTTGTCTCGGGGTTTGGTAGTTTTAGATTCTTTCTTAACACCTTAATCTTATCTTCCTTATTTAAGATAATCGTTCTTAAATTTTGTTTAGATATTGATACTCAAACATCAATTAGCTTGTACTCTAGATTTTTAGCCTTCAAATATCTATCTTTATTTACGCACTTTCCATTCTTCAATTATTTTTCAAGCTTCCCGATGGCTTCTTGTAGTTTTTTAACATTTGCATTTTTTTATAATAGTCAATGAGAAAGAATTTATCTTATATATTTATGTAATTAGATGATATCAAATTCATTCATTTGGTCCAAATCAACTTGAAGCATAGTCTACTTCAATTCAGGCTTCTAGCACAATGGGACCTCCTTGAATTTATTTGTATGCATGACATCATAATCATGTATATATTTGAGTTATCCATGGCTGTAATAAACCTAGGACCTAGCTCTTAAGTTAGTAATATCCATCTACCAAATATTTGGAAGAAGTATTTTCCACAAAAGAAAATTCCATATGTGAACTTTTTTCTACCATAGGTGGAAGACATATTGATAACTTGTAAGAAAGGATCTAGTAAATCTCATTTTGTGGTTTCCTCTACCACATGGACTTCTTGTTCGAGCAATTTGTAGTAGATTTCATCACCATCTTCCTTATTTCCACCCAATCTTATAAAGTCTTCCACTTCTTTGAAATTTCTATTTTCATTTAGCCTGGACACTTCCTCAATTTTTATCCTTCCTTTTCAATTTTATTTATCTGATATACCTTTCTCAATATTTGTATTGGTATAATTGTTGATATCCTCCTTACAATCCATAGCCATTTGGGAATTATTTGCTTCTATTACAATCTATCTTTCTTTGATAATTTATAATTTCTATCTCGAGTGTTTTCCACAGCTTTTCTTGTTGGCTAATGATGATAAGGTTAAATCAATTGTTGTTATATATATTGAAGAATTAAATGAAACTCACAAATTTGAGATAATCTTGTGTGGATTTTATTGAAAACTTTCATCCATTTATAAACCCAACGATTTTAGGAATTAATCCACAATATCCAAAGCTTCTTATTACTAATTACAAAAGACACAATTTCTTAAGGGAGAGAATAATTCGCTCTCTATTATTTTATGAGAAATGCAATTCATCACTAGAAATTCTTTATTTAGTATATTCCAGAGCAAATAATCTTGGAAATATATAAACTGGTAACCTATAATGTCTCCCTTCAAACCCATAATTCCTCTGTATGGTGAAATAGATATATAATAGTTAGTTTCCTATTTGCACATGTATCTTGGATGTAACATCTCTTAGAACTCTTCCAACATATTTTATGGATAAACTTTGTGATTAATTTTATGGACATATAGAAAAAAAGTATCCATGAAGGCCTTAAAACCTTGAGAAAAAGGGATCATGATTTCATTCCATTCAGTTATAGGCAATGCATTACCCTTAACAATCATTATTTTTAAAGATAGATGTTCAAATTGAGGGTATTGAATGAACATAATCAAGTCAATAAAATATGATTTCTATCTGAAAATTTTGAAAGACATAAAGCCAACTGTACATGGATAACATTCAGCAGAAGCAACCCAAAATCAAACACTATTACTATTGGGAATATAATAAACCCACTCATAACTTAGGATAAAATATTTAATCATTATCTGATTAAATTCCTACCCACTAGCTAATTAGTTGGCATCCACTTGTACCTTAAATTCAACACATGCCACTCCCATGAATGCTTTATTTATGATCCTGTATTTATCTTGACCACTTTATTGACTCCCAAAATTAGTAACTACACTTTCTAGCAGATTATGCCTTATTCTTCTTTTCTATAGATTTTATGTGGATAAGGTAAATCTAGTTAACTAGGAAACTGGTATCTTTTGTTTCCAACCCATTCTCCATGAATTTATCTCCATATTCCAGGATTAGCATGTTTTTCCATAACTCTTTACAAATCAATCATTATTTTGATAAATCGTGAGGTCCTTGACTAATTTGGGAAGTGTGTTATCCACCTATGGGGATTTATAATATTTGGTAAGTCTGATTTATGAGCTATAAATGAGTTGTATTCCATCAAATTGAATATCCTTTATAAGGATGTATTACTATTTTCATAATATTAATTATCATTTATTGATCATTCATTAATAGTTTCTCGTTAATTCTTCTTCTTCTCTCCTTGTGCTAATTCTCAGCAATTAGCAGTGAGGTCGACAAAGTGTCCTCAGACACAAAAATTTATTAATGAAGAAGAAAAATAATTACATCACAGAGATGTGAGGGATAAGTCCTGAAAGATTACCTCACATGGAAAACTTGATGGATTTAAATATCCAAAAAGTAAAAACTAATTCACCGTTACTGAAACTAGCATAGGGACACCTCACATAATCACATGAGTGTGTAGATTCCCTTTTAAATTTATTAAACTAAAATTCTAAACATAACATTTTGGATCATAATTCCTAACAATCCACCCTTTGATCTAAAAATTATTTTGAACAAATACCAAGTTCATTTCTAAACTTATCAAATTTGACCCTTCCAAGAGATATTGTAAAAATATTTGCAGTTTGATCTTCTGATGGAAAATACTTTGGTTTGATGATTTGTTTCATGACGAGAGCCTAAATGTAATGATACTTAGTATCCACATGCTTAGTATTTGAATGAAAAACATGATTTTTGGCAAATTTGATTGCCGATTGATTAATAATAAATAATGAAGTTGCTTCTTTCTGATCAACTTTGAGGTCTTCCAAAATCCTTATTAACCAAACTATCTCACTAGCAGCTTCCCAAGATGAAATACATTCTGCTTCTACTGTAGAATTCGCAATTGTATCTTGCTTTTTACAACTCCATGCCACTACAGCTGATCCCATATTCATTAAGTAACCTAAAGTAGATGCCCTCTCATCAACATCTCTAGCAAAATCCGCATCTGAATAGCCAACAAGCGTGAAATTTTTGTTTCTTTTAAACTCCAATCCAAAATCCTTTGTTCCTTGAAGATACTTTAACACCCTTTTTGCTGAATTCCAATGACTTTCTCTAGGTTCCTACATATATCTGGAAAGTACGATGACTGCATAAGATAGATCAGGACGAGTATTCATCAAGTAAATGAAACATCCAATTAACTGTCGATATCCAGTACTAGTTACAAGTCCCCCCCATTCAAGTTTAGAAAGTTTTAAATTTTTCTCCATGGGGGTAATCGCTGGTTTACATTCCTCCATTCCAAACTTCTTCAATAATCCATAAATTTACTTATCTTGAGAAATAAATATGCTCCCTTCCCACTGCTTTAATTCAACTCCAATATAGTAATGAAGTAATCCCAAGTCTGTCATTTCAAAACCTATTTGAAGTTCTTTCTTAACCTGAAATATATGATCATTATTGTTACCTATTTTGAGCAAATCATCAACATACATAACCAAGATGACTAAGTTGTTTTCCTAGATTTGAACATACAAAGTATCTGTTAAATTTTCATATGCTTAGCTAATACATCAGTATTTCATTTCATTTTCATAACAAAAGCATATAAACAGGATCACTGAAAGAAACAGTATCACAAGAACAACACAGATTTATCCTGGGAAAACCCTAAAGGGAAAAACCCAGCAAAAGCTTCCTCAATATAGATGCCCCAAAAAGGTAAAAGATAAAAAATAGCAAGGAGATCAAATCTTGATCCTCCTCCTTCTCCAGCTACTTCTCTCCTCCACAAGTGCACTACTCAAGTGAGTGTGTGTGTCTCAAATGAGGAGCACTACACCTCTATTTATATTCATATGTTCACTTAAGTTAACTCATTTGACATGTAGGCTCGAGTTAAATCATGTAGGATTGATTTACACATGTAGGCTCAAGTAACCACACTGGGGTGCTAATGACCCACCTTTACAATTAGAGGGGGCTACCTCATGACTCTTATTAGTTCTTTCGATTAGGAGCATCGGGGTACAATGTAATACAAGTGGTTCTCCCAGTAGGACCATCGGGGACCACAAAAAGATACATATAGAATAATATTCAAAGTTACAATATTTCAACACTCCCCCTTAATGAGAAGGGTATTCTATAGCAACATCAACAACAACAAGAGTAGAGATAGGGTACATCATCAACATCAGCAGGGTAACACATCTATAAATCATTGGAAGATTTTCAACATCATGTAGTCTTCATCTTCAATCTTCAGTCTTCATCATCAGCAACATCTTCAGTCTTTGATCAGCAACATCTTCAGCATTTTGATCTTTCAATTAGCAACGAAATATTCAACACATGGACCTTTCGATTAGCAACATCTTCAACACTTTGACTATTCGATCAGTAACAACATATTCAGCATTTTGACCTTTCGATCAGCAACATATTTAGCACTTTGACTTTTCTATCAGCAACAACATCTTCGGCATTTTGACCTTTTGATCAGCAACATCTTCAGCACTTTGACTTTTTGATCAGCAACAACATCTTCAACACCTTGACCTTTCGATCAGCAGCAACATCTTCAGTACTTTGACCTCTCAGTCAAAAATATTATCATCAACACTTTGCCCTTTCGACCAGTAGCAACATCATCATCATCATATTATGATCTGTCGATCATAATCATCATCACATTCTGATCTTTCGATCAGAAACATCATCATCATACTCTGATCTTTTGATCAGAAACATCATCAACATAGAAACATCATCATCATACATTGATCTTTCGATCAGAAACATCATCAACATACTCTAATCTTTCGATCAGAAACATCATAATCATAGTGCATCATCATCATACTCTGATCTTTAGATCAGTACGTCATCATCATCATACTCTGATATTTCGATCAGTATGTCATCGTCATCATACTCTGATATTTCGATCAGTATGTCATCATCATACTCTGATCTTTCTATCAATACATCATCATACTCTGATCTTTCGATCAGTACGTCATCATCATCATACTCTGATATTTTGATCAGTACGTCCTCATCATACTCTGATCTTTCGATCAGTACATCATCATACTCTGATCTTTCGATCAGTACGTCATCTTCATCATGCTCTGATCTTTCGATTAGTACGACATCAGCAACAACCTGTAATCCACAACTCAAAGACAAAAAGTCTTTGGATCACTTTTAGACTTAAAGTCCAGGGATGATACAATCCCACCACATTCTCGACAACTGAAGTTACCGGATTGATTATGGGAGAATCAGTCCCTATCACTTTAGGACTAAGTCCAAGGATGATGCAATCCTACCACATTCTCGAGGACCGAAGTCACCGGATTGATTATAGGAGAATCAGTCCCTATCACTTTAGGACTATGTCGAGATATAACGAATTTAACAAAACTTAGCAGTTTTAGTATTTAGGGTTTTTCTAGCTTGGGGTCAAACTAGGGTTTGACTTTCCCAGAGTTTCAACCAACCAGAAATCTTGATCCAGGTCTCCAAAATTCGATTTTGATGAGGAGAGAAATCCTATGCCATGCTCACTCAAAAATTCCTCTTCAGCAAGAAGCCCTAATTTCTTCCGGGGAGAGAGGGAGAGCAATTTTGCCTTGTGAAAGTTGTCCTATTCAGGGTGGCTTTGATACCATGTTAAATTTTCATATGCTTAGCTAATACATCAGTATGTCATTTCATTTTCATAACAAAAGTATATAAACAGGATCACTGAAAGAAACAATATCATAAGAACAACACAGATTTATCCTGGGAAAACCCTAAAGGAAAAAACCCAGCAAAACCTTCCTCAATATAGATGCCCCAAAAAGGTAAAAGATAAAAAACAGCAAGGAGATCAAAGCTTGATCCTCCTCCTTCTCCAGCTACTTCTCTCCTCCACAAGTGCGCTATTCGAGTGAGTGTGCATGTCTCAAATGAGGAGCACTACACCTCTATTTATATTCATATGTTCACTTAAGTTAACTCATTTGACATGTAGGCTCGAGTTACACATGTACACTCAAGTAACCACACTGGGGTGCTTATGACCCACCTTTACAATTAGAGGGGACTACCTCATGACTCTTATTAGTTCTTCCGATTAGGAGCATCGGGGTACAATGTAATACAAGTGGTTCTCCCAGTAGGACCATCGGGGACCACAAAAAGATACATATAGAATAACCTTTGAAGTTACAATAATTCAATAGTATCATCTAACTCAATACAAACAAAACCATCCTTCTGTAGGTAGGCATCCATTTTTGCATACCAAGCTCTGGGAGCCTGTTTCAATCCATGCAATGCCTTAACCAGTTTACAAACTTGATTTTCTTTCCCTGGAACCTCAAAAACATGAGTTTGAGTCATATAAACATCCTCTTGTAAATCACTGTTTAGAAATGCACTTTTTACATCCATTTGATGCACTTTCCATCCATTTTGTGCAGCTAAAGCTAGCACAATCCTGATAATATTCCATTTTGTTGTTGGAGCAAAAGTTTGTTCATAATCAATCCCTTCTTTCTGAGCAAAACCCTTTGCCACCAATCTTGCTTTATATTTATCAATATATCCATTTGCTTTGTACTTAATTTTGTAAATCCACTTACAACCAATGGGTTTAACATCATGTGGACAATCAACAATTTTCCAAGTCTGATTCTTCATTACTGCATCATACTCACTTTGCATGGCCATTTTCCATTCATCATATTCAACTGCTTCATTAAAAGTAGCTGGTTCAACAACTGAAAGAGAAAAAATTTATGAACCCATATTAGAACTCCTTGTACCTGTTTTGCCTTTTTCATTAGACTTAACATCCTCAAGTAACTTAGTTGCCCATTTTTGGTTTCTTCTTTTCAATGTTAACTTGATTTGAATCATCCAAGTTAACTTGTGAAGAACTCAAATTATCTTCAACCTGTTCCAAGGTGTCTTCAACTTGTTCGCCATCATGTACTTCTGAAGTGAAATCAAACCATTGTTCATTCCTTATCTTGTTTAAGTGTTGCATCATTATTTGTTCCTTAGTTACTTTTTCCTCTAAATTACTAAGTTGTTTTTCAACTGCTTCTACACTTAACCTTTCTGTTTCATCAAAAATCACATCCCTGCTGACAATAAACTTTCCATTTGACAAAAGTCTATACCCATTTTTCTCATCGGAATAACCAATCAACATGCATTTAACACATCTAGACTCTAACTTCTTTTGGGTTTCTTTTGGGACAAGTACATAACAAACTGAACCAAAAACTCTCAAATGTTTGACCATAGGTTTGAATCCATACCATGCTTCAAAAGGAGTTATTCCATCAAGTGATGACGAAAGAGATCAATTCCTCAAATAAACAGTTGTATGAACTACTTTAGCCCAATAACATGAATTCAACCCTTTGAAAAATAACATTGATCTAGCCATACCCAATAAAGGCTGATTCATCCTTTCTGATACTCCATTTTGCTATGGAGTATAAAAATTGGTCAACTGTCTTTTAATCCCTTTTTCCTGACAATAAGTCAAAAAATGATTTGATGTAAACTCACCACCATTATCAGTTCTTAAAGTAGCAATCTTTTCCTTTGTCGATGTTTCAACCAAATTTTGAAATGACTGAAACTTCTCAAACACTTCTGATTTTTCCTTCAAAAAATACATCCAAACCATCCTGCTAAAATCATCAATAAACAACAAAAAATATTTACAACCACCAAGTGAAGTTTCCAAAGGACCACAAACATCACTATGAACAAGCTGTAATCTCCTTGTTGTTCTCCAAGTGCTTTTTGAAAAATCTATCCTTCTCTGTTTTCCATAAATGCAATCTTCACACTTTGCATTTTCCTTCTGAAAAGTAGGCAACCCCTTTACCATTCCTTGTTTTTTGAGTTGTACAAGACTATCAACATTCAAGTGCCCAAAACGAATGTGCCACAATCTGATAGGTGAAACATCAGTTTCAACTAAACCTATGAATTCCTTCAAATGTTCCTTTGATCTAGGAATGACTATTTTCTTCATCCTAAGAAGCTTTCCGTCTTCATAACCTATCATAACTGTTTTGTATGCATCTTTTTTTTTAATTAACCAAAAGGATACCATCTTCCATTAAAATTTGATGTCCTAATTGGTGAATGACAACTAAAGACAATAATTTTTTCTTAAATGTAGGCACATACCAAACATTAGAAATCAATCTTACTCCAATTCCTGGAAATTTTGACAAAGTGTCCTCAGACACAAAACTTTATTAATGAAGAAGGAAAATAATTACATCATAGAGATATGAGGGCTAAGTCTCGAAAAATCACCTCACATGGAAAACTTGATGGATTTAAATATCCAAAAAGTAACAACTAATTCACCGTTACTAAAACTAGCATAGGGACACCTCACATAATCACGTGAGTGTGTAGATGCCCTTTTACATTTATTAAACTAAACTTCTAAACATAACATTTTGGATCATAATTCCTAACAGAGGTTAATTGTGTTCTTAGATTCTTAGCTTGTTTATGGAATTCATGTTTCTATCAAGGATTTAGAATTATGACATGGTATTAGAGCCTAAGATATCAAATTTCTGACATGGTATTATAGCTTTGGGAGCTCATCAATTAATTCTACTTTTCATATTTACAAGTTTATTTACAAGTTCAACAACTTCTATATGGATTCAAAAGTTCCTCTATTATCTCCTTTCAACTATGTTGATTGGAAGCCAAAGATGAGTGCATACTTGAAGAGAAAATGTCTCTTTGATGTCTCCATTGGTGCTTTGATAGAACCTGATTCTTATAAAGAGAAGATTGACTGGATGAATAACTATGATAGAGATTATGGAATCATGTGCTTGGAAATGTCACCAAATATACATCATCTCTTAGATTCTGTTGAATATCCATTTGAGCTTTGGAAAAATATTTTGGTATGCAGGAAGTAGAAAATTAAGCATGTAGTGAACCCAGGATTGCCTCATGTTCTCTCTCTCAATATTTCTTGGCCTCTACATTCTCTAATGAAGTTATTTACAATCAAGAAGTTTCACATACAAATCATGTTGTTGCTACCTTCTTTGATTCAAATTCTTCCTACTTCAATGAAGAAGAAAATATTGAAGAACAATATTTTTCCATGTCTCTTGAAGATGCTGATGATGAAAAAGAAGTGACAGGTGGAGCTTCTATTGTTATTGATTATGATTCACTCACACATTCATTGTTCTCCATGTCTTTTATCTTAGATTTTTATATCTATGTGCCAGATCCTTCACAATTTGTGCAAAACTATCCCATTGATGGTCCACAACCCAATGAATTCCAGGATGTTTTCATAGCAATATCAATTCCTATTAGTTTCTTTCCACTTACCTTACTTGATCTCATGTGATTTTTCATCTCCTCCTTTGTTCTTGGCATCAATACTCAGAGTGTCGTCGAATATTTTGAACATCTCCTTCCTTACTCCTTTCATCATTATACTATAGAAGATTCATTATTAGTGTATTCCCATGAGTCTACCGATATTCTTACATGTCTTCTTTTGGATTCCTTGGAATATAGATCAACCCATGGATCTCATGCATTCACACTCTTTGATCCTATTCCTTCTCTATGTTCCTACATTATCACTTGCACGCATCCTCTATATGTAAATGAAGTTGGAGACCTCATACATTCTCTTGGACTCTTATTTCACCTATATGGAGCTGATTTCATCTCTATTGATTCGAAGTGCAATTCATTGCATCATCTTAGATTTGATTAAAACTCTCAATATATTTCACATCATTGGATCTCAGTTGTTCTACATGGTCATAGTTTCCATCCTACTGCTATCTTTGATCCAGGTTAGTAGATCTCTCTTCTTCCAAAGAATAAGATTCCTCCAGAGATCAACATTTAATTTGGATAAGCATCAACAACATTTTTTTGGTTTTCCTCTCATGTCCTTTCTTGAGGGAGGATTTTCCCCTTGTGTTTTTTCCTCTTTCCTCAAATGTTTTTTGGACTTAATAATTGTTAAAGGGTGACCATATCCTTGTTGTTGGGCCATATATACACCTATATTTTTGACATACTATCATAAAGTCATACTTAAAGGGGGGTTTTGGGAATATAATAAAACCAGTCATAACATACGATAAAATATTTAATCATTATTTGATTAAATTCCTACCCACTAGCTAATTAGTTGGCATTTACTTGCACCTTAAAGTCAACACATGCCCATCTATACCCCAGGAATGCTTTATTTTTTATTCTAGATTTATCTTGACCACTTTATTGACTCCCATAGTATATGCACTTTCCTGCAGATTCCCCCTTATTATGCTTTTATCCATGTTTTTTGTGGATAAGGTAAAGCTAGTTAACTAGGAATCTGGTATCTTTTGTTGCCAACTTTATATCCATATTCCAGGATTAGCATGCATTTTTATCACTCTTGACAACTCACTCATGTTTTTGCTAATTCGTGAGGTCCTTGAATGAGTTAGGACGTTCTCTAGCCACCTATGGGGGGTTATCATATTTCGGAAGTCTGATTTATGATCTAGCAATGAGTTGTCTTCCATCAACTCAAATCTCTTTTATAAGGATGTATTACCATTGTAATAATATTAATTATCATTTAATGACCATTCATTAATGTGTGTTCATTAATTCTTCTTCTTCTCTTCTTATGATAATTATTTGCAATTCCCATTGAGGTTAATTGTGTGCTTATATTCTTAGCTTGTTTATGGAATTCATGTTTCCATCAAAGACTTAGAATCCTGAAAATTACTTGCTCTTTCACCAGAGAAAAATATTTTCCCAATTATTCTAATGATCAACTCATCCATAGTAGAGTTGTCATCATAACCTAATACCAAAGAAACCATAGTAACCACATAGTTCTATCCAAATGTGTAAACACCCAACTTATTTTGCTCAACAAACTTTATACAACTTAATTAATGACATCAAAATAAAAATGGTTACTATGGTTTATTTGGTATTAGGTTATAATGACATCGAAATAAAAATCAATATTAGAAAATTACATAAGGAAAATGACTATATGGGAAGCATAGTTTAGGACCTGCAAAAATCAACCATCCATGATACTTAAATAAAATAGGATTAACAACATAACAATGATTTTTCTACAAGTTTTAAATTTTCTCAAATTAGGAGTACCTTTAGAATCAAAGATCTAAAGGCACTCCTTAATAATCTTTCTCAAGAAATTATGAAGGTAGGAAGCTGATATCATCTTTTATTGACTTAACGAAATAAAAATATGAGAAGGTTGTTGGCTTCCAACAAATGGCAACATGCCTGGGTGAGCCAGTTATATATGTTCAACTTCTTCCAAAAGGAGTGAGTAAAATATGGTATACTCTTTACCCTGAGAAATTAGATAATCTCAATCTGAAACAAATCAGGCTATACCAAATTGCAAAACAAACACCTCATGCTTGAAAAATTAAACCATCAATTTAGGGAGAGATTTAAATCCTCAGCAAGTCAACTGAGTCATAGACTGTACCCCATTAAAAAATTCATCCATCATAAAATTGTTTAGAGAATAAAAGGATGTCTTCGCATGGACCTATGACAATCTTAAAATATTCAACCCGCAGATTATCCATCATGTGATTCCAACGAAGCAAGCATCAAAACTATTTCATCAAAAACTCAGAAAGATACACCCCACACTAGAACCGATAGTTAAGAAAGAGCTAAATAAACTCCTATCTTATAAAATCATTTTCCCAATTCACCACACTCAATGGGTGTCTAGCTTAGTCTCGGTTGAAAAACAAAATGGGGACATTTGACATTGTGTCAATTTTTGTAACCTTAATAGGTCATCGAAAAAGGACAACCATATACTCCCTACTGTGGCGAATATTCTCCAAAAGGTTTCCAGTTTCAAAATGATATCATTACTTGACGATTTCTCGAGTTATAACTAGATCCTAATCTCTCCTTATTACCAACTGAAGACTGCACTCAGAACTCCATGGGGAACTTACGCTTATAGAAAGATGCCCTTCGGCCTAATTAATGTCATGGATAATTTTTGGTAGGCTATGGATATAGCCTTTAGGGGTATAATAAACCATGTTGTAGTTGTCTGTCTAGATTATGTTACTATCTTTTCGAAATTGTTGGGCAATAGGGCAGACCCGGGGTTAATCCTTTAGTGTCGCACCAACAAAAGACCCACAGTGTTGGCCCTTTCGGCAACAACCTGCGCGCAAGTTGCAGTCTCACCTGAAACAGCTATGGGGTGCCGCAGAATCAGGTTTCTGCAAGCAGAGAGGGGGATTACTGTACCTTAGCCTTTAATAACCTTATTAATCAATAATTATAATGCTTTACCATTCATTCACATACAACTTCGCAGATAAATAAACAGTCGTGACTTGCTCAACCCACTACAGGGAATTCACAGCGAAGCTAAATATTAGCAGTGATCTAACTTATCATATGTATACAGTTATTAATGCATAAAAGACAATAGAAACTGAAACAGCACAAGAAACCACAACACCGGATATAACGTGGTTCACCCCCAGTGTAGGGGTTACGTCCACAAACTGTGTTCTATTCAACTTGCTACAAAACCATAGTTTGATCTGCGCACTCAGCTACAGATCCCTTCAGTCCTCAAAAATCCGCGCACACAGCAGCAGGCCCCTGCGTACACAGCTGCAGGTCTTTCCTCAATCCTCTTTACAAAAACCCTCTGTGCACACAGCTATAGAGGTCATCCATGCACACAGCTGGGACTTAACCTTTCCTTACAAAATCAACCTTAGCTTCACCTTAATATTTCTTACATCATAAAACCTAACCTATCTTCTTTACACAAGCGCTTATTTATACTACGCATTTTTACAAAACCATGGTCTTAAACCATGGGCACCCAAAACCCTAAACCCTAGATTTAAACCAAGGGTTTATTACAAAAAAGGAGTTTTAACTTCCCTCGACACCCCTAAGACTATTTTGACCCGTAACTCCGCTTACAAACTTTCTCATTAACCGCGGAGTTACCCATCCATGGAGTACACGTCCCAACAGGCCCCTAAGACTCACTAGTGGCCCATCCTGGGACACCCTACGACATCTCTGGTGGGAGAATCTTCTGCGCGAGGGTGTTGAAGCGACTGTTGAGGTTATGTAGTATGTCATCAGCTGCTTGCTCCTTTTCCACCAATTCTTGTAACACTGAAGATGAATTTGTATTAGCCCGCTCCTGCGCAAAACTGTCGTAGCTCTTCAAAACTTTGAGCTGTCTTTCTGCAGTATTACTCAATTCCAATGCTTCATCAACTAGTGGCTGGAGCGAATTCTCCAGCAGCGTTACCCTTGTCCTGCAGGATTCAATTTCCTGCTGAAGTTCCTTGCTGCGCTTCACTTTAGCCATCTTCTGCATAGGTGGCAGCGTCTTGATTTCTATTCTGACTGCATCTAATTCAGCCTGGCGTATCTTGATGGATTCCTGGATCTTACCTACATCTAGATGGTCTTGGAGGTTCACCCAGGCTTCGATGCTATCTTCCAGTAATTTGGCGACGCTAGCTGTATTATCTGATATTTTTGCCGCGGAAGCCTTGATGTCCCTATGGCGCTGTTCCTGGGCCTTTGGTGGAGTCTCAGGTGGGATTCGCAGTTGAATTTCAGCGATCTGGTGCTGGTGTTCTGTCTTTAATCGGTCAATCTCGCTGCGAGACTGGTGGGCATAGTCTCTCAGCTTAGCAATTCTCTGTGTTGGTTCCTCTGCACCTTGTAGGTCGAGATCAGAAAGACTCCGACAAGCCTTGTCCAATGCTTGCATAAGTGTAGTTTCTTTATGTTCAGCATCTATCTTCTTTTGCGCCACTTCTTCTAGTTGTGCTGCAATGATTTTGTTTTGCTTGAGAATGTCTTCCAATTGGATTTGGGACAACTGATCTCGTGCATGGATCTCCTTTGTAATTGCTAGCTGGAAGAGGTGCAATTCTGACATGGTCATCTTTGTATAATCGATCCCTACAGTCATACTCATCTGAGACCGGGAATCTGCATCGGTCAGTATCAGAGCTGCGCGTGATACTTGGCATCAGTTATCTTGGGTTGGCCATTTCCTAAGATCCTGCTGCGTGGTCACTGTAGTGCTACTTGTCGCAGTACTGGTCGCTGATTTTGCTGCTAACTCTTTTAGCTCCGAAACCCTGTTTGCTATACATGTGAGCCCGGCAAGATGTAGTTGGGAAAACTCGGACCATTTTTTGGTAAGCATCCCAGTAGATTTTTCTAGAGCCTGCTCCAGCTCATCCAGCGTTATAGTGACATCTTCTTCAATATTTTTGTCCTTCGACGCTTTTGACTTTTTGCGGGACTGTGGCTTATTTACCTGTGCTGCTTCTGGTGACTTGCGCTTGGTTGATGGGCTAAGATCTGATAGAGTCTTGCACGACTCCTCATCCTGATCACCCTGGCTGCCATCGCCGTCCTGGCCGTCGCCATTCATCTGCGAATCACTTAGGTCTTCGCTATCTTCTAATGGGTTGTTCTGCTGCGCCTGACTGGTACCTGCGCCAATATTTGTAGCTAGGGGAATGGGGATAGAGGGTTTTTTCCTGACATCTTGCAACCACTCAGCTGGCCATACCTGAATAATGCCCATGACATCTAGGTCGGTTAATACATAAGGTAATTTAAACCAGCGATGTCGTGGATCGGCACGGGCTTGGATGAACACATATTGAAGATCAGCCCTGAAGTTCACGGCACCCTCGTATTTAGAGAACAACTCATTGGTAAGTCGAGGTGTTCGCAGAATCTCCATGTGGATACTCATGGCATAACAGACAAACACAGTGTTCGTCATTTGCTGAGTTTCCTTATTTGAGGATAGCCAGAGGGAGGCATACCTTAATGCCTCTGGCCGGCCAGGGTTTACTTCGACAAACTGAGCCTCGGTGGGTTCTTTCCACCCAACTAATGCAATAAGTATTATCAACCAGGAGTAATGAAAAGGTCTACCTTTTTCCTGTGCATCGCGAACATCCTCCAGAAATTCCCGTGTAAGATATGCGGACCAGTTGTAAGTGTATCCCTCAGCGCAGTTCATGGCAATCCGGATAACTGGAGCAGGTACCTCAATAGGCCTGCATTTTCTAATGATCTTGCAGGCTAAGAGTTCAGCTACAAAACGAATAGGCTGTTCCCGAATCACGGAGGTGTGATACCCCCGTTTCCCCTTGGTCAGGCCAAACCGCTCTTTCATAGTTTGCGCAAGCTTTGTATCCTCATGTTTTGAGGGAAATTCATCTCCCGGATCAGGACCTGCCATAGATAACCATGTGATATTGTTAATGAGTGCGGCGTCAATGGGGATTTGCTGGTCTCCTATCCACAAATAGCTGTCATGCACTAACGCCAGCAACTGTTTGGCCACTATAGTCACCTGTATGCCGCGACCGAAATGTGGAATATCAAGTACCTTGAGTAGGCCAGTGTTATCCAGGCCCGCAGCCCACTGTTGCACCTCTAGTAGGGTTACATCATGTTCTAGGTATTTGAGGCGGTGCATGTATTCGGTCGGTGCAAACTGGCGAAACTTGCCATGGTCATTTGTGTCATGATTGCTGTACTTGAGCCGATCTATCTTCCCTGTCATGCTTCCGACCAGCTGAACTCCTGATGGTAGCAAGGGTGTGTTTAACGTGACTTGCTTTGTCCATTGGGGAATCTTGGCGTCTGAGCGGAGAGGTTGGAGATAAGGTGGCCGTGGAGATGCAATGTTCTCCCTATTCCCGGCCGGTTCCTGTGCTGAACTGGTGGGATCCATAGGGCGTGCTACCGGTGTGTGCCCTATTCACCTCTGCCGATCTTGATTGAGTTTGGAGCGAACTTCAGTTCTGCACTTTTTTCTAGCAGACCGAGTCTGCATCGGCCACAGTGGTGCTGGTTGGGCGTCTTCACTGGGAACAGAAGCAGGCGACCGACTGGAAGAAGCTATCAGGCCCTCTCGCTCGAATTCTCTTACTAACTCGTCAATCTGTCTTTCTATTGTCATGGGTTCACTCATAAAACTTGACGAAATGCAGAATACAATTTTCCTTGACTTAGGCATCTTCTTATACACACCATCAATCACATCGGGTAGGACAGTGCATTGAAGGCACCAAATCTTACCGAAATCCTGTCCAACTGTTACCTGATTTCCAATAAGCTTCTTAGTACAGGTATTTAAGGCAATTAAAACACTACCGCCGCCAACTTGGCTGTTTTCCAACGGTTGGATTTTCAGCATCGCTGTGTTTCTGGGCCTCGGCGGAATCATGGTTGCAGCTTCGGGACAACAGGAAACCTCGGCACAATAGTGCCCTTTGACTCGACCTGGTAATACCTGCGACAGGACTACTTAGTTTGATGGACTGGCATTGTGGCTCTGCCCCTTGGTTTGGTATTTAATTCCTAGGTGATCATTATTTGCCTTGTCGTGGTTTGAGGAAAAAGCTCTATCTGACACAGGACCACTTTTGTTAATAGAAAATGTGATTAGAAACCTATCAACAAGATCATCCCCACTTAGAGTGCCGTGTCGGAGCTCAACCTCCATATGCCAATTTTTCGCTATAGGTTCCAGGATATGCACGAGCTTATGCACCCACTCCTTGCGAGGGGTGGTGTCCCCTGCTGCATAGTACTGCCTCAAATGTCCCTGAAAGCTATTCGGCCCCTTGAACTTACTTCGTACCTCTCGAGCTTGGCTTATGAATCTGGGGCACAGGCATTTCCGGTAGGTTCCCCAACTGAGGTGAGACTTTTTATGATCGGTCCCCCATGCTGCTGTAGCTCCTAGTGTTGTCGCTAGAGTCTGGGTGCATTGTGACTGAGGTACTCGGTCGGGCACATGGGAAATAAATTTTCCAGGGTCTGTCATCCCAACATATGCAGGCAAATATCTGGGCTGTGCACTAAGGCATCTAAGAGACTGAGTGATCTGCGCGCATCTGTGGCCATGTAACTCGTACAGCCAATTCTGTCAATTCTCTAGACCATCATCTGAATCAGACATGCAGGAGCTATCACATTGCCAATCCATTACACCATCAGCATCAAGCTCGACATAATCTACATCCTTGGCTGTGATGTTGTAGATGTGGTCTAAAGTATCCTCCTCCCCTTCATCTCTGAGGGGTTCTGTATATCTTTCTCCTTGCGATGGGTCGAGGGGTATGATAACGCGCAGACCATTTCCTTTGAAGGTCATCTGTCTCCTCTTAAGGTTGATGATTGCAGCATTGGCCATGGCCCACTCAATTCCCAATAGGGCTGGATAAGGGTTGCTGTCATCAATGATATCAATAAATTCAAAGTCTGCTAGAGTACTAACCCCATCAATGTCTATTGGAACACTAAGAAGTCTCCCTAGAGGTACAATCCTTTGCTGGTTAGCTAGTCGCAGTTGTATAGGTGACCAAACCAGGGAAGGTTTTCCCATTTGCCCCCAGGTCTGCTTGGGTAGGAAATTAACGTCTGATCCAAGATCCAGAATGACATCAGTCATATCATACTCCCCTATCTGAACATTCAATCTCATTTCCCTTCCCGTTCTTCGGACACGACTAACAGTTTTCTTCTGATCAATTCCTCTCTGAGGGTCTGTGACAGCAAGAACTTTTTGCAGCTCTTTTAAAGCATTCTGATTCCTCAAGAGTTTCATACAGCTCTGTAAGAAAGAGGATAGTGTACTTACTTTATCCGTCGAAGCCTCTTGTGGCTGTGCAACCTGCTAAGGTTGCCGCACAGGTACTTCTACAGTGCCAGGGTCAACAATATCACACTAGGCCTCCTGGACTGGGGCTTGGTCCTTCGCAGGGTCAAAGGCAAGGGTTTTCGCAGAGGCCTTACGTGCACACACCGCGACAGGTTTCTTTGGCGTGTTTTGAATATGCGTCGTAGCTCCACTCCGGGTGACCACATTGATGGCTGTGGCAGGTCTCTGCTCAACGGAAATCAGCTGAATATTTGGGGTAGGGCCACGGTTGTTTTCCTGAATCTTTGCGAGGAGCTGGGGGCACTGTTCAATCACGTGGTCCACCGTGCGGCAATATCGACAGGTTGTAGTGGGATTCCGACAGTCGCGAGCCAAGTGGCCAGCTTGGTTACAATTGTAACACACAACTTGGCCTCTACCTCTTCCGGTCATCCCACCACGGCCGTGACCGCCAAAAGCACCTCTTTCGGAGGCGCCACCGCGGTAACCATAGCCATCATTATTCTGGGCCTCATTGTGTACTCGGTAGGCGTCAAAGGTTCGCTCTCGCATAAGGTCATAAGTACGACACTCTTCTTCATTATGCCCTATGGACTTACAGAACTGGCAGTAGGGGTTTTTGGGAGCCTGAACATATCTCTGAAGAAGATGGCAGTGCTCAGGGCAGTGCTGGCCAGAGGTTCGGAAAATCTCACAATATAGAACACTGGGAGTGAATTGGTTGGGCGCGCCCGTATTTAGGTAAGTTCTGGCCACGTGGCACTGGTCCCTATCGTGACCCTTGGACCGACATTTCGTACACCAGACCTCCTCTCGACTGGTTTTAGCTTTCTTCATATCGCGAAGCTCCAGAGCCATCGCTGCCAGCTGCGCTTGGATTTGGGCAATACCAGAATCATCTCCGACGGGGGCGGTCTCTAGCTTCATTACGATTTCCATATCCTCTTGCTGGTCAGCAACCTTCTGTTGCATGAACAAAGTTCTGATATGCGGCAATAATGCGGCGATAAACCATTCCTTGTGCTGCGCAGGACTAATGGTAAAGCTGACTTGGTCCAGTAGAACTTTGAATCTCTGATCAAAGTCCCACACTGATTCGTCGCGTCACTACTGAATCTCTTTGAGTTCAGTGATGCTCTGCAATTCTGATTTCGGTTTCTTAAATTCCTTAGTGATGGATGCCTTGATTTCATCCAAAGTGGGGTGCTAATTACTGGAGAATTTCATGAACCAGGTCAAATCCCGGTCGCGAAAGGAAGTAATGAGCTGCGCGTTTCTCACATCCAGGTCTGTAATACTCTTCGCGTTCCAGACGGCCTCACACAAAAACCAGAACTGGTCTGGATCTTCTGATCCCGTTCCTTTGAAGATGGGCATCTTAATGTCATCAGCTAGGTGGGCCATGGTGGTTCTGGGAGGGTTGGGAAGGGGACACGACATTGATGGGGGGGGTTTACTGGGGCAGATTGATCTGTGGCTGGAATACTCAGACTTGGTTTCCTATCACACTGCGACCGAACTTTAGGGGTAACAAAGCGACGCTGTGGGGTGATAGGAGGGTTTCCAACCAAAGGGTTTTCTGTAGGGTCTGGATGTTGAGGGTTTATAGGGGGAGGTGTGGTGGTCTGACCTGAGGAGTAGGACTCAAAATATATTTTGTACCTTTGCTCGCTTCGCGGAAAAATACTTTTCTCGTCGAAGGTATCCTCACTTGCAAACATATGTTAGTACCACTAAACTAACAGTCTGATTCAAATAATAATATACCCTTTTCAACCAATAGTATTTTAATCTTCAAGCTGAAGGAATTTAAAAACTTACCACGGGGGCCTTTGAAAAACTGTCGTTCAGCTTCACTGAAAGAGGTGCTCGTGTCAATGGCAAACTCTGTCACAAAGGCTTCCAACGTTCACATCGTCCAGAAGTCAACAGCGTGGGATACCTCGTTGTTCACGTGTTGCACAAGATTGACCCTCGCAGGGGTCCACGCGGGAAACCATCGAGCTTGGAAGTTCGTCCTTCTCTCTGTTAACCTAGACAACCACTGATGCAACTCTATGTGGATACTACCAAAGAAAATTTCATAAGCATCACAAAAAACATACCTTTGTAAAAAGTCACTTTCCCTACACCGCGGATTGGCGTTCTCTTGCTGCGCAAATTTCAAACAGATCTCAGCAAACCAATCACTGATTTCCTTCATAGAGGGCCTCCAGAACATAGCCCTTGAGGTACAATGTAAACCCCTCTTGAGTAGGTACTGAGTTCAACCGGCAACGGAACCAATTTGTTGGGCAATAGGGCAGACGCGGGGTTAATCCTTTAGTGTCACACCAACAAAAGACCCACAGTGTTGGCCCTTTCGGCAACAACCTGCGCGCAGGTTGCAGTCTCACCCGAAATAGCTATGGGGTGCCGCAGAATCAGGTTTCTACAAGCAGAGAGGGGGATTACTGTACCTTAGCCTTTAATAACCTTATTAATCAATAATTATAATGCTTTACCATTCATTCACATATAACTTCGCAGATAAATAAACAGTCGTGACTTGCTCAACCCACAACAGGGAATTCACAGCGAAGCTAAATATTAGCAACGATCTAACTTATCAGATGTATACAGTTATTAATGCATAAAAGACAATAGAAATAGAAACAGCACAAGAAACCACAACACCGGATATAACGTGGTTCACCCCCAGTGTAGGGGTTACGTCCACAAACTGTGTTCTATTCAACTTGCTACAAAACCACAGTTTGATCTGCGCACTCAGCTGCAAATCCCTTCAGTCCTCAAAAAGCCGCGCACACAGCAGCAGGCCCCTGCGCACACAGCTACAGGTCTTTCCTCAATCCTCTTTACAAAAAACCTATGCGCACACAGCTGCAGAGGTCGTCCACGCACACAGCTGGGACTTAAAATTTCCTTACAAAATCAACCTTAGCTTCGCCTTAATCTTTCTTACATCATAAAACCTAACCTATCTTCTTTACACAAGAACTTATTTATACTGCGCATTTTTACAAAACCATGGTCTTAAACCATGGGCACCCAAAACCCTAAACCCTGGATTTAAACCAAGGGTTTATTACAAAAAAGGAGTTTTAACTTCCCTCGACACCCCTAAGACTGTTTTGACCCGTAACTCCGCTTACAAACTTTCTCATTAACCGCGGAGTTACCCATCCATGGAGTACGCGTCCCAATAGAAACACCGAACCGATCACATCCTTTATCTTAGAAATTTTTTTGAGTGTTGTAGAAAATTTGGGATATCACTCAACCCCAAGAAAACAATATTTGTTGTGATCCAAGGGATCTTGTTAGGCTGTGTAGTCTCTAAAGATTAAATTTTTATTGAACCTAAGAGAACCCAATCCATATCCAATATCACTTACCCCTCAAACAATAAGGCTTTCCATACATTCTTAGGAAATATTAATTTTGTCAAAAGATTCATCCCCAACTTCTCTGAAATTGCTCGTCCCTTACAAAAAATGATTAATAAAGATGTTAATTTTAGTTGCGGAAATAATGAAAAGGATTCATTTAAGAATATTATAGAATCTATATATAAATCCCCAACTCTTTTTCATTCTTGATTTTGATAAGTATTTCATACTTTATACATTTGCTTCAAATATCTCATATGTTGTTGTTCTGACTTAATGCAATCAGCAAGACCATGAAGTCCCCATATCATTCATAAGTTCAAATTTCAAATGAGTGGAGTTAAACTATCATGAATTTGACAAACAATATTTTTTTGTATTTAAATGAGTTAAACATTTTCATCCTTACCTCCTGAAATATAAAACTAAAGTTATCGTTCCATGCTTCGTTGTGGGGAATTCATTAGTACAAAAGGATTTGGGAGAAAAAATAGCTCCTTGGATGGAAGCTGTTCAACAATATGACCTTGAAAGCAAACCTTCCAAGGTGGTAAAATGGAAAGGTATTTGTAGGATAGATACCAAATCAACTCATTTACCTATGGATAACTTTGATGTTACATAAATGGATATCTAGTCCAAAAGGAAATTTATTTTATCCCTCCTTCTCAAGATTCTTGGTACTCAAACATAAGAATTTTTATTTAAAGAGGAAGTGGTCTTGATAATTTAGAACTTAAGAAAATAAGAGCATGCAAATTAAAATCATCTCCTTATCAGCTGATAAATAATATCCTTTTTAGGAAAAATTCAGATGACATATTCCTTCATTGTGTTGATAAAGAGGAAACTAAATCAGTTTTAATAGAGTTGCACTATGGCCCCATTGGTGGTCATTTAGGAGGCGATACAATTGCACATAAAATACTTAGGGATGGTTACTATTTTCTTACCTTGTTCAATTATTCTTATGCATATGTTAGAAAATGCTAAGACTGTTAAAAAACTATTGGTAGGGTTATGAAGCCTGCTTTTCCACTACAACCAGTTTTAGTGGAAAGACCATTTCAACAGTGGGGTATTGATATAGTTGTACCAATTAATCCACCCTCATCCATGCAACATAAGTATATTATCATCGCCACCGATTATTTTACCCTGTGGGCAGAGGAATCACCTTCCATGTAGCAAATACCAATCAAGTTATTATTTTCTAGAATCTTCTATTATTACTAGGTTTGGTGTACCTGAATCTTTAGTATTTGATAAACCTTATTATTTATCCTCTGTGTAACTAGCAAACTTAACTTTAGAGAAAGATATCAGGGTTATCTATTCTGCAGGTTACTACCCTCAGGGTAATGTCTTATCTGATTCCACCAATAAGAATTTATTGAAGATTTTGAAAAGAGCCATCGCCACACATCAACGAAATTGGCATACTTCCTTACACAATGCATTTGGCCAAGATAGGGTAACACCCAAATACATTGCGGTAGGGAACTCAACTTTATTTTTGTTCTATGGTACTGAATCCAGTTTGATTAGGCTTTGGTTTCTAATAGAGATCTGTAATTAGGTGATCTAGTTTTAAAATGGGATAAATCACATGAGGACAAGGGTGAACATACCAAGTTTCAACACCTCTGGCTAGAAACTTATGTTATTGCTGAGAAAATGGGCCCAAGCACTTTTAGACTCTAGACATTGCAGGTTCATTCTGAAACCTTTCTGGTGAATGGAATGATTCTTAAAAAATATTTCCATTAATATCTATTAGATCATTAAACGTGTACATAATTTATTTTTATTTTCTTTTAATAATTGAAAATTTTACTTTTCTCCGATTTGGTTTGCTCATATTTTCATCATATATGCTAAAGTAAATTAAGTGTCAAATAATGTACATCTCTATCGGTTTTCCTTTTTCCTTTTGATTATACTCATTTCATATGTAAATAATTCCACTTGTCGTGATAGTCACTTTTAGAGTTAATCTAGATCAATTTCTTAAAATAGATAATATTCATTTTTTATCAAGAATCATTAAATTCGTGCAATTTTTAAATCATGAATGTATTTATTAGTTACTTATTGTGAGAGAAGGTATTTGTGAATAAATAAATCCCCGTGGTTCAGGTTCTAGTTTGTTAATTTATTCAAGGTAATTGTGGTCAGAGATGGTCTATGGTCCTTCCCATTCAATGAAGATTTACTTAAATATGAAACAAATCGGTTATGAACATTAAATATTTGTAAATGCGGTCAAAATTAGCCCTCACCATCCCGTCTTGCTATTATAGTGAAAATAATCGGTAAATTATTTCTTTAAATCCTTGTACTCGAAAAAATATTTACAAATATAAAGTATTAGTCATCTTTCAAGCTCATTTACAATCTCATAATTTGATTGATTTGTTCCATTCATAAAATTATTTGTTTCCATGAAATTGGGAATAGAAGGTCTCAATAATGAGCTGGTCCGCTCAAGATCATGTGAATCATTGGTATGACATTACCAAAATCTAGTTACCAAGTTGTGGTAGTGTCTCTCGATCTTCTGATCGAGAGATAGGGGGTCTCAATAATGATCCATCCAACTCATCTCTGAGGATTTTTTTGAGTGACGTTGTCCTTTGATTACTAATCTAGGGAAACGATTCATTCTTTTATAAAGCATAAAGAATTGAAAAGTTTAAGTGAATAAAATATAAATGAGTAATTTTAATAGTTATTTTATGAATAGAACATGTTTCAGACATTTTCAGAAAAATAAATGACTATATCCTTATACCGATGATTTTGATTATCTTCAAATTTTGGGTACTCAGTTTTGACGAGGTAATATTATCCACCTTATCTACGAAGCTAAAATATTTATTAACGGTTTGTGGAGGGATATGAATGTGTCGACAATTATAAAATTATCAAATATAATCAAACACTAATTTGTTTCAGATTGATATTATTTGATTTCTCAGGGTAGATAGTAGACCATATTTTACTCAATCCATTGGAAGAAGTTGAAAAGAGATAACTGGTTAACCTAGACACGTCGCCATTTGTTGGAAGCCAACAACCTTATCATATTTTTATTATGTTAAGTCAATAAAATATGATAACATATTCATACCTTAATAATTTCTTGAGAAATGTTATTAAGGAGTTCCTTCAGAATCTTTGATTTTGAAGGTACTCCTAATTTGAGGAAATTTAACACTTGAAGAAAAATCATTGTTATGTTGTCAATCCTATTTTGTTTAAGTATCATGGATGGTTGATTTTTACAGCTTCTAAACTATGCTTCCCATGTAGTCATTTTTCTTATGTTGATTTTGTAATATTGGTTTTACTTTCAGTGTCATTGTAACCTAATACCAAAAAAACCATAGGAACCAATTTTTATTTCGATGTCATTAATTAGGTTTTACAAAGTTTGTTGTGGAAAATAAGTTAGGTTTTTAGACATTGGGACAACACTAATGAGTATTCAGTTCTTGCTCAAGTGCATTTAATAGCTATCAAAAATCTTGATTAGGATTTTTTCTATCCCATTCACCTTCTATGAACCTGCTGGAACCCTATCCAATTTTTCACTCTGGTTGATACCAGCATTATAACCTCAGCTGGTACATAATATGAGGCATCACCACTACACCATGTCCATAATGGGTTTGGTGTTGTGTCTCAAGTAGCAAAATATCATTCATATTTCTTTAGAGTCTTTCAACAGAGTCAAGGGCAATCCAATTTGGTCCTTTGCACCTATTCACTTGAACATTTACTCTTTTGTTAAGTTATCATTCATATTTAACTTGTTTCAATTTTTACAGGTATCGGACCTCTTCTGTTGCAAGATTTTTTTGTGTGTGCCCTTGACGAGGCATTCCTGGGTAAGCATTACCCTCTATCTAGTTCAGAACCCCTAGGGTTTTTGAGTTCAAAATTCGTGTGAAGGATGAGTTTTATGGATTGTTTGTGCTATTGAATTACACTTCCATGGTGAGATCACACTAGTACACATGAGGAATTAGCTACTAAGTGACTAAAAATTCTAGTCACCATAGGTTTTTCAAGTGATTTACTACTAAATATAAGCAATTTTGATTGACCCAACTATAAATGACTAATTTAGTCACCAGTTAACAAATATGACTAGATAATAAGTGACAAAGTTAAAAATGACTAACATAAATGACTAATTTAGTCATGGAATAAAAAAATGACTAGCTAGAAGAATATGAATTAGTCATTTATATTTTTAATTGTGTCATGGAAAATTGCAAATTTGACAATGAAGTGTAAATTTTGTAAATTGTCTACCTTCTATTAGTAATATTGGTGCCATGCACCTCGATCTTCAGAGATACAACAAAGCAATTGAACAAATTTTCTCTTGACCATCTTTATCTCTATTACACCATTGAAGCAAACCCGGTTAAGCATGTGCCAAAGGAAAATTAGGTACCTACGTCAATTACAAATTAGGTACTAGAACTAGTACCATATCGATACCCAGCTAGAAGCATCATAGCTAGATGTTGATCCTTCGATAACATAAGAGTCCCTGCAAGTCCCATACATTTGAGGTGATTTTCTAACTTCAATATAACTATATTCATGATCTGTGACCGTCGAACATCTAGCTGCACTAGTCAACGTAGCTTTACTAGGATGAGTTCCTTTAAACATCATAGCAGTTGATCCAATATATAATAATTCAACCGGTGGAAGCACCAAGAACAATATTTTAACCAATCAAAGACTCAATTATAATTAAACTGGGGTCCTGACCCAGAACCAGTATCAGATCCATATGCAATATAAAGGTAGAGTCCCGAACCCATCTCGTAATTTTAGGTAAATATTTTGATTCCTTGAATCTTAATACAGGCCTCATGACTTCGCAAAATATGATAAGTATGCGGTGATGACCTCTCCTTATCACTATAAAGTTAAACCTCCTTTATGCATTAGTGGCCAGGTAAGTTTTGCATCTGGCCACTAATTCATGATGTGCACAACTCTTCTTGGCCAGTGTCCTCGATCCAAGTTTATTATATATGATTATACTATAACAAAAAATACCATTAAAACAAATATTATATTTATAAAAAACACAAATTATTATATTTATATAAAACACAAATTAATTAAATTTTATATTAATCCTAATTTATAAAACTAAACAACTTATGTGATCATTATTAAAAAAAATTAATATATAACCAATTAACATAATTTATATAATAAAATAATAAAAATAAAACAATAAATATATAAAAAAACAAAAAAATCTATATAATTTATATAATAAAATAATAAAAATAAAACAAAAAATATATAATAAAAACAAAAAAATCTATTATGAAAATGCAACTATCGACCCAAATCTATACCCAACAACTCTCCAACCACCCATCATTCATGGTCGATGGTCAATTTTCCTTAACCCATGGATATTTCATCCTTGAATTCGGTCAATGACTACTCAACCAACTCGTTGGCGCCAAATAGCCTGTCTAAACAAACTATATTTTGCGTTGGCTAGAGGCCAGGAGCATTTGGTGGGTTATGAGGGGAAAGTAGTGTGAATAGTGCCAATTTTTGGAGAAAATTTAGCACATGAAAATTATAATGGAGGATAAACGCTACTTGTTCAAAGGTACAGGAACAAACCCTCTTTAACTTTACATCATACATCTTTTTACAAGTTATTTTGCATTTTTTCCTCTTTGATGTAACGTGAGCAATTTTTTTTTTAATGAAAAGGACTATACATAGCTCGAATTTAGTTTTGAAGGTGCTCGAAATTAGTTTTGAAGCTTCTCTAGTTATCAAATCATGGGATTTTCAAATTGATGGTTTTAGGTCATGAGTTCAATACCCTTGCCTCATAATTTTGTATGGCCCTGTATTTTTACCTTCGAAATGAAAAATAATGCTATATTTGGGCCCTTTAGAGAAAGTCCAAGTAAATTTTAGGCCTTGAGAAGGGAATTGGGTAAAAAGTGTTCTAGATTTCATTGTTTGACATATTTCCAAGACTCTTTATTCTCACCGGTGTAAAAAGGGATTTTTTCCAGCTTGATAAGATTTTAGATCTTTATAGCCTATCCACAGGGTTTTCGTTAGTTGGTAAAGGGTGCTTCATAAATAAATAAAGGTTCAAATACTTAGATATATGTTTTGTCCCTCGTATACTGCTTCGTCATTAAGACGAAGGGATATCCCATTTACTATAGGATATCCCATTTATTGTTGGAGAAATTCCTTACACCAGTTTGAATTTATAACTTTGAAGAGGGTTCCACTACTGGTCAGGGTATACTTCTACCTCTTTGAAGTGTTTTCACTGTAGTCTTCACCTTTGAGATCTTGTAGTATGCATTAATGTGTCTCTTGTAGCATATTTAGGAAGGAATCTTCTAGCATCAACAAGTCTAGGTGAATCCTTGAGTTTATTTGGAGTTCTAACATATACAAACATTGTTATGGATCAGCAAGGTCAAGAAACATCTCAGTCAATTTGAAGCATTTTTTGTGACTGGAAAATTAAAGATCGTTTAGGTCTTTTGTGGCTCATTCTTGAATTAAGGTTAGGATTCTCCCCGTAAATTTATTTGAAGAGACAAGTTTTATGCATTTAATTGATGGTGATGAAAATTTTATATACTAACAAAGAGAATTGTCTCTTAGGTTTGTACATGTCACTGAGCATTGATTTTGTTTGCGAAGAATATTTTTGAGGCTAAAAACCTTACCTATTGTGCACTGATAGTTGCTGAATTTTTTCATAGTGTTTGAAAGAATAGAGTCTTTACTACGAAGTTAATACCCCATTTTTTGAATGGCCTGATTGATAAAAAAGTATTAAGGAGCATAAATCCATTTCATGAATGCTTCCTTTTCTTTGGAAAGCATTGTAAGGCATGTATTTCTTTGAATTATTGAGTATTAAACATTAATGATACCCACTTTGCAAAAAAAAAATTGCAGTTCTCTTAGAAGCAAAGTGCTACCACATGGTTCACATTGGCAGGCCTTGATGGAATCATAATACTCATCCTTTTGCACATCTTTTGAGTGGATACCTAATTTAAAGAAAGTTCCTTTCACCCATGTAATCAAACCAATTTTCCTATCAGCTGCTTCTTTTCTTTTTGAGAAAATTGTGCTGGCAAAAGCCTTCAACTATATTTTTTGTCACATTATTAAACAATGAAGTTTTTATGGTAACCACAAAGAGATGTTTGTTTGAAAACCTGCCTTCGGGCGGTCCTTCATCCTTCAAGTTCAGAAAACAAGATAGATCTCTTCTACTAAGTAGTCTCTTCCTAGATTTCCTCTTATGGTCAAATCAAGTTCTTGAAGAAGCATAAGCCAATGAATAATTCTTGACTTCATGGTTGATTTATTCATTAGGAAATCTTTGTCAAAATGGTCTAGATTCTGTATTAACTATGGTTGGGAACACAAATACATAATGGTGAAACTTTTGAAGTGTGAATAAAGAGTAAGACAACAACCAACAATTATTTTTCCTTTTCACTGTAATTTCTTTACGTGCCTTGTAAATTTTTGACATTGTCACAGATAGTGTGCCACTTTTCTATTTTTTGTCCCAAAACTACTCAAAGAACAAAGTTTAGAATGGAAAAGTCCATTCAAGGCCCCTTAGAATGGGAGTAGAAGTTATTTTTTTTCAGCTCCAAAATAGTATTTCCACATTCCCTAGTCCATTCAAATGGGAAATCCTTATCCAACAAAGCATTAAGAGGAGCTTCTAGCATGTTGAATATTTGATGAACCTTCATAATACCTAGATTGGACTAGGAAGCTACAAGCTTCCTCCTTAAGTTTAGCTGGTAAAGATAAGGTATTGATTTATCATATGCAGGATCCACAAATACATCATTCTTCAAATGACATCAACAAGCACCATTCCTTGTGTCATGAGCATTTTACTGTTGTTGTGACTCAGGGCCATCTAAACATTTTTTCTATCCATTTTTGAGTTTACCCCATCTCGCTCTATTTACAATGTTCATATTATACACACTATTTTAGCACCTTAGGTTTAGCTATTTTTTTAGTCCCTAGGATTTTTATTACCCTAGTTCATGTCTATTTTGTTGGACATCATTTCGAGTCCCGTTAACCTCACTCTGTTCATCTGTGGACATTGATGAAATTATTTTTCTTTATTTCTGCAAGGTCTTTTCTAAATTAGCTAGAGCATAGGCGTTCACTACCTTGATGAGTCTGGAAATGTGTTGGTCACTGCCCTTTGGAAGGTTTCTGGTGCAATACATAGTACAAATGGTAACGCCTATATGAAAAGGTTTCCCATGTTTAAGAAAAGATAGTGTTGCTAAAAAACCATCCAGGAATTAAAAATCACTCTTTTACAAATGATTTATCAAGGACCTGATCAATAACAGGTAAGAGGAAATGATATTTGCATGTGGTTTTGTTCAACTACTTGTATTTGATACACCCTCCATTTCTTTGTTTATTTCTTTAGAGAAGATACTAAGGGTGATTCCCATTTACTGTTAGATATAGAATAGATAAACCCTACATCTAATAACTTTTAGAACTCTTCCCTAACAACCTCCATCATTTTCCAATTCAGACTTCTCTAAGGATGTCATATGAACATGTAAAATCCCCTTTGCACGTCACGACACTTTTCTAACATCCTTTTTTTCTAATGTAGAAAAACAATTAGTGTTGCTAATGTTTTTCCATCTTTAGGGTGCTTCCCATTTACTATCAGATATAGGATAGATAAGCCCTACATCTAGTAACTTTTGAAACTCTTCCCTAACAACCTCAATTTTCCAATTCATCCTTCTGTAAGGCTTCCCATCAGAATTCAAAACACCTTTAGATAATATGTAGCACTGGAATAACTGAGGTGGAATACCCTTTAGGCCTATGCATGAGAATGAAAAATCTTGTTTGCAGGTCACCGACACCTTTCTAACTACTCCTTTTTCAATATAGAAAGTGTTGAATTGATTGTTGGTTTGCCATCTTCTATTTCTAAATTGAAAGAGTTATAATCACATACCTTTAGAATTGAAGTGTGAAGTTTCTCTATGTTCTCTTCCACTGTTTTGGGGTCTTCCAGGAAATTTATTGTTTGTTGTGTTGAGATTATGTCTAATCTTCACTTGAGACCATGTGCCGACCCACTCTTTGATGTATTGGTGGATTTATTGATCCTACATGTGATAATTGACCCACCTTATTGTATTTATCTATATTTGACTCATTTGACAAATCTAACCATTCAAGAAATGTGGTATTGACTTCATAGTAAAAATCACACCAGTAATGCATAAAAAATGGAAGCATATTGTTCTATGCACAGATTATGCACCAAGTGGGTTTAATTCAAACCAATGAGGGAATCCATTGTGGAAAATTTCACAATACTTTTGTACGAAAATATATTTTTGAGATATGGCATCTCTAGGGAGCTTGCCATTGATTAAGGAACACCATTTTTGTAAACAGAATCATAAAGGCCTTAAGGAGGAGTATTGACTCTGACACAAGAATTCCATCCCCTCATATCCATAAGAAAGTGGCAATGTTGGAATTACTAACCATGAACTAGAGAACATCATTACAAAAATGGTGGAAGTTCAAATGAAGGTTTTCAAATAAATAATTTTGGAGGTAATGTGAATTTATAGAGTCACTTGGAAGATAAAAACCAGCTTTAGTCCCTATGAGGTAGTTTATGGAAAGAAACCAGTGCTACCAATTCAGTTAGAGATTAACACTCTGATAATAACTCATATAAGCATGGACTTGGATGAATCTCAGAAGGAAATACTGCTACAACTTGATGCGTTTGATGAGCTAGGTTAAAAATCCTCATTTTAGGCCTCGAGTGTGCTAAAACAATGAAATAAATGGCATGACAACTTTCTAAAGGAAAATAAATTCCAAGAGGTCGTGCTTTTGTTTACAATTCCAAATGTGAGGAGTTTCCAGGAAAGTTCCAATAAATATGGTTATGTTGATATGTTGTTGCAGTGTCTTCTACTAGAGCTATCAAGTTGAAGATGATTGATGATCACGAAACATAGAAAATGCCAAATGTGTACAAGTTTCATTTTTTACAAAAAACTGCTGGACAAGGAACTTTGTCTTTATTATCATTTAACAAGGAGGCATTAGAATCACAAAACATGTATGAATATTCTTGTGCTTGTTAACTAGAAAATTAATATGTGAAAAATTCATTATAAGTCCCTCTTAAGTTTACTTCACAACCTTTTGGGGTGAAAAGTTAAAAAATAGTTGTTATTGAAAATCCATTTATAGAGGGAAAAATCTATAAAATAAAAGTTGGGTTTCAGGTCTGAGTGGAAACTAAGATCATGATAGTAAAGGTCATATCGATATATTTCCAATGGTAGCCAAGATAAGCCATTTTTTTCCATGTCTGGTAAGATTATCGCATTATGCATGAAATGGAGCCTAAAAATTAAAAGTTGGTTGTAGTTTGTTAAACCCGGGTAAAAATTGAGTTTATCGACTTGAAGTAAAGTTAAAGACCATTCCAATGTCTCACCATTGAGACTGAATGGACACAGTTTACTCTGATCCGTGTCATTTTCATGTCCTAGGTCTGACATCACCAATAAAAACGATGACAAAAGAAATCAAGTGTTAAAACTAGAAGAGTGCAAAATTTGAATTTGCTTCTTGGAATCTAAACAAAAAGTGTCTTAACAGTAAGACTACCAATCTCATTTTTTTTAAAATACAAGAATTCCTTATATGGTACATTATATGAAATTTCAACTCAAAATGGGCCTCCTAAGGAAAATTAATAAAATAATAGTTAAAATAATAAAATAATGTTTACTAATTTTGCAGGAAGAAAAGAAAAAACTACTTTTTTTTTCCGTATTTTCGACATATCTCCTAGTGTTTTTTCTCAAATTTGGATCAAGAGAGCTTGTTGGATGTGGAATTAAATTTCACATCCAACGAGTAGCCACTTGGCATACTTTTGATGGGCCCCTCTACCCCAAAAACAAGAAATACCTGAAAAAATGTGATGATGACATCATCATCACATTTTTCAGGTATTTATTATTTTTGGGGTAGAGGGGCCCATCAAAATTATACCAAGTGGGTACTCACTGGATGCAGAATTTAATTATGCATCCAATGAGCTCTCTCGATCGAAATTTGAGTAAACACACAGGGAGATATGTCGAAAACGAACAAAAAAGTAGTTTTTTTATGATACCTATCCTCATATTTATATTAAAAATTTGTTTAAGAGGTGCTCCCTTTTTGAATTTTACAGCATTTTTATTGGCTAATACATGATGACATGGAATTTGTATTATTTTTGGAAGGCCCATTTTAAATTGAAATTTCTTCTAATGTGTATTTTTCGATTTTGTAGAAAAAATGTAGGTGCAGAACAAAGGTTGTCTATAGCTTTTTAGGAAAAATGCAAATGTATTGTGTTTGCATTGGGAAATGTATCAAAATACAAAAACATGTCCATAGGGATGTGTTCTAGTGGTTGAAATAGGTCATTGCCATGTTAATGGCCCAGGTCAAACCCCAGTGAGCATAGAGCCCTGGATTTTAAGGTGGTGATGTTTGATGGGATTCATATGCAACATTAATTTTGAAGAAAATAAAAGCTCAATCATAACAGGGAATGGAAAATTTTGAGTATTATTTCTACCTTCAAGGAAGATGGAAGGATCATTGATGTTTCGTTATATGAGTTTTCATAGACGATGAAGGAGAAAAACACATGGAAAAAATGGTAAATGAATGCAAAAGGCACACCTGCAGTTTTTCAAAACAACTTTAGGTGCACTATTACGAGATGAGAAAAATTAAAAAAAAGGTAATAAAGGAAGGAATAACATTAGTTGAGAGACAAAAGGATTCCAGATCATGCCCTCAATCATGAAGTGGATCTTCCTGGAAATTGCATCACTTAACTAAAAGATATCTTAATTGCAAACGCATCAGGATTACATTGTTATGCTAAGAAATAAAACCACAGTAATAATCTTTGTAATACATGGTATAGGGTCTAAGAAACGTATGCAATTGGTAAGCACATGATGATTACTTGTACCTTGAGATGGTTATGATTCTAGATAAATATTAAGTCTTGACATTTTATTAGGAATTTGTGCATGGGTTGTCAAAGGAAGCGTGTTGAGGAACTAGATGACCCCATATTGAAATTTGAAATCAGCATGATTTTCCCTAGGGAAGTAAGTAATAGAATGTCTCTTTAGAGTTCACACTTGACCATTATTTCTTGTTGCAGAATGAGTTGTGGAGGCACATTTATTCATGCAACATGGCAGCTTGTGTTTCACTTTACGTTTATAGATACCTTCTATTTTATCTTGTGGACTATTGATGAGCAAAAAAAATCCTTTGTCTATTTAATGTAGCTTTTATTAGCACTATGATATTATTAGTGCTTTTTATGTTAGAAAATTCATTTTTGAAAAATTTATGTCAAGTTAGAATTATAAAGAAATTGAAGATCTGTTTGTATATTCAGTCTCCAATTTATGTCACTCCAAATTAACTGATATGTTTCTTGATCTATCCACGTCACTCATAAGATTCATCTTAAAAAACCTATCCAAACGCTTAGAGACACCATCATTCCCCAATACATATTTGTATTATGTTATATTATTATATAGTATATTAGTGATATTGCAATCCCCATTTTTAGTTCTTTTTATGTTGTTCAATGCTAAGTTGCTAACCTACTTGCTAACTGTTTTCTCATGCATTTAGCTTGATTTTGCTTTATAATAGATTTTTTATTTCCCTTACTCTTACCCTATAGGTTTGGAAGTTGGTGGAGAAATGAATTTGACATCTAGTGTTTATATTTCACAGTTGGCTCTTAAACATCATCAAGACAAAAACAGCAGCAGCGTATGATCATTTTTACTGGAAGGTTATTGCAATTAAATATTTACTAATTTAATTTTCATAAAGATTTTTTTTTTTAATATTTCTCAACATTTTTTTGTTTGTTTCGGCCATGTTAAGTCTGATAAAAGGATTCTTGATTTGATTGGAAAGAAGTTGAAGAAAAATAATGTAGTGCTTGATATTGTAGATTTTGGATAAGATGACGATGGCATCCGTGAATAGTAATGAGAAATGTCATATCGTTCATGTGCCTGCAGGCTCAAATTTTCTCACATATGTCCTTATCAGGTACACAATATTTTTGCATATACTTTGGAGTGGAATATTATAATGTTACTCATTTAATTTATACTACTAAATTCATAACGTGAAATTCTTGGTTGCAGCTCTGTTATCTTTACAGGGGATGGAGAAACTAGAAGTGGATTTGCAGTTGCAATTGCGGCTTCTGCAACTGTTGCAACGGCAACTTCTGTTGGAGGTGCGAGAAGTTTTTATTTTGCTGTTGATCCTAATTTGGACCCATAATTGGCTCTTTCTCTTCGTGTTCCAATGGAAGAAGAAAAATCAAGACAAGAAATTGCATCTCGATGGGCTGCATAGGAAACAACTGCAAAAGTTGCAAATGAGGGACATGAATAGGGTGCAAGTTCCCATGATGTGACTATGGCAGAAAAGACCACTAATGCAATGGTTGAAAAAAAAAGAGAGATGACATGATCCAATGGTATTCATCTTTTTTATATAAGGATTAGAATTTGAATTCATATCGGTCACACCTTTGTATTGAGGGTCAGTTTCAAATAAGTTTATTTTTTTAGAACTATCATTAAAAATACGTTTTACAAGACTAAATCTATCCAATATAACGGTGTATCTAATTGGATTGTAGTATTTGCATCTTATGGTTGTGGTAAAGAAATTTTTTCACTGTTGACTTATGCCAATAGAAGTGCATAATCTAAATCCTTATGACGGTTTAGTTTGTTTCTTTCTTTTAATCTATTTGGATACTTGTAAGATTGCTATTATCTTTTCTCCAAGGAAAAAAATGTTCCTTCATATTTCAAGAAGAATGAAAGTTACATTTTCAAGTGCTACAAGGAACATAAACAACAAGGAAAACCTATCACAACTGTCATTAGTGCCCTATCTATTGTCAAAAATAAAATAGGTTCATTGCATAAAAAGTCAAATGCCCACCAAGAGGCTCTGTAAAAGTCCATAAATTCAAAAAATACCTTGGAGATTCAAAGCCATTAAAAGGAAACAGTTTATCACATAAGGAATATAACCCGTACCATCAGGAGGAAACACTAGTGCCTATCATCAGAAATCACATCAGAAAATAAGGAAATGCAAACTAGCCAAGGAAATGTTTTGGATTTTTTCCCTTGATGATGATTCCCATCCTCTCCATCTTCCACCAGCACCAAGAGTTCTTCGGAAACTTCAATTTTTGCTTGAAATCCTGTTTGCTTGGATGTTGTGTTCCCTGTAAGCATGGATGGAAAGTAAAATACAGAATCTACCCATCAGGAGATGGATCTGGTTAAGAATTGGCTATAGGAATAAGTTATGCATTTCTGATTTTCCTTGTTCCCATTCAATCTTCAGCTCAGGATCCCCAAAGACCTATAAACCTAAAGACCTTCCAACCCCTTCTCCAAATAAATTCCAAGTAGAGGAGCCAGAGATTTCTTCTCTTCCCATTTGATTGAGTGCATTCCTAGACCAAGTTTTAAAGGGAAAGTGATAGCATCTGAGGTAAACCAAACACACCCAACACCACATCTCATTGGGTTTCCTTAACCAGCACTGTCAAATAAACCCCATGGACTAGTTTTGTCAATCTACAATAAATTAATAACCCTAATTTCCTTGGACATTTCTCTTTTGGACCACTTATATTGTTGGTACAGGTGCAGTGTCCATTGGAAGTTATGAATCTACGAGCTAGCAGGAATGTGGTAGTTCTAGACTTTGCCTATAAAAATAACACTATTCCAATATGAGAGAGCACTTTCTAGCCCACCATTGATGTTGCAAGAAGTGGTATGTATTTTCAATATATGTAGGGGATACTGGGGATAGAATCATTCAGTTTTTGCAATAATAAATCATCGAGGTTGTATTATGTGTCTAAATTATGGAAATATATTGTTTGAAAACTCTGGGACATATTTGTTTAAATACACAGATATTGCTTAAAATTTCATGTCTTACTAATATTGTCATTATACTCTCTATTAGTTGATATTGGATTGTAAGAATGGTTGGTAAGGTGTTCATTAGAGCTGCAAAATGTTTCTAGTTTGTAATCTCAAAACTCTTCAACAATCATCAGGAAATTGAGCCTGATTATATTTAGCTTGTCTGGCTTTACCAAGGATTTTGATTAAATTTTTGTAACGAGATTGTTAATTTATTGTTTATGTGGTCAACATGTTAAGTCATTCTGAAAGTTGTTGCATGGAATATTTGAAGGCTCATTCTATATTTATGATTAGGAATAGATGCATTTGACTTAATTCTAAAACTTTGAAGATGTCAAAAGTATAGCAATGGAAAACCCAAGAGACATATCTTTTAAAATTTATACTATAGATATTGGCTTAAGGCTGGGTACTTCAATACACCCCATGCTCCCCCAGAATGTACTTATACTTGATGTATCTGCATATTGATGAATTCCTGTTTTATAAATAAAACATGACAATCTGCTCTCCTACCTGTACTTCCATAGGTTTTCATCCTTATTGTACCTGTACCTGCACCTTATTTACCCATTCAATATTAATAGTGTAAATGATTTTATGTATCCTTGTGCTTTCTTAATAATTTTGGGTCTTTTTTAATTTTTATTTGTTTATATGAGTGTTTGAATTCCCATGATTCAAGGATTTTGGAATATTGAAACTAAATGATATTTTTGCTGCTACATGATGTAGGGGGTTCTACACGTTTAATAGCGAGCAGTGAAGATCAAACTGTCAAGTTATGGAATGTGGAGACAGGAACTCAACTATTTTCTTTTAATTTTGAATCCCCAGCTAGAGCAGTGGACCTTGCAAAAGGGGATAAACTTGATGTAATAACCACAAATCCATTTATGGATTTTCCTTCAACAATTCCTCTTAAACGCATTGAGAAGGATCTTTCAAAGCATAAGCAAAAAAAAATTCTTCTATTTTGTTCTATTAACTTATATAATTCCTTTTTTCATGATTGGTTGATGCTTTTATGGATGCACTTTGTGAATGTCTTTCATTGTTAACATTGACTTGCTCCTGTTAGTTTGATGAGTTCATATGGAAATGGTTGCTTACTCTCATGCCAATCTACTATCTAGCATTGTTGATATTCTTATTCTTTCCCCCTCTCTTTTTGTTTTTTTGTTTTTGGGTAACTTGATTTATTTTTTCTATGGAAAATTTCCTAGGGGAAACCCTCTAGGAAATTCCTCACATTACTTGAATGGCTTCTGGGCCCTTGGGTAAATACTATTTGAGTACAACATGTGCTCCTAATCCATAGGTACTCTACTAGACTTGATCCCATGACCTCTCAATGACCTCTTCCCTGAAGCTGGTCAGTTATAACCAATGGAGCTAACCCATTAGGATTTTGGGTACCTTACCTAAAAGAAAACACTTCTAGGATAAGGAGACTATGGGATATAAAAAAAATATTATTATTGGAGACCAGCGAGAGTAGTGGTTTAGAAGCTTAATTTTGATAGTCTCTAAACACAATCTTCAATCTATGCCTTGAAATGGGTCGATTCAAACTAATTGAGATAACCCATTGGATTGTATTATGATTGGAGACCACCTAGACTAGTGGTTTGCAAGCATCAATTTTTTATGGGGTCTCTGAAAGCAATATGTGGAGCTCTTGTGTTTTCCTTGTGAATGGTGCATTTCCTTTTCCAACATAACTTTGGGTGAGAAATGGTTGTGGGGTTAATTCAATACATTTTTGGGCATGAAATCTCTTGACCTTGGATGTACTTACCTTTGTTCCTATAGATAATTGTGACATCAATCCCTTTATATGGTAAAATCACTCTCCACAAAAACCTCATAACATTGATGGTTATGATCTTACG
Source organism: Pseudotsuga menziesii (assembly GCA_001517045.1). Taxonomy (NCBI): domain Eukaryota; kingdom Viridiplantae; phylum Streptophyta; class Pinopsida; order Pinales; family Pinaceae; genus Pseudotsuga; species Pseudotsuga menziesii. Next base: position 375,161 of record LPNX010947816.1, read on the forward strand.
AAAATGTTTTTGGTTGTGAGATGAAAACAATCTTATTTGTATCCTTTCATTGCAAGAAATATTGCTTATAGTGGCACTTGAATAGTACAAGCACTCCAATATATTCCACTTATCTTCTTTAATGTATTTATTCTACATTTTTTTGTTATATATGTTGTATTTGAAAATACTTCTGTTAGTATCACTTGATTTTAAGAAATATTACATAGAGTGGCACTGAAATAACAAAAGCATGCCAATAGTTTCTGAGTATTCTTATATAATTTTGTATATGTTGTATTTTGGTTTAAATAAATTGTTGGGGACAACTTGGAAGTTTAAAAACTTGACCATTGCATGGAGAGTAGCTATAACAATGCAATTAAATTGTTTACTCAAGGGGGAGATTGGATTGTCGAACACACTAATGCTTGGATTGGTTATCATTGAAAATATTTGTTTGTGTAGAATGTGATGAATTAATATACAAAATAATGATTGTCAAGTTACTCTAGATACATAATGGTTTACATTGTAATAGTTCTTCAAGTCTTTAAAATGCATTTATTAAGTGCAAAAATGACTTGAAGAACTAGTACAAGGTAAGCCATTATGGATCTATAGTAACTTGATAATCATTACTTTGGATGTTTGAATGATGCAAAATTTGTTTGAATATCATCATTATCAAGCAATAACAACTTCTTAAAGGGTGCTAGCTCAATGGTAGAGCACCCACCTAATTATAGGAAGGAGGTTGGTGGTTCAATTCCTTTGTACCCTATCATAAATTTGTGACTACGAAAATGACTAAATTCACAAATATTGACTATTAGTAGCTAATTTACCATATCTAGTCATATTTAGCTTAATCATTTATATAATATCATCTAGTAGTTGATTTAGTCATATATTTGGTCATTAATTGCTGCAATCAATGACTAAATCAGTGACTAAATCCATGACTAAATTTGTGACTAAATCAATGACTAAATCATTGACTAAAGCAATGACAAATAAGTCAAGATATTAACAACTAAGTGAAATATGACTAAGTTAGTCAAGTTATAATATAGTGGAAATTAGCTAATATTAGTCGCCGACTCAAAACTAGTCATTTATAGATGGATTTTAGTCATTTTTTTAGATATTAATTTCTCATTTTTTAATAATTTCTCATTTTTTACTAGTGTCACTTTGAAAAACCCTCAATTTTATTTACTGAGGGATTTTTAAGTCGCTCCAAGACTTTTGCTAATTTTTCTTCCTTGACTTTTTAAGGGTTGTTAAACCCAGAATGGATTGTGTTCATATACATGTGTGTGTGTGTGTGTGTGTGTGTACATATATATTGGTGTGGATTAGACATATGAGAATCCAACAAATTGGTCATAATCTCTTTCTTGATATTCTAGAAACATTTATGTTCTGAAAACTATTTATCTATCTAGTTTTAATTTTGAACTATTACACTTATAAATACTATCCTTGCACTTTTTGCCTTTTCTACCTTGGCTGCAAATTTGTTAACTCATACCCAGTCTGTACTTTTAATTATATTATGGGCTTATAAAATTCTTAACACTTCTATCTTAAATGAATTATAAAATTATTGATATTTTCTTTGATAGCCTACGAGTTGTGCTTAGATAGTCATATGGCTTGCAATTCTTTTAAGAGATGTGTATTGAGCTGTATGTTGACATTACAATCAAATGTGCTCTTAATGGTTGAAATTGGTTAATTTTCTTAGAATGTTAAAGGAAAGGAAAAGGATTATTCTCAATACTGTAGGGCTTGATTGTGAATATGTTTAAATGGGCATAGCTCAACCAATTTTATATTACAATTGTTACCTCTATCGACATAATACTAGCATAGTTAAACTATTTTTTCATAACTGAATGAGCTTCAACCCTTATCTAATTCTCGATTCGAACTGATCTTGAAAAATCATTCAAAATACACACGCCATCATAAAATATATTATTAAATATTACCTAAGTGATGCTCAGTGCTTTATTAGGGTTATTTCACAGGGTTTTCCTTTTGTTTACTTTCATTATTACTATAGTTTATTCTATTAGATCATATGCAAATGTGTATATAATGAGTCTCAGTAAATATTTATTTCATATTTTTTCATGAAACTTGTTTACCTTTACACAGGGATAAAATGAAGTAAAACAATTTTACAATTATGTAATGCATCGAAATTTTTTTATTTTACATTTTGAGTGTTGTTCATACACCAAGCATGAACAAGGGGACTGCGGTTTTTCCATAATTAAGATTCCTTTATCCATCGTGTTAGGGTTTCACTTGCAAGAATTTTCTCGCGGAGAATACTAAACTTAAGTATTTTTCTACATTCACATTTTTTAATAATAAAGGTTTACATTTTGAAACAATATTATCAAACAACCAATAGAATAATTAATGCAAATAAAAGAAGAGTTATATATATATATAGACACACACACAAGCGAGTGCAACATTTATCAGTAATTAGTTGAACATTTTAAGAGTTGTAAACAATACTTAAGTAATCCAATGGAGCGGCTTTTAATAAGTTGAATTATAAAACCATAACTATGGCTTATCTACAAATGAACGATGGTATTGGGTATTTAGCATCCCCGCTCAACCCAACATTAGGAAAAATCGAAGTCAAGTGACCTAAAATATTCCATCCCCTTTTCGAGGACTTGGATTTAGCAAGTTGAACATTTCTATTTGGGTACCACCAAATATAGTAGTGAAAGTTACTTCCTAGAGCTTGAAATCTGTTAGAGCCTAATAAATCTAAGCTCACAGATCCTAATAGCTCTCAATTTCCTGAATCTTGGTATCTTTAAAAATTATACAGATCTGAATAGCTCGCATTAATTCTAGATTTTGTAGCTCACTTTTATCATAGGTCCTAGTTGATTCAATTTATCATAGATCATTGTATCTCACATTTATCACTGACATCTCATTTGTAGTAGATCTTGAAATCTCTCCTTATTTTTATTTTCCCAAAAATGGTAGGGGTTTTTCCCCTATCCATGTTTTATTAATTTTTCTAGGCCTTTCATGGCTAGTAACTACATTTTCCCCATTTGTCCCATTTACCCCTTAAGGGTAAGTAAAATTTCATCCATTAACTTAAATGAGATTTTTGTCAATTCACAATAGGAATTCTCATAACTGTATAGAAATTTAATTAAAATTATTAAATTGTTATTTATTGACATTCTTGTTTAATGTCATCAAATTCATAAACTTATCAAATCAGATTACCATTATTTATGACTTTATTTGTTCTTGTACATTAGATACATAATCATACCTAATCATAGCCATTTGTGTTGGTTATGATTTCAATTAATATTCACATTTTATCAAAATTTATAAATTTAATAAATTTTGAACATAGGAATAAAATTTAACATCAATCTAAATATTTTTTTTCCTTTTTTTCTTAAGATCGAATAGAACAAAGTTGATCTAAATAGATGTTAACTATCATCATCATATATATTTATTTCTAATATATATATATATATAATTATTTTAATAAAATATTCAATAAAAAAAATTTACTCAAATTTTCGAGTTATTTAGATGAGATTAGTTTAGTATATACAAATTTTGATTATTAAGAGATTTCAATGCAAAAACAAGATTTTTTTAATAAGGTAAAACACTTTCTCTTTTATCTAAAACTTCTAAATATACTATAATTTTAATTTTAAATTGTTTGCATAAAATATATCATTCCAATGACATAACTTAATATGAGAAATATGAAATTCTAAAATTTTTAAAAATAAACATTTATTGGAAAATAGTTCAATTAAAATATTTTTTATGTCAAAATCATACTTTACAAAAAAATGACACAAACAAGTGGAATGACACCAAATCTTTTTAGTACTTCCATTTGAAAAGAAACCCAAACAAACAATTGCGATCACCACGAAAACCCAAACAAACAATTGGGATCGCCACCATTCATCTACTTGGTATTTTTATTTGAAGAAAATTTTGATAAAAAAAAAATTTGAAAAATTATAAACTCTGAATTGTAAATTATATATTTACTTAGATTTGTAAATGATTGAAATTTGATGTATTACTTTGCAAAACAATAAAAAAAAATTAATAAATATGATATACATATTTAGACATTGCTTTCTAATTAACATTAATCTTAATGTTACTTGTCATAATCCAATTTTTTCATAATAAATATGTTAAATATATTAAAAATGCTTGCATTTGTATAAAGAAAATAAAAATCACATTAATTTAAAATCAATTTCCCATATTTTTTTTTGAATAAAGTGTACATTTATGTGCATAGTAGTGTTACATATATGTGACTTAATCTATCAAGTGCATATAAAATTAATTTTTTAAATATTAATATTTTATTAAAAAATATTTTAATTTTTATTATTATAAATGAATGTGTTTTATAAGATATGTAAATTTACTTTGGTGCTTTACATAAGATTATACATTGATTCAACGTGTATTATGTTAACATTTATCTTTAATATTATATTAATTTTTAATTTAAAACTTAATAAATTTATATTTATGTCTAATCTAAACAGTAATAAATCTATACCTTGATAGTTAAGACAAAGTTTGTATATCTCTATAATATTTGGACCTCACATAACTTGCAAATTAGTTCTAGTAAATCTATGTTGCACACTAAGGTTGTTTAATATAATAGGGTTGTAACAATGATATTTTTTAATAAAATATGTTAAAATATTTGGGTGTTTTTCATAGGGTTATACATCTATTCAACTAGTGTTATACTAGCATGTATCCTCTATTCTATGTTAAGAATCAATTTCTAACCTAAAACCGAGGAAGGCAGACACTCGCATTACTTATAGATATTAGTTTTTAATTACAAAGTTTGAACTTCACATTTCTCATAGATCGTAGTTTTATTACAATTTTTGTTTTGTTATAAAGTACATTACATTGGAAAACATATATATATTCTAGGATAAAAAACCATGATATAGTCATCACAATACCACATCATCTTATCGAAAACGTATAATCAACATAGCATTATTCAGGTATCTATAAATCAAATATCCTTATACAAAACATTCACTACAATACCATAAAAATATATGAACATAACTTCCACTTTTTAGAAGGGACTTAAGAATACCCCAACTAATCTAGCCTAGAGGATCAATTTAAAGTGGATGTTCTAACCATATATATCTTACAATAGAATTTTCCTTCTTATAGGTTTAATGTACCTAGACACAATGGCCTAAAAACCTATATCTTTACCATCATAAAAAATGCCAAGATATCTTGATTGCATACAATTATTCACTTATCTTATCATTCTCTTCCATTCTAATATATATACATATAATTCAATATATAGACCTAGTATACACATCAATATAGATATACAAGCATATTCAAATAGTATACCTAGTAATATATATCTCAACATGCATGTATACCTAAAAATGTATATTTATTATGTTAAATATATATGAGCCAATGTTATTCTTAGGTATGCAAATTGGCATATATATATA
>LPNX010947816.1:381930-413949 GCA_001517045.1 Pseudotsuga menziesii
AAATGCTTATAACATTCAATTCGCATTTAAATACACTTTTGATATTAACTTAGTCATTTTCGTTAACCTTACAACTTCATTTATATCTTGTTTGATTATCATAACATAAGTCAATCATTTATTCTTACCCATCTATTATAATTATCCATCTATACTTATGCGCTCTTGATATTATCATCAGAACATTGGGTTGCATTTATTCATGCAATAATATGGTATAGATGGATAAGAGTATGGAGTGCACCTTACTCTTATCCATAAAGGCTTTAACATCCATATATACCATCTTATTCATGCAATAAGATGGTATAGATGGACAAGAGTAAGGAGTGCAGCTTACACTTATCCATAAACTTTGTCGGAATAGTTTTTTCATTCTTACTCTTCTTTATGGAAAGTATTGCATGTTTTTAGTCTTTCTAATCTAATTCAAATTGATTTAGATCGTTATTTTAAAAAATAGCAAGCATAACAAGAAACATAAGATAGAGAATATATAAAAGACACAAATATTTTCCTCATGGAAATCATAAAGGAGAAAACCCCACAAATTATTCAGAATAGTTTTGTCACTAAGACAATATCACAAGATGGAAAAAACCAAGCATAAGATGTCTTTTGTAGCTCTCTCTCTCCTCCTTGATCTTCTCTCTCTCCTCATGCGAACTTGAGTGAGTGCATGAGTGTGTGTATTCATAAGGGATGGTGCCTCTCTATTTATACCCTTCAAGTGAATGACCTTACAACTTGACTGGGCCTACTTATTACCCTAACTAGGTCAACTTCTCCTAGACAGACCTAAAAATACATTTTATTATATCTTACGTGGGGACTACTGCCTAGACTTATAATGGAGGTTTTACATCAATGACCATAGACAATAATGGCATCCTAAAAGGAGGGAAACACATATCCAATGGGGGTACAAAAATATACAATAATAATATACATTACAATATATTCTGAATTTACAATTACAAAAACACTCCCTCTTAAATAGGAAGTTATTCTCTCGCCACAATCATCAATACATTTAGTCGCATCATCATAGCTGAATCATCCTCGTCATTTTTATCGTAGTTCTCATTTTGTCAATCATTGAATAGTGACATATGTTTGTCTATCTATCATAGGAAGTTTCTACAGAAACAACCCTGTTTCATGTTGGGTGTAGGCCTACTCCTCATCTAGTTATTCATCATATGTGTAGGTAAAACCCAAGACTATTCATTACATTTACACTACAAACAAATGTGTTTGCTACCATCATCTCCTCGTATCTGCATCATCTCATCATATCCAAATCATCTGGTCATTGTACACAGAGCACAAACAAGATGCATATCACTGACCACCTATGTTATACCAACATAGAAGCACACCATGACTCATTATGTCAACAATAAAACCTGTGTATACTGCTATGCAAGAATCTCCTAGGAGCACACCAAGTGTATTATGTCTCACCACGGTCAACCTGCATTATACAAACATAGGAGCACACCGAGACTTATTTACATCACCAGGACAACCTGTGTCTACCACTATGAGAGAAATTCCTAGGCGCACACCAAGTTCCTTGTGACATCTCATCACCTCCAACATGGGACCACATAAGGATTGATTACATCCAAAAAACCTATGTACCGTGCTAGTACCTTTATGTTCCAGAACAACCTCAAGGATGCATTACATCTAAGAATTAACTGCATACCACATGAGGACTGATTACATCAAAATATGACCTTACAAGACTCATTACATCTAAGGAAAACCTGCGTACCACTCTAGGAATTATTACATGCAAATACGACCTGACAAGACTGATTGCATCACGGGACAACCTATGTACAAAACTAAGACTAATTACATGTTGGGACAACATGTATACCTTCCCATGTGATATATTGTACGTATTCATCTATGTCTTCTAGTATTCTTGTCATATCCAACATGGGAGAACACTAGGACTGATTACATCACCAAGACAACCTGCACCTCTGTCCATGTGCAAACTCATCACTTCCTGTTTCTAGGGTCGTCTATATGGAGAACACCAAGTCTATATATGAATTATTTGAACTTCACACTGTCCAGTGGCTTGGTAAATGCATTCTCTATATGGTCATCCATATCCATGTACTAGAGCTTCACTTATCCTCTCTACACCATATCCCAATTATAGTTATACTTGATCTCTATGTGTTTCGACTTGTCATGGAACGCCGTATTTTATGACAACCTCAAACAATTTTGGTTGTCACAAAAGATACAAGTCACCTCTTATTCAATATAAAACAAATCATATAGTATATTTCAAATCCATACTTCCTAACAACTAGATAAACAAGATGTAACATATTCTACTTCGGCTATACTCAGCACCATGTAGGAATTCTTCCTTGTAAACAAGGAGATCGTATCAGATCCCAAATTGAAGAAGCATCTCGAAGTGTTATTCCTATCATTAGTGCTTCCTTCCCAATAAGAATCAACATAACCATGAAGGTTAATAGTTTGATTCGCGTCATACTTGAGCCCATAATCAAATGTACCATTTAGGTACCTCAATACATGCTTTGCAGCTACTAAGTGAAAATGTCTCATATCTATAAGGTACTGGCTTAGGGTGTTCACAACAAAGCATATGTCTAGTCATGTATTCTTTAGGTACATCAGTGAATCGATCCTCCAATGATATATCATGGAATCAACTATTTATGATGAAGCATCACACAATAGCTTCAATTTCGACGCCATAGGTGTGGTTATTGCCTTGCAATCTAGCATTTCGAATATTTTTAGAATCTTAACTACATATTTCCATTGACAAAGTAAGAATCCATATGTACTCTACCACACCTCCATGCCTACTAAATAGTGCATCATCCCATGGTATTTCATCTCAAACTCAATGGCAAGATTCCTCTTTGCATATACAATGAGTTCGTCCTCTCCTGTCATAAATAGGTCATCAACATATATCAAGAGAATCACCGGTATTCCACTTTCAACCTTGAAGTAAAGGTTGGAATCTTCTTTACTCTTCGTAAATCCTAAGCTCATCAGGAATTTGTCCATCCTCCTATACCATGTCTTGGGTTCCTATTTCAATCCGTACAAGGATTTCTTCGATTTTAACACGTGTTTCCCTATCATGTGTCTCAAGTCCTAGTAGTTTCTCCACGTACACTTTCTCCTTGACTACACCATTTAAGAATTGTTTCTTGGAATCCATCTAGTGTACCTTCCATTTCATTACTGCAGCCAATGCAGGTGTACATATTATGGAAGTGTATCTCGCTATGGGTCCAAATGTCTCCTCGTAGTCTATGCCTTCTTTTTGGTAGAAGCCACGCACCACGAACCTTTACTTGTGTTTTTTAATTCTACCATATGTATCATGCTTCATATTGTAGATCCACTTTGAAGTAATGAACGACTTCCTTTCCAGTCTCAGAACAATCTCTCATACATCATTCTTCAGAATTGATTGGTAATCCTTGATCATGGCATCCTTCCATTCTTTATTTTTTGCAGCCTCTTCATAGTTGGAAGGTTCTTTATCGATAATTTCACATATCAAGGCCACATTTCATGTCCCAAATTTTTCATTGGGTCACAATTTCCATATCACATTTTCCATATTCACGAGAGTTTGTCAAATTGATGCTAAGCGTCAAATAATTGCCAAGGAGGAAAATTACTAGTTTCCTAGGTTGGGGGTAGAATCTTTAGGATTTGGAATAAGGGGGAGCATAAATTATGTTAAGACATTATAATGGGATAAATATTTAATAAGTTACATTATTAAATAAATACAATATAAAATTGAAGTGGCAATGGAGCATGAAGACACATGGAGACTATGAGGCCCACACAAGGTAGAAAATGGGTGCCACATGGCATCCTCCTCTTGCAATTTTGAATCCATGGGAAGAAGAAAGGTTATTGGATGAGTTATATGGCTAATAAAATTTTCCATATGCATCATAGGTATAATTTTGGATGAAATGTAATTTACATGGGAAAGGAAGAATCATTTTGGAGCTAGTGAGACACTTGCACTAGATTCCATAGCTCTATGGCAATAATGACGAAGATGCTATGAAACATATGGAAAAAATAAGATATTAAGGATTAAATTTGACATATATTACATTCCAGGTCTAAATATACCATAAAATAGAGATATAATTTGAGTTTGGGAAGGTCAATGGGCTCCTACTCAAATTTGGGGAAGGTGGAAGGCTAGGAAAGAGGGGACACATGTCAATTCATGAGAACACACCCTAATTCAACTTGGATTGAATTTTTGGATGGATTGAAAAAATTATAAGGATAAGGAAGTTTATAAAATACATGAATAAACCAATAGAATAGCTTTTTATCATTTGTGAATTGTGAGAGCTAGTGGATTACTAGTTTTCTTGCCTTAGCCAATTTCGAGGGTGAAAGATTCCCATCCAAGTTAGTGTTTGGAGAGGACACTCAGGTATTTAATGAAGCTTTAATGGAGTCTTATTTTCAGGTGTAATATACAGGAAATCATGTGGATTCTTATATTGCAGCACTCTCTCTCAACTATTTCCAGTTTTCACACCATATTCATGCCAATGGAGGGATTGCGCTTTGGGTGAGCTATTGATATATTTGGGGAATATTATAATTAAAATTATCTTATTTTATGATGTATATTCTCTATATTTCATGTTTATAATACTCTCAGTTCAAAATACCCAAAATAATTCATGTAAAAATGTTGAACAATGAAGAAATAGTGTCATTTCCCCACTATCTTGTTGTGAACCATTGTAATGTTGATGATTCCGAATTGGGAGAGATTTTAATTATCCATTTATTATTGTAATCAGTTAAATATTATAATTTATTCATTATCAGAAATTTTTAAGCCAAAATTCACAAGAGCTGTATGTCAAAATGACTTTTAATGAGCAAACAATGACCATTTCCACTCTATTTTGATATATGCCATGGTAATGCTTATTATTTAGAATGAAGAAATGTGTCTCTGATAAATTTATGATGAATGGAATGTAATTAATGTGGATTTCAAGTCTCATTTTCATTACTTAATCATTGGAATCCATTTTACTCTTTTTTATTGCATTGGGAGAAGATTTGGTGCATTTTCCCCAAGGGTCAAAATTGTGACTTGGGAGTTGTTTTGGAAAGAGTCATAAAATATTGTATAAACTGAACCATGATGCATATTAGAATTTTAAAAGTTCCCATACACATCCCAATCCTCTTTTCATAAATTCAAGTGACTTTTGGATAATTTGTGAAGCCATACCTGACAATTACCCAGGGGGAATTGGAGCCCCAATTTGCTAGTAAAGAATCATACTTTGAACAGAACAATAAAAAAGTTTGAAGAAGAAATTGGGTGGCCCTTAAAAATATATTAAAATAATATTTAAGTTATAATATCATTCATTTAACTTCAAAGAAAATTGGGGATCCTTTGGGCCAATTTGGAGGTCTAGACATCGAATCTAGTTAAGGTCAAAATTGGGGAACAAGTGAAAACAATTGGTCATTTAATAAAATTTCAAAAAGGGACATTACAGTGGTATCATATAATGATATTGGAACCTGATTTTGTCTGATATTTATGATTACAATAATTTATGGACCACCATTATATATTGAAACCCAAAAGTTCTTTTGTTGAAGAGGAAAAAAAGAGAAAAAAAACTAGGAGAAGAAGGCAATTTTTTGGGGAAACTATGACTAGGCATGAAAAGAGAACCTCATATGATGGTCAGGAGATAAAAAAAGCATGGAACCTATCCTTGAAGACATGACCAATAATATTATTAAAGGATTTTAATTTTTGGCTATCCAAAGTTGGAAAAAATATATTGATTTTAAGAAAACCAAGGGGAAAAATGCATCAGCTTGCTTGAAGGAGCAAAAGGAGGAGACCCATGAACCACCTAGTTCTGAAATAGGTGAAGTAGAAGAAGTAGTACATGAAGAGGATTTAAATTCACTCCCAAGTGAATTTGAAAAAGATGAAGAGACATCACATGAGTATGAAGAAGTTTCTATTGAAAATATTGAAGATCATTTTGAGACACATTCTACCTTGGATATGAAACAAAGAGCATATATTGATGGATGCTTGAACTATGAAGGAGTATCTACTGATGGGTGCTCACAAATATATGTTAGTGACATAGATATCATATTTCAAAATGTTTCTGCAAGCAAAATTTCTAGTAAACATGAAAATGAAGACCTTGTAGTTGTTCAAGAAGAAACAAGATCAACTTCCCCATCACCACTTGAGCTTCATGAATTTGGTCCAAGCAAGAAGGAATAATATGAGGAGGTTAATTTGAAGGAGCCTCACTTTATTGAAGTGTCCTTAAATATTAATGAAAATAAGGTCCAAGAGGCCCTTAGAATACTACATGACACTAAAGAATTGGTTTCAAATTCTTGTTTGAAAATTTCTTCATTCGAGGATCCATCCTTCCTTGAAGACATGGAGAAGATTCAAAGAGCAATGTGCAACATTGGAGGCAATTTCATGTATTTTATTTTTTATACAAAAAAATTGGTTGAGCTTAATGAATGTTTACATGAAGCATACTTGAATAATAATGAGGATATTCATAATCTCCAAATTCAAAATGATCAACTTCTAGAGAGGCTGCAAGATACTTGTTCTTCCTCCCATGTTTCAGATTGTTATATGGTAGATTGCTTGGAGGATTCTCATGACATGGTGGATCATGAGAAATGTAGAAATTTGAATGTGCTTGATGTGTTTTAATATTAATTTGAAGAGATCCAAACACTTGAGGTGGTGGAAGAGAAACTTGAATTGTCTCTTGATGAAGGTTATGCAATTTTTAAAGAATAGCATGATTCCTCTACATTGGAACCCATCTATGACAAAGGTTTCACAATTTTTAAGGAGATGCATGATACAATTTTTAAGGAGATGCATGATACTACCCATATGTATCCTTCCCATGATGAAACTTATACACTTTTTGATCATTTGGGTGAGTTAGTCCATTCTCCTACATCCTACAATTCCATGTTTTGCAGCATTAGTCTCAATGAAGTATGTGAAAGGGTTCTTTTTTATGGTGCCACATGAGGAGCATGGAACTCCTAGATTAATTTTTATGATGACATGGTTGGAGCACAATATTATTCAAATTTTCAGAAGCATCCTTTGTTACTTTATTATGATGCACATCTACATGGATTCACCTATGATATGCATTTGAGTCACTTGAAGACTCATGGTTTTTCTTGCTCAACACTTGGTTCATTTGATGTTGGAGGAACTTCATCTAACACTGGGGTGAATAGATTTATGATTGGAGAACATTTTTGTTGTCAACCACATATTTTTTTATATATTTATGATTCTCTCATTCATGGATGTATTGATCAGAATTCTTTGAGCTTCTTGAAGTCTTCATATTTTATTTGCTCCTTATTTGGTTCAGATTTTGGTGGAGGTTCTTCATTCACTTCTTGGATGAAAGAACACATCGATGATTATTATTTTGATGCATATGACATTATTTGGGAGCATAATTATAGGACATTGGATCATCACCTATGTCATTGGATCATATTTTATTGGTCACTTGAAGCTTGTATGCACTTGGAAAATGGTGGTCTACTTACTTGGAGGTATAAGCACTTTCATGATTTTTTGATGAGGCACCCCCTTGATGTACATTTTTGTTATGATGTTATGTAATTTTATGATATATATTATGTACTCATGATGTTCGGAATAATTCATACAAGAAAATGGGATCCTAGAATTCTCTTTCCTAATGGTATGGGTTGGAGAGCACTCTTAATTTTTGGAGTGCAATACAAGCAATGGGACCCTCAGATAGTTTTTAGTCCCATTGATTTGAATTTTTTTGAGAAAAAAAAAGTATGGTGGATGCATTCCCCAATTAATAAAGTGATTTTAATCAAATTAGTGCAACAGCAAGAATGGTGGTTCCTCTCTCAAATATTCATGGAATCTCAAAGACTCAAAGTTGGGAAACTCAGTGGAAACTTTAAAGAATCATACAGAAAGCAAGTTCTTCAACACCCATGTTTGAAATTGCTTGAGGACAAGAAATATTGGGAAGGGAGGATTTTTCATGTCCCAAATTTTTCATTGCGTCACAATGGCCTAATCAAATTTAACATATTCATGAGAGTTTCTCAAATTGATGCTAAGCGTCAAATAATTGCCAAGGAGGAAAATTACTAGTTTCCTAGGTTGAGGGTGGAAGCTTTGGGATTTGGAATAATGGGGACAATAAATGATGTTGAGAAATTAGAATGATATAAATATTTAATAATGTATCTTATTCAATAAATACAATATAAAATTGAAGTGGCAATGGAGGATGGAGACACATGGAGACTATGGGGCTCACACAAGCTAGAAAATTGGTGCCACATGGAATACTCCTCATGAAATTTAGAATAAATGGGAAGACTAAAGGTTATTGTATGATTTATATGGCTAATTAAATTGTACATATTCATCATAGGTCGAATTTGGGATGAAATGTAACTTACATGGGAAAATAAGAGTCATTTTGGAGCTAGTGAGACACTTGGACTAGATTCCCTAGCTCTATGACAACAATGATGAAGATGCTATGAAAAATATGAAAAAAATAATATATTAATACTGAAATATGAAATATATAACATTTCAGGTCGAAATATACCATCCAAGAGAGCTCTCATGTGAGTTTGGAAGCTCAATGGGATCCTACTCAAATTTGGGGAAGGTGGAAAGCTAGGAAAGAGGGGACACATGTAAATTCAAGAGCACACACCCTAATTAGACTTGAATTGAGTTTTTGGGTGGATTTTTAACCTTATAAATCCAAGTAATTTTATAAAATATAGGAAGAAGCCAAGAGAAGGCCAAGGATTTCCACTCTGTTTTGATATATGCCATGGTAATCCTTATTATTTCGAATGGAGGAATGTAATTAATGTGTATTTGAAGTATCATGTTCATTAATTAAGAATTTAAATCCATTTTACTCATTTTTATTGCGTTGGGAGAAGATTTGGTGCATTTTCCCCAAGGGTCGAAATTGTGACTTGGGAGTTGTTTTGGAAAGAGTCATAACAGCCTGTATAAACTGAAACATGATGAACATGAGAATTTTAAAAGGTACCTTCAACATCCCCAGAATATTTTCAGAAATTCAAGTGACTTTTGGATCATTTGTGAAGCCATATCCGACAATTACCCAGGGGGAATTGGAGCCTCGATTTGCCAGTAAAGAATCATACTTTGAACAGAACATTAAAAAGTTTGAAAAAGTAATTGGGGGGTGTTTAAACATATGTGAACATAATATTTAAGTTTTAATATCATTCATTTACCTTCAGATAAAATTTGGGATCCTTTGGGCCAATTTGGAGGTATAGACATCAAAACTAGTTAAGGTCAAAATTGGGGAAAAAGTGAAAAAATTGGTCATTTAATAAAATTTCAAAAAGGGACATTACACCACATAGTTGTTGCATGGTTTTGGTTTTTCCTTTATTTATGTATCCCATATGGTGCTCCATAAATTTATGCTTCTTGTAGTATCTCTCATTCCCATGTTGGTATTCTCTTGTGGGAGTTCTTCTCGTGAAGTGGTTCTACAGGCTCTTGTGGTTCTGACATGTCGTTATCTTCATGGTCTTCTGGAATTGTTTCTTCTAGTGTTGTGTCTCATAATATTGTTGCTTCAGGCTCTTTGGCTTCTATAATAGGTAGTTTTCTGGATTTAGAGTATGTTGAGTCTTCCTCAAATGTTACGCCTATGCTAATATCGATCTTCTTGAATACTGGGAAGTATATTCAGTAGGAATTTTAAGTGTCGCTATATCTTATGAGTATCCCCTTCTTCATAGAAGGATCGAGCTTGGTCCTCTTTTCCTTTGGGATTTTCATGTACACTGGGAAGCCAAATATTATGATATGGATGAATTCTAGTTTCTCTCATGAGAAATCCTCTTCAGGAGTCTTGTTGTTGAGTACTAGGAGAGGATTACGGTTTTGTACATACACAGCTGTCATTACTTATTTTTCCTAAAGGTGCATCAAAAGATCCTATTCATGTAGCATTTCCTTCACTACTTCCATTATATTTATGTTCCTTCATTCTGTAATGCCATTCTATTGAGGATTATATGGAGTGCACAAATATCTCTTAATCCCATATTTTCTATAGATTTCCTTGAATTCTTCTGAGGTGAACTCTCCACCATTATCTAACCCTGGACTCTTGATCTTCCTTTCAGTGTGGTTTTCGATTAAGGCTTTGAATTCCTTGAACTTTTGGAAGACTTCATTTCTCCGTTTCAAGAAATATATCAATTCTTACATGAGAAATCATCAATAAAGGAAACATAGTATAGATACCGGCTTAGTGAGCTAGATGACATGGGCCCATAGACATCAGAGTGGATTGTGTCCAGTATTTATTTTTCTTTTCTCTCACTATTGGGAATTTTTTTCTTTACATTCTTTCCTTTCACACATCCCTTTTAAATGCCTTCATGTTTTTTCTAGATTTTTGAAAGTCCTAAAACTAATTTTCTTGCAATATGTAGTGCTCTATAGTGCACATGTACAATCCTTCTATGCCATATTTCATTTCATTCCATATATTCATGAAAAAATGCTTGTTCAGGTTGTCCCTTAAACATGTATAATGCTCTCTCTTGGTCTCCAATCATTGTTGCATCATCTATTATCTTTCCTTTTGGCCACATTAGGACTTGGCCATTAATGAATGCAAATCTTATTCCATTTTCTTCTAGTGTGAGGATGGAGAGAAGATTCTCAGACAGGTTTACAAATTATTATTTGTATCCTGTCATATGTTTGGATGCCCATTATATACAAGAAAATCATTGCTTCCATGTGACATAGTGCTCGTGAGTGTTGAAATAAGAACATATTATTTATCACTTGAAGAATCGATTTTTTCTTTGAGTCACTTTATTGTTGGTTCATCATCTTCAGTAGTGTGAGAATGGTGTATATTCTTATTTGACTTCTTGTTGGAGGAGCCTTTGTTTGTCATAAAATATCTAGATTAATGTCCCTTCTCATCACAATTATATCATCAAATGTTGGAAGAATCTCTTCCGAAATTATTTTTTCTTTTGTGATGATGGTCCTCCCTTTTGTTGTGATGGTTATCATTCTTCTTTATATGGTATCTTGTGGTGTGAACTGTGAGGGCTTGATCTTCAATTTCTCCCATATTCTCTTTTCTTGTTATGAGTCGAGCTTCTTATTGTGTACATTTTTCCCAGATTCTACTAAATCTAAATAACCTTATTCCAGAACATATTCCTTGAATGAATGAATCATGTGATCTAGGGAGACCATTCAAGGTGGTCATAACAGTCTCTCCTTCTCATTAGAGGAAATTTCAACTCAAAATGGGCCTTTTAACTTTTATTCAAATTCCATGTCATCATGTGTTAGCCAATGAAATTTATTTAAATTTGAAATACTGTATAGGTCTTAAACACTTTTTTAATATAAATTTGGGGATAGGTATCATAAAAAAACTACTTTTTTTGTTTGTATTTTCGACATATCTCCCCGTGTTTTCACTCAAATTTCAATCGGGAGAGCTCGTTGGATGCAGAATGTCATCACCGTGTTTTTTCAGGTATTTCTTGTTTTTGGGGTAGTGGGGTCCGTCAAAAGTATTCCGAGTGGGTACTCGTTGGATGTGTAATTTAATTCCACATCCAACGAGCTCTCTCGATCAAAATTTGAGTAAAAACATGGGGATATATGTCAAAAATACAAACAAAAAAGTAGTTTTTTTCTTTTCTTCCTCCAAAATTAATAAATATTATTTTATTATTTTAACTATTATTTTATTAGTTCATTTTAGGAGGCCCATTTTGAGTTGAAATTTCCTCTAATGTATAAATTCTCTTCAACTGCTTCAAGTTGTTCCTTGATTTGAGAAACCCTTATTAAGTAGGATTGCATGGTATCTAAGTTATGTATCTTCAAATTATTCAGTTGGTTCACCAATGACATATTCTAGTTGATGTTCTTTCATTCGAACAGTTTTTCCAAAGCATGGAATACTTCATTTGTTGTCTTAAAGGATGAAACATGCGGGATGATATGATCCTTAATAGAATATGAAATGAATCTCTTTACTTTAACCATGTTCTTATTATGTATATCCTTAGCCTCATCTCCCTCCAGTTATGGAACTTCCTTACTATTATACTGATCCAAATCATTTTCTTCAAAGATCAAGGAGATCATGTACTTCCATGGTCACAAGTTGTCAACTCCCCCAAGTGTGTCCTCACGATTAGTATGATGAGTCATTTTTAAATGATAACCTCAAATGAAAATAGCATATATATGTATCTTATCGATTTGAGGTGTTCGACTTGGTTCTGAAGCTGGCTAACCTAGGGTTTTGTTAGAGAAACCCTAATTTTACAAACTTTGAATTTTGGAATTTTGTCTGGATAGAAATATGCACTTCCTTGAGGTGATTTTCTTGGTAAGGTCATTTTCTTAAATATGAGGTGGGAAGCCTCCAAAAATTGATTCCCTAGTTCCTCTCAGCACTAGTGTCTAGGTCAAAATTAAAACTTTTTCAAATTTGATTCTGCTTCCACTAAAATATGTGCCCTTCTAGGGAGAGTTATCCTAGCCCTCCTTTATTGATGATATGTGGAGAGAAGAATTTGAACTAGGAATCCCTAGTCTCTTTTGTTGCGTAGTGCCTTCTTTCAGAGAGGATATGATACCATGTTAGTTTTTATAATTTAATTTAAATTGATTGGGATATTTATCTGAAATAATAACAAGAACAACAAGATAAATAAGATAGAGAAGATACATAAGACACAAACATTTTCCTTGAGGTACCCATAAAGGAGAAAACCCCGCAAACTTCTTCATAATAGTTTCACCACTAAGACAATATCACAACATAGAGAAACAAAAATTATAATATGTATTATGTATCTCTCACTCTATCTCTCTCCTCCTTGATATTCTATCTCTCTCCTCATTTCAACTTGAGTGAGTGAGTGTGTGTATAATTGAGTGAGGGTGCATCCAGATTTATACCCTTCAAGTGACTAACCTCACAACTTTACTGGGCCGACTTGTTACCCTAATTGAGGTTGACTTGCCCTAGAGGGACTTAAAAATACATTCTATTATATTTTAATTGGGGACTACTACCCTGACTTATAATGGAGGGTTTGTCTCAATGACCATAGACAATAATGACATACCAAAAGGAGGGAAACCCATCTCCAATGGGGGTACAACAATATACAATAATAATATACGTAATAATATCTTCTAAACTTACACTTACAACAACACATGTAAACGCATATGTAACTATTTTAAAAATCAGACACACCACTAACTTCTTGCACACACACACACACACACAACATGTTTAACCATTTATAATATGTTCTCCCTTTTTTCAATAATAATATCACTACTATAAGTATTCACAATAACAATTTTCATATTGTCATATTATTTAATTTTTAAATACATTATTAAATAGATAATAATTTTGAAATGATGTTATTTGTAAAATTGAACTTTCCCCCTATTTTAGACTAAAGGTGAAAATACGAAAAAGATTTAATTCCTTTCCGTTTAGAAGCTTAACAATAATGTAAGTACCAAACTATTAAGAATACTAATTAATATTGTCAATCATAAAGTAATAATTATACATAGCTTCCCTTACGGATATTAATGATATTTCTTAGCACTCTTGTTGAATCTAGGATGTTAAAAATATCTAGCATTATCATATAATATTACACATAATCATTTAATAGTAGTTAATTTTCCAATCTATAAATCATAGGATCTCGAAACATGCTTATGGAACTTAGCCACTGAATTCTATTGGAAGACACCTAAAAATTTAGGTGGTCAAGTAAGCATTAACAAATTAACTCTTATTTAGGTGTTTGTAAAACCAAGATTAAATTCCTCATATAAAACATATATCATCATGGATTCCCAACCATTCTCCCTCTCTCTAGTCGATTCATGCCCCAATTGTTCAGTTGAGTCAATCCCTTTAGTCTCCTAAGTCTACTAAATAAAATTAAAACATAAGAAAATCCACAATAATTCTTATAGTTATTTCACTGGGTATGTTACATGCCTCCCTTGCTTGTTAAAGTATTCTAACTTCAGAAGATATTCTATTGTACTTTTGTTGTATTCTCCTTTGCAGATGTTATTCCTTCATTTGTATATGTGCTTGATATAATTGGTCATGTTAAAGTAATGAGGTAAACCCTCCATTGTAAGTCAGGGAAATAATACCCACAAAAGTAATATATAAAATGTATTTTCAGTCTCTTAAGGTAGGATGGTCCTAATCAGGGAACCTGGCCGACCTAGTTAGTTATTTGAGGAACTCACCTAATGAATTTATATAAGTTAGTTCCATTCTCACATATCTTACATATCTTATACTCAAGTATTGTGCTAGAGAGAGAGAGAGAGAGAGAGAGAGAGAGAGAGAGAGTTTACTGTGGAATATGAGAAACTATTCTTGTTTCTAGGATTTTACACTACACTTATCAAATTCTATACTGAGGAGATTTTGGTGGGTTTTCTCCCTTGTGGTTTCCCTGAGGAAAATATTTGTGTTCTCTTGTGTTGTTGTACTTGTCTTTATTTCAGTGATCCTTTTCTTATGGTTATGATGTTATGATTCTAAATGTTTTTATATATTGTATAACCATTAAAAATATAACATGGTATTACATCCACACTCAAACAAGTCTTTGTGCCGCTAAAACACTGCTATAGCTAAAACTACTGAAGATTAGGGTTTCATGCCTAAAAACCCTAGAAGACAAAAACTAGTAATGTTGGGATTTTCTCTATAACTCGAGATTTGAGGACCAAGAGATGAAAATTTCACACGTCAAATATAAAATCATGTTGTACCATGTGTAAACTTTTCATTCTCATATTCTCTATAATATAGGATATATGATTCCTCCAATGAAGGGTTCTAGCCTCTCCCATAATTCAGCCTTAAACATGTAACCTAGGGATAATTTCTATATCTCGAGATAGGAAGATCCAAATGAAATTTCACAATATTTTTTATAGAGTTCATAGACTATAGATTCTGTGGTAAATTTTTTTGACTCTGAAATTGAAACAGTGACACGTGGTAGTCTGCACAAGTTCTCTATGATGAACAGTCCTGAAATAAGTTACCTTGGGAAACATCGCATAAGTATCACCTAGTGAATCCAATTCTGCTCTAACTTATGTGGTTTGGAAGAAGACAGACTAGGATACCTCATTTTAAATGTTTATATATTTAGGATAAACAAATTTGGAGCTATAGCAGAAACAAGATCAGTCCATTCTAAAGAAGAAACTAGAGAAAAACTAGGGCTTCATGTTCTGGGCAGTGGGCACTTCCCTCCACCAATAAGTTCAGGAAGGAGGACCATAAAAATAACCCTAGGAGGGTGCATATTTCTATGTAATAAGTTTCTCATTTTGTGGAATTTCAATTTTTGACCGAACACTAGTGTTGGAGCAAAGTAGGGCATCAAGTATTTTGCAGTTTTGTCCACAATTTTCAGAAAATAAGTATGTTGCTCAGCATGCCTTGAGAAGGTGCTTCTTTCTATCCAATCAGATCTGAAAGAAACATAAGTTGAAAATTTAGGGTTTCTCTGTCAAACCCTAGGTCCACCAGAAGTAGTCTTCCAAAAGATCCTTCAAACAAGCATCAAGTTGAAGCAATCTCATTTGTAAGTTCTATCCTCTGTATTTCCATTTGAGGTCCTCTTTTTTTATCATGATTCCAAATAGTACCAAGATTGAGGACAAGCTTCAAAGAGTCAAGAAATCCTAAGCATGAAATTATAGAGTGTTTCTCATACTTGAAGAAGCATGACATGAAGAACTATGTCAAACAAGAAGCTACATATCCAGATATAGATGAAGTCGAAGCAAAGCAAAATAAGGACATAGTCAAAACAAATATAAGTATTTTTGTCTCCATTGGATCTCACATGTATCATCCTTTAAGACTCCCAAGGATATGTTCTATGTAATCAACAAATTGTATGAAGATGTCCTTGAGAACTCAACCGAAGGATGTGAAGGTTTACTATCAATGTTACTTCACAAGGAGATCTCATCTCAAGGAGTAATTAGAAGCCATTGAAGACAATGTCAAAGAAGCGAAAGCATAAATTTTGAATGGTCTTCCAAGTTTGGTAAATATATTTTTTCTAGTAGGAAGATCACATATGGAGGAATGCACATAAGAACAATATTGATTGATGGAAAAAGAAGAAGAGATGACAATCAAGCCCTAATAACTCAGGCTAAGCATAGAAAGAATAAGAAGGAAGAAAATTCGTTCCAAGAATAAAAGGACATATCACAACTCAATAGTTCATTTTTTATGAGAAAGGACTCTTTGCGTTAAAATGTGCCAAGAAGGAATAATGGAAGGATGAAATGATCTAGAAGTACCAATTGATCATACAGAATGATGTTTGGATATGAATTAAATACATGAAGGGAAGTTTTATGAAGTCTTCCAAGTAGATCTACAAGATCAATTATACCATAGATCGAAGTATCAAAAGATACGAATCAAGGTACATGGTTTCTATCAGAAAGAGAGTCAATTATGGCAAGACACTGCTCTAGGGGCTAGACACACATCCTCAGCAGTGGATACTACACTAGAAAGTTGGTGTGATCAAAGAAGAAGAATAGATCGAGAAACCTATATGGTTTGAGACTCTCTACAGAGAACCACCTATGCACAGAAGCATTTGTACAAGCTCATTAGGAATATGTGGGATAGCACATATAGTTACATGAGGAGCTTGAGGATAAACTATAGTGATGGAGATTCCAACCTTTACTACAATTTTGAAGATAGAATCCCATAAAGGACACTAAGCTCATAGATGGGCACAAGAGAAAACCTACAACAAAGTTCAGGATGGAGGATATTGATATCTAGTGACCTTAACAGGTGAATATATGGATACAAAGAAGACTAGTAGAAGAGGAGGATTCCTCTCACTCCAATTTCCTAATGCATATGAATAGGGAGAATGGTTCTCCACCTTAAAATGAGTGACTATGGGAGATCTCAAAGTTCGAGAATCTTGACATGATTCTTGGTATTAGAGGTATGATGAAATCCATATGACATTTTACTTATCCAATTCAAATATGTAGAGAAAATGGTGTGGTACCTAAAGGGTACTATAGAGATATGATGACTTTGATTAAGTTGGTAGTGTTACAAACTAAAAGATCACTCCAACATATTGCAGAAAGTGTAGTGTTTCTCTTAGTTCAACCAAGGATGAATATATTGCAGCTAAGAAGAAAGAAAGTAAATATTCCTCAAGTAATGAGGAATTATATCGATGAATATGAATATTATTCTTTGATCCATTTCATCATTCGATAAGAAGGGATGCACTGGTAGGACACACAGAAACAGTTATATGTGGTCTATGGTGTAAGAAGACTTGCTTAGTATTGTTTATCATGGGCAAGATAGGAAGAGGTCCTCAAAATCAGACAATGAAGTTGAACACATTGGCAGAGACTCCAGTAATTCAAGAAGACAGAGATCAAGATGGATTATTCCAAACAAGCAAAAGATAAGTATTTGAATTTTCATTTCCTATATTTCTAGTTGTTCAAGGTGTGTACATAGATAAGTTTCTAGATTCAGAGAATGTATTATGCATATTAGAATATTTGTTTACTACTAATATGCAGGTGATGGGTAAGTGGCTTATGTTGTTGTACAACATTCCATTGCTACTTATATGAAACCTCCTTGCTGACATAATGTCTTAGCAAGATGGAAGGAATCTAGAAATTTATCGTATGTATATGGGATATAGATGATTGTTGCGTTAGAGGAAATAGTTGCATTATTATAATATGACATATATCTTTATGCAAAAGAATTTGTCATTATGAGTATGTTATGAAATGTTTCTAATCATTCAATTGTATTTTCCTTGTAGGAAGGATTGTATGCAATCACCTACAAGAGAAGAATGATGCAGTCACAGATGCACAAAAGAAGAATGATTGAAGTTGTGAATGCATGATATAGTTGCAGATGTACAAAAGAAGAATGATGTAGTTATAGATGCACAAAATAATAATGATTCAAGTTGTGAATGTATGATCCAATTGCATATGTACAAGAAGATAATATTAAAGAACAAGTTGAAGGGAGCTGTAAACCCCAAGTATGTTCCTACAGCAGGACAAGTAGCAGATGTGTTGACTAAGCCTTTGTATCATGTAAAGTTTGAATACTTTTGAGACAAGCTTAGTGTATTCCTAAAAGACCTCTCTCGAAAGAGGGAGTGATGGTAGATGGAAGAAGGATGCAGTGGGGTGAGTGCAATCTAATGTGGGTCACTTCTAGCACGTTAGATGCAATAGAAAACTGAAAATTCAGGCATACCTCAACTTAATTGTATTTTTTAAGGTACTTACACAAAATATCTTGCTTTGAGTAAACAATATTAAATGTAGGAAATTGAATCATGTTTCCAAATATATAAGGTTTCTGTATTGAAAAAATTTTAAACTATGTCAAGCTTAATTTTTTTGAACAGTCACTTTTTTTATTTTTTAGGCAAATGATAAGGTATATGTTTCTATGGGTGCAGCCTTTGAGGGCATAAATGATGCTTTCGAGATACAAAAATTTGCAGGCATGTGAAAAACATATAGCACTAGTGCAACACTATTTTTTGAAAATAAAATTTTTAATTTTTAATTTTTTTATAATTATCTAAGTGATCATTCCTTGAAATTGGTACGTCTTTTGTGGGTGCATCCTTTGAACATCTTAATGAAATAATCATGAAATGGGTTATTTATAGAATGTAGAGGTCATTGTCTTCTAGTGCACTATATCATTTCTTTTTTAAATGTTTAAGAATTGAAAAAGTTATGGAAAAAACACTAACATGTTTTTCGAGTTAAGGATTTAGGACACAATAGAAATTAAAAAAAAAGGAAAATATAATTTTTTTAAATTTTACATATTTAGAAACTGCATAAAAAATGTTATTTATGTTTAATATTTCATCAAAAATGGTTGTGTGTAGCATACTATAACAAGAGCATAAACAACGACTTCTTCATAAAATAGAATAAATGCCCAATTAGTTATGGTTTATCATATACCATAGAACAACTTTGGTATTACCGAAGAAAACTTCAAACAATACACATAGGACTATTGGTGACATGTGAGCAAGTGAATTGGCATGTTTAAATTCAAATTATATTTCTCACCCTTGTAGAATTGGAAAAAGTGTCTGCGTTATAAAACTACAAAACCCATGCACGTTATAGAACTACAAAATGCATGCGCGTTATAGAACTACAAAACGTGCGTGTGTTATGTAGTTCTATAACGCACATGTGTTTTGTAGAGATAAAAATATAGCACTATATGTAATATGTCAAATGTATAGATAATAATTTAGAGGGTGTGTGGAAGGGTCAAGGGCATAGGAGGTTGTTGGAAGTTCAGGTGGGGATGGTTATTAGTTGAGAGGGGGTGGGGAAGGGTCAAGGGCTTAGGAAGATGTTGGAAGTTCAAGTGGGGATGGTTAATATTTTAGAGGGGATGGGGAAGGGTCAAGTTCCTAGGAGGATGTTTTAAATTCAAGTGCTGAAAGATGAATGGAATGGGAACATTATGGATTACAAGGGTGAAGGGGAGTGGGGATTTAGAGAATTATTAGGAAGAGAAGATGTGTTGAAGACGTATAGGGTTACAAGCAGTACATGAGACTTGAGCGACAAAGGGGGATAAGGTGGAGGGGAGGATGTGGGTGATGGTTTGATAGAGAGAGGATTGGTGAATGGAAAGGTGGATATGGATTATTAGAGTAGGAATAGGATGTGCTGGAGGAGAGAGGCGAAGGAGGGGGTGTAATGTCCCGGACCCTCTAACCAGCGAAGAGGACACTACCAAACAATCAAAAACCTCTGGGAAAATAGCCCCATGAACGCAAACACGCATAAATGCTGATATAAAATCCTTAGAACATAAAACATGCTAATATGCGTAAAACATACAAGGATGCATAGTTACTCAATATACAGTGGAAGCAAACATATACATTTCAGCATCAACATGTTCATCATTATGGTTCATTAGACATTAGATAGTAATGTAAATGTAGAAGCAAAATGGAGAAGAATGCTTATCTTATAATTATCTCGTCCTGCAACCAACTACGTCACTGCAACGTTCCACCCAACCATAGGCCAGCGTGCTTGTCAATCTCTCAATAGCACTACCACCCCCAACCTGTGCATGAATTCCCAAGGATTAAGGGTCAAAGAAGGCTTACACATAGCCAAGGTCATACAAAATATCCAAGTCAACACAGTTGAGTTTATCCGGCCGTCAAGGAGCTAGGAAAGGCTCAATGCTAAGCTGGTGGTCTCAATGGAAGACTAAGGGCACTTATACTAGAGCTAACTTGACTTCTAATTCATACACTCACCTAACACTAGGAATCAGTCCCTTCTCTCCTTCATAGTCCCTCAAGCCCTGAATTCCCTTTCCAATAATCTTTAAGGGTTGTGGAGAAGAAATCCAACAGTCTAACTCTATTTGAGTGGCTCCAAACACTAGTTTTATCAATCATACCCAGCCTCTAATCCTACTCTCAACAGTCCGAAGACCAACCACTGCATACCGTAGTAAAACAAACAGTTCACCGCTCTATGAAGAAGATGAAGACAACAGGGTGACAACCCCAAACAAAAAGGTCAACACAACTCAAGTCAGCAAGACGACTCAGAGTTGTTCTTGGCCCTAGCATGGCCAAAAAAACTCAGCAGCAATCCCATAAGGTAATTGCATACAAAGCAACCCCAAAACCAAGGGAAGAACAACAGACCCCAATCTCACAATGAAAATAGCGGCAGCATTACACAGTCCATAGATGGGAAAGAATCCAAACTCCCAGCATTGACAGGGGAAAACAAACATGCATACCACAATCGGCAACATACATGGCCACAATCGGCAAGGAGACATACACCTACCACTAAAACTGATATGGGATACACATAGGCACACAGCCTCGAGTGTGAATGGCTACTGCACCCGAAAATCCTGAGTGACAACCACGATTTCTCTCGCTCCCTGCATGAGGAAAACCAACGCAAAATTCTTGTGCATGAGAATGTGAGAGAGAACGAATCTCTATGTGTGGATGAACAACCAATGGAGAATCCCCCAAAATGGTGTGCATGAGGAAGTAGACCTCCCTGTGTGAGAATGAGAAAACTCCCCAATCGTGAGTTCCTAAGTGGGAAAAATGGAGTGAGTGAGAAGAATGGAATGTCGCTTCTCTGCTCTCAGGGACGTGAAGAGGAAGAGTCCGCTGGTGGAGTGGGAACATGGGCAAGGACTGACAGTCCTTCCACACCCACCACTACTTAGGAATAACTGCTCCCAACTAATAGACAGCAGAAGTTTAAATGCGTGGCCGACACATGGTGAACTCCCAATTACCCCCCACAGGTTGGAAAACCCCCCCTTAACCTTAGGAATCATGCCCTTTTCATTTAACGTTGCACCGTTGTAGCTGGCTGTAGGTTTATTTTAATTGATGTGCATATTTACATGATGGCCAAAACTATAATGTGTTGGATAGCATGATATACCATCGACAATGATCCCTATTGCCAAAACATACACAACCAAATCGATGGTGGGGATTTTTCCTTTAACCCCTCACCACAATTAATTACAATATATACATCACATATCCTTTAATGCAAACAGGGTCAATCATACATGCATTCAAAAATATTTTGTTTTCACAATGCATAATTATAAATATATATATATATAATTAAAAGGGAAAGAGAGAGCAACAAGAGTTTTTCCCCTCGTTGTTTTGTTCCATCCTGGAATCGACACCACCACTGTGGATTTTCATGCTCTCAGCCTCTTTCACTTCACCGTGAATGATGGACCAATCCCTATTTGTCATGACACTTAGTGTCTTTGGTCTATTTCAGAGCTCTCAACCATGGAGCCTCCCCACATGGTTTTCCTTGGCTGCTAGGAACTTCACAATATCACTAGCACCTTTTTCATTACTACTCATTCTGAGCTCTTTAGGACAGTCACATGTCCACATGCACTCCTAGGATGCTCTCATAGTCCTCTCTCCCAGCGATACCTATATTCAAACATTGAATAGATTCACATGCTTAGTTTATTCTCAATGGTTTTTATCTCTTAAACAAGAGCTTAAAACATCATAACCAAATCATATACACATGCATATTCATAAGCAAGAATTGCAAAATAATCTAATACTTTTTTGTATTGTGCATTTCCTCATTGGTCCATAGGATCCTGCTTTGCTTTGCAAGACTTGGGATCGCCTATGGACTTGGATGTTAGGTCAGCACATAGGCTGTTTCACAACATCCTTTTATATATATATCAGGCACAGTCAAGCCAACCTTCATTTGGGTTTATCAGACCGTCAACAAATTGCCTGCACTTATATCAACAATGCACTTATATCAACAACCAATCATCAGCCAAGCCAATGCAATTGGGTTTATCAGGCCATCAACAATAACAAATGCACTTATATCAACAATAAACGACCATTTCCAAGTTTCATTTCTAGTGGTGAGCTCTAATTCCACTACCCCATATCACACAAGAGACCACTCCCTTCTCTGAGTTGATAGTCCCTCAGGAATGTCTCCTTCTTTGTGCTCTTTAGTAGAAGGTAGGATGAGCTCAAGCCATTGTCCATTTAGTGTACAATACCAGACTACATCTATTTAGCCTAACAACACAAGCAATATAAGCATATCCGTTAGCGTTATTGCTCTAAAACTGTAATCATATTCCACATCATTCACTATCAAGTATTGAGACACCAGGAGTGCATCCACTCCTAGGGTGTAATAAATATTGAAAACCCTTTCATGATCTAACATTGGGAAAGTGTGCACCCTTTTCCAGTGTGTGCCATGTAGGCCCTATTCACACTCAAGAAATCGGTCATCATGGAAATAAAATCAAAACATGTTCTGCATATGGAATTTTAATAATTTGACATGCATATTCCTGGCTAGGGTCACATAACACTTATCCATTTTCTGAAGTAGTATTCCTTTGTTAAGGAGGAATGGGGGCTCCCTTCTCTGAGTTGACAATCCCTCAGTTTTCCATCCCAATTCCTCTTTACATTTCTTATCCACACATGTCTTACCGACATAAACTATACCATCTCACTCATGTTGCTTACCAAACACGTAGTGCAAATGAGACATTTCCAAAATGTCCAATGGAGTTTCACCTAAAACCCATTTCTAGGATAAGGGAAAACCTTCCCATGAATTTTGGCTCCTGCAGGCCATCACACATGATCTTCCTGCAGTGTGTACCCCTAGCACATTCATCAAATATTCAAACAGTCAGTCATTATCTGATTATACAATCCAAATTGATTGTTCCATAACCAAGAAATGACATTAGTAAGTAATTTCAATAGGAATTTGCAATTCTGTTTACTACAGAAATTGATTCGCTTGGCAATGAGGTGATCCTCATTTGTGGTTCTCTTGTAAGAAACTCTACTATGCTCATTATAAGTTTATACTTACTAGCATAACATGAACACCCACTTACAATGCATCCTCCTGACACAATCTTATGCAAGCCAATAATGATTAGTAGTTGTCAGCAATTTCTCAAATCCAAAATTTACAAATTTAAATCGACAATCCGTTCAGCATACAAACTATTTTCACATCCGTGAGACTCTTCTCGTGAGGTTGGGCTCTTTCACATGGTAGATTTCATCCTTTGTCATGGTCTTACCCACATTTCCATACCCCAAATAATCTACCCGAAACCTGAACCTCGGTCAGCCAAACACTTAGTAAGTCTTGATGCATATAAATTTTTCATTGCTGGAACAATCACTAAAGCATTTCCAGAATTTATAAAATTCAAACACTTCCAGCTATTAATCACATCAATATTACCAAAACTCATTTATTTCATGGAATCATTATCATACTTTAAATTACAGGTTACAATCCCCTCATTTATGTAATTTAAATGAAAGGTTTAGATACTTCTTACTTTACAAGCTTATCATTTGTACCACCTTGCTCTTCCATAGAGCATTTCTGGCAGCCATTTGATCATGACTGCCCGCTTCATGCACTTACTATCCTGTATTCATAACAGCTCTTGAAATGGTTCCAGAATTGTCATCAATTCATCATTTCAGCCATTAGTTATTCATAATAACTCATGCACTATCTCTATGCATTCATGCATTGCATCGCAACATTTGCACCCATACTTATGTATGCATATCTACAACAATTACTCATACTTTTCATATGCATCCATTCAATGCATAACTACAGGATTTATAAAATATTTTAATGCATACCCACTCAATTCTACCTTGCATTGATTCAGGAATACTATGCATTCAAACATACCATGCATGGCCTAACCATGAATACTTCATATAGGATGCATGACTATAATCAAGATCATCGGTGCTTACTTTCCTTGGGCTACTAAGCTCATAACAACATAATACAGGCATGCCACCTTTCTCTATGAATGCAGTATAAAATTCAAATACCCACATTACCAGTTTGGTTGGTCCTTGTAGGAGATTGCAAAATTCGCTCACCAACTTTTGATTATGGACTTGTTTCCTTATCCCTTTCTCCATAGGGTTGCTAGTCACATTCATTATCATCAGCAACATATTCAGCCATGTCCATCTTGTCGTTGGTTTTTTTCCACTAATGCCAACACCAATGCAATAATTATCATTAGTGGCTCATTATAAATGTATAATTCTCACTATTATTACCAACATGTAATATCCTATGCATGCAAGGCATATCCTCATACATTTCATGTATAAAACTTGCAATCATAATTATCAAGACAAGGTTTAAGGAAATTTCCCTTTTCAAGTCCCTCATCCTCGCATGGAACTCCTCTTCCACACAACAGCTGGTTTGACTTCATGGTCTTGCTACCTCTAAGCATGCAATTCCCAGATTTGTCCATATTGATAGCAACACATTTCTCTTTTAAGCAATCACTAGCACCTTGCTGCTCCACACTCAAATTATGATGACTCTCCCTTGTTCCCTGCTGGATAATCTTTCCAATGCCTATCCACATGCTTCATTCTAACCTCGGGTGTGAAAACCACGCCACTTCCAGAATGATGGAAAAACACACCACTATATTTTGGTCTGAAATGCTAACTTCAGCCACCTAGAATTTTCTCCCTTTTCAGTCTTGAAACTGCTGAAAAACCAAGTGAGAAATTCACTGCAACACTTGCTGGAACATTTGCTGAAAATTCCACTGAAAAATAGTTGAAAGCTGCTTGAAAAATCCACTTGAAACCCCAATTTATCTTTCTCTCTATCGAGTCTCTTCCCCACTATCTTTCTGACGTTTCGGTGATCAAAACGTCTAATTTCCTCCGCTACCCGTTAGCGGTTTGTTCACCTATTTCCTTTCGATGTGTCAGACTTATAGTGGTCTAATCTTCGGATCTGCATCGGCGATGCCAAACCTTTATCGGCAGTCGAAACCCCTAGTCACTGTGGCATCGGTGACCAGATGCTCTACCCATCAGATGAATAGTTTCTTAGGCGGCCGCAACCACGGGTTCATCAACTGTTAGTCTTTTCTGATCGGCATTTAGAACAACTAATTGTTATGGCATCGGGCGGTTAGCCTTCTAGGCAGCCACAACAGCGGTTTACAAACCATTAACTTTTTTCGATCCTCTATCAATCTCTGATGACATCCATCGGCAAGCTCATCATCTAAATTGCGCTGATGGTCGATGGTTTTGAACACTTCAACAAAATTCCAAAATTTTTCTTCTTCCTTCCATGTCGGTGAGCCCAACAACTAATTTCTGCCGACGGCATCGGTGGTCTGAATGACTAAACTTTGTCGATGTCTAAGGTATCAGATTTTTCCTTAACTATATTAAGCCGGTGTTTCAACGGTCTTCGGCTGATCTTCATCGAAACTACGGCTCCCGCATCCACTAAGTTTCACCAGCGGCCGACAATTCCCATACTTAGAAAGTTTCTTCTGAAATTTCTTCTTTAACCTTTCTTTCACCGCTTCGTCGACTCAAACGTCTTTTATTTCTTGTATATGTATCGGCTGCTTCACTATCTATCTGTTGTGCCATCGACGATCGGGGACTCTATCCATCGGAAGGATAGTCCACTAGCTGGCCACAACGGTGGACGCGGGAATAGCTAGACCTTTCCGATGTTCATCGGCGGTACCATCATCTAACTTTCATCGATCACCAATGGGTTTGACACTTAGATGAATTTTTACAAATTTTTCTTTCATTTGTCTTTTCTCCCGTGACACTCCATCGGATATTCCATCTACTATTTTTTGTCGACACTGTGGTGAATCCATCAACTAATTTTTGTCGTCGTTTTTGCTGTAATCCACTGATGACTTTCGATGGAAGTTTTCTTTCCTTTTGCCATCCGCCGGTGGCCCGTATCGGAGGGCCTTTCGGCTAAAACTTCCACTGCGTCAGAGGAGTGATCCTCTAAAAATTTTCGACGGCCAACCGTTTAGATACTTAGAAAAATTTCTGAGATTTTTATTCGGTGCTACCCATCAAACAACCCTTTTCTTAGGTGATCCGATGCATTAGTGGGACTTCGGACTAAGTCCTTCGACAATCCGATGATCCCAATACTTAGAGGAATTTTCAAAAATTCTCTTGTCATGCAAAGATTTTCTTCTATTTTCTACTGGGTAGGAGGAAGCCTGCCTCTGGTGGATGACCTTTCATGGCCCATTCAGGCCCATGCTATAACATTTTCTCTGATACCATACTGTAACATCCCCGACCCTCTAACCGGCGAAGAGGATGCTACCAAACAATCAAAAACCTCCTGGAAACTAGCCCCATGAACACAAACATGCATAAATGCTGATATAAAATGCTTAGAACATAAAATATGCTAAGATGTGTAAAACATACAAGGATGGATAGTTACTCAACATACAGCAAAAGAAAACATATACATTCCATCATCAACATGTTCATCATTATGGTTCATTAGACATTAGATAGTAATGTAAATGTAGAAGCAAAATGGATAGGAATTCTTATCTTATAATTATCTCATCCTACAACCAGCTACCTCGATGCAACATTCCACCCAACCATAGGCTAGTGTGTTCATCAATCTCTCAGCAGCACTGCCACCCCCAAACTGGGCATGACTCCCCAAGGACTGAGGGTCAAAGCAGGCTTACACATAGCCAAGGTCCGAACAAAATAGCCAAGGCAACATAGTTGAGTTTATCCGACCGTTAAGGATCTAGGAAAGGCTCAATGCTAAGCTGGTGGTCTCAATGGAGGACTAAGGACACCTATACTAGATCCAACCTAACTTCTAATACATCCACACACCCAACACTAGGAATCAGTCCCTTCTCTACTTCATAGTTCCTCAGGCCCAGAATTCCCTTTCCAATACTATTCAAGGGTGGTGGAGAAGAAAGTGTGCAGTCTAACTCTATTTGAGTGGCTCCAAACACTAGTTTTCTCAAGCATACCCAGCCTCTAATCCCACTCTCAACAGTCTGAAGACCAACCACTACATACCGCAGTAAAACAAACAGTTCGCCGCTCTATGA
Organism: Pseudotsuga menziesii; assembly: GCA_001517045.1. Classification (NCBI taxonomy): domain Eukaryota; kingdom Viridiplantae; phylum Streptophyta; class Pinopsida; order Pinales; family Pinaceae; genus Pseudotsuga; species Pseudotsuga menziesii. Next base: position 409,803 of record LPNX010947816.1, read on the forward strand.
AGAAGATGAAGACAATAGGGTGACAACCCCAAACAAAAAGGTGAACACAGCTTAAGTCAACAAGACGACTTAGAGTTGTTCTTGGCCCTAGCATGGACAAAACAACTCAGCAACAACCCCACAAGGTACTTGCATACAAAGCAACCAAAAAACCAAGGGAAGAACAATAGCCCCCAATCTCACAATGAAAACAACGACAGCATTACACAGTCCGCAAATGGGAAAGAAGCCAAAATCCCAACATTGATTGGGGAAAACATAGATGCAGACCACAATCGGAAACATACACGGCCACAATCAGCAAGGTGACATACACCTACCACTGAAACCGGTATGGGACACACATAAGCACACAGCCTTGAGCGTGAATGGCTCCTGCACCCGAAAATATTGAGTGACAGCCATGATTTTTCATGCTCCCTGCATGAGGAAAACCAACGCATAATTCTTATAAGTGAGAAGGTGAGAGAGAACGACTATCTGTGTGTGGATCAACAACCGATAGAGAATCCCCCAAAATGGTGTGGATGAGGAAGCATACCTCCCTACGTGAGAATGAGCAAACTCCCCAACCATGAGTGCCCGAGTGGGGAAAAATGGAGTGAGTGGTAAGAATGGAATGTCGCTTCTCTGCCCCCAGCGACGTGAAGAGGAAGAGTCTGCTGGTGGAGTGGGTACATGGGCAAGGACTGACAGTCCTGCCACACCCACCACTACTCAACAATAACTTCTCCCAACTAACAGAAAACAGAAGTTTAAATGGGTGGCCGACACATGGCAAACTCCCAATGACCCCCCACGGGTTGGACAACCCCCCCTTAACCTTAGGAATCATGCCCTTTTCATTTAACGTTGCACTGTCGTAGCTAGTTGTAGGTTTATTTTAATTGATGTGCATATTTACATGATTCCCAAAACTATAATGTGTCGGATAGCATGATATAGCATCGGCAACGATCCCTATTACTGAAACATACACAACCAAATCGATGCTAGGGATTTTTCCTTTAGCTCCTCACCACGATTAATTACAATATATATATCACATATCCTTTAATGCAAATGGGGTCAAAACTAGGACATTACAGGGGGGAATTGAAGAGATGGGAATGAGATGTGATAAAACAGAGGGGGAGCAATAGAGAGAGAGAGCGAGAGAGAGAGAGAGAGAGAGAGAGATGTAGGGACGGATAGTGAGGGAGGTATAAATAAGGTGGAGAAATATTTTGAGAGATGGGGACTGATGGAGGGACACACACACACACACACACATAGAGATATAGAGATAGATAGAGAGAGAGAGAGAGGGAGGTTGTGAGAGAGAGAAGGGGGAAAGAAACGCACACATACACATAGAGATAGTGAGAGATGGAAATATAAAGGAAGGGAGGGTGAGCGAGTAAGGCATCAAGGGATAGTTAGTAAGGCACATGTGTATACATAGAAGCCAAAAATATTATTTATGGATTGAGTCTTGGATTTCCTCCCTTGACCATGTCGAGTCCTTAATACCCATATCTAATGCTCAAAACCTATTAAACACATGTGCATATGTTCTTAGAGACCAAGCATACCTTGAGTAGGTCATCTATGGTGCTTCAAGGATTTGTTCATTAACATGGGTTCCTCAAATATTCCATTATTGCCTAAGGAATGAGCATATTCCCGCAATCATGTCTCATAGGTCCCATACCTACTGCTCAAAACCACCTAATTCTACTAACATTCATATTCATAGTCCAAATATATCTATGAGATGCCATGTATGATGTTTTAAGGCATCCTTTCTATCCCTAGATGCCTATAATATTTAGTTAGGGCCTAAGGCCATAGTTTCCTCCCCTGACCGTGTACATGGCGTTGATATGCATACCTAGTGCTCAACAAATGATGATGGCATGCATATCCCGATTAAGATTCAAATGATTCACTTTCAATGTAATTTGTGGTGGTTGGTGGCATCAATTTTGTCCCTAAATGGTTAACAACTTCCTTTAAGGCCTAAGGACCAAGTGTTTCCCCCTACCCATGTGAAGGGGACTAATATCTGTACTCAGTACTAAAAATGTTCTAATGGATCTAGTATCCCCATTTCAAGGTAAATGAAACCATGGAAGGATCTATTGAGGTTGTTCAACACATCATTATTAGATCTAGGTGGATAGAAACATCTTCTAGGGCCTACGACCTAGGTTTCCTCCCTTATTATGTGTAAGCTCCCAAGACACATACATAGTACTTAGAAACCCCTAATGGTTCCCATATCCCCATTCAAAACAAAAATATCAACATGAGAGGTCATCTATGGTGATTCAAGGTGTTGTTCATGGACCTTGAGCCCTAAAAGCTGGTTTACAACCTAAAATTAAAGCTTTATGTACCAACCATGATTAACACCTATCCTCCATATCTAATGCTAAAAAAATCCTAAAAATGGCCATATATCAACTTAAAGGTTGAGGATACCCTTAAGGGATCATGTGTGTTTGTTCGAGGTGTTGTTCTTGGCCCTATATGTCTATAGGATTCCTTTAGGGCCTCTAATGAATAGGTTTCCTCCCTTGACCATGTCTACAGATATGTTTCTAGTGCTAAGAGAATTCTAATGCAATGCATATTCTCTCTTAGATGCAAAATATCACATACGGAGGTCCTATGTGTAGGTTCAATACCTTGTTCATGGACCTCAAGCATTGAAATCTACCTTTAGGACATAATTCTTGAGTTTCCTCCCTCAAGCATGCTCAAGGGACTGTGGCCTATACTTAGTTCTTAAAACCTCCTAATGGTGTCCATATTACGACAGAAAGAAAAATTATGCTCTTGGGAGGTTAGGCATGGTTGTTTGAGAAGTTTTTCTTTATGATGCTAAAATATTACTATAGGTCCTAAGTCTTGATGACACAAACTATTGTTTTTATTCATTTCCCTAGTGCAATAAAACCATTTTTTGTGGTTCTCCATAACGCATGCATTTTTTTCTTCTCTAAAATACGTGTGTTTTGCTTCTCCAAAATGCGTGCGCATTTTGCTTCTCCATAACACATGCATGCTTTGCTTCTCCATTATGCATACGCGTCTTGTAACTATAAAACGCGTGTGTGTTTTGTAACTATAAAAAATGTGTACATTTTTCCTAGCCTAACCTACATGTCAGATGACATGTCAGGCTATATATTAACCAAACCAAGAACTACATACCATGAGCGCATTGTGTTTTTATGTATCATGAGCGTGTTTCCAAAAAGTAGGATTGCATCTAAAAGGTCCCCCAACTTCTTGCACACACCCAGTGGCGGTAGCTCAGTCTAGAGTAGGGTAAGTCTGGCCAAGTTCATTGGCCCGAAAGGGTTAGTAAGTCAGACAAGGACTATTGATCCTATGGGGATTAGTATTTCTGGCTATATCAGTTTAACCCAAGTGGGTTTGTAATCCAAGACATGACTTGTTGGTCCCCAAGAAGATCCATCTGTCTAACTAGGATTGTTGGCTCGAAAGGGTTAGTAAGTTAGACAAAATTCCCAAATGGATCTACCATAGAACTCATTTTGTTGTTGCTCCAAGATAGTTAGAGGGAAATAAGTGGTTAGTATGTCTGCCTAGGCCTTTTTGGACCAGAAGGGTTAGTAAGTGAGACAAGGCTTGTTTGGTCTACAAGGAGATCAATCTATTTGACTAGGTTTGTCATCCCAAAAGGGTTAATAAGTCATACAAGATGTTGTCACAAGTGGTTTCAATATTGTTATACTGATGATTGATTCAGTATTGTTATAGTGATGATTTCTTAGCTGATTTCTTGAGTATTGTTATACTGATGATTGTTGAGATGATTGATTCAGTATTTTTATACTGATGATTGCTTCAGTATTGTTATAGTGATGATTATTGAGATGATTGTTGATATAGCTTCAGTATTTTTACACTGATGATTGTTCAGATGATTGTTGAGATAGTTTTAGTATTGTTATATTGATGATTGTTGAGATGATAGCTGACATAGTTTCAGTATTTTTATACTGATTTTGATATTTCAGTATTTTCATACTGATATTGATGTAGCAAGATCTGTATTACTATACTAATGATAATGAGGTAGTTTAAGTATTTCTATACTGATATTGATGATTTCTATGTACTGAATAGTTGT
>LPNX010947816.1:414575-429758 GCA_001517045.1 Pseudotsuga menziesii
AAAAAAGGAAGAGAGGGACCTTGAAGATGTTTTTTATGCAAGGAAGTAAAATAAGGAAATTATCACATAGTATATGATTGTACTTATACAAAAAATGTTTGGTTTGAGATTGAATTTTTTTTTTGCTGAAGTATAAGTGGGAAGGAGATTTTGTGAAAATTTGTCTAAAAAACTCATGCTTAAAGGAGGATTTGAAAGACTTCAGAGCTCTTCAATTGATGGTCACATGAAATATTTGGATCGCTTGAAATAACGGTTGTTTCGGGGATAAATTAATTTTTCCTATACAAAGCACTTTCCAAAGTTTGGGAACTATGAGACATTTTCCTTAAGATAATACAAAAATCAAGATTAGACTGGTCAAAGAAGAAGTTATTGATCATAGCTTTACTTGGGTTTATTTTTATGGAGCAGCTTTGGGTGATCAGAGTTCTTATGGATAGGGGGGTGTATTTTCCTTTCTCAAGATCATTGGTACAAGTTTAAAGAAGGATTAGGAGAAGGTACTAATAATTTTGTGGATTAGGATTAGGAGAATGTACTAATAGTTAAAAAAGATTCAGATCTTTGAATATTATCACATTGTCATCAAATGGATAACTGGGACTAACATAATGCATAACATTCATTTATCTCCTATGTTGGATGAAGTTCGCAAGTTCATCAATGAATTCGAAATTATGGATATCAAACACATCTACAAAGAAATAAATGTATTGGCACATGAGTTAGCTAAAGTTGGATTTTTATTCGAGGATGGAAATTGGCATCTTTTTTAATTCAAAAAAGAGTCTTTAAAGGAAACAATAAATTTTTTTGGGAGTTTATATTCTTTTAAAGGATATCTTGAAAGGATTCTTGTGTTTCCTATTCGAAAGCATATTACAGTTGGGTGATTAGGTTTCATATGAAGGTGGATTCCTTTTTGCTATTGTAGCAAGAAACAACTTTCTAGGTGACCATTCATTCAAAAGATGGATTATGAAATGGATTCATATCTGACATATTTTTTGATGCAGATTATGGTTTTTGAGAACATATATTAAAGTTTAATAAGAAAATTATTTTACATAAAGCGAAAGAAAGATAAAAATATGACATATTTTGGATATGTTATGATGTTTTTGTAAAAATGATGATTAAAGGGAAAGAACAAGTCCCTTATTTTACAATTTTTTTTTTTTTAAAGAACATATTATAAACATGTTGCGAGATGGATCAAGTCTATGATCATTTGAGCAATGTAATTTTTTATTATATAATAGAAGTTGATGATTTTTTCAGTGAAAAAAACTCTTCTTTATGGGTATTTGACTAATAAAAAACAAGAATACAAGTTAGTAACTATATAATCTTTTATCATTAAATTAAGTTCATTTTATCATTAAACTAATTTCTATTTATCATAAAAATTCTTAAAAGTGGTCTCTAATACTAAAAAATGAGCTAAACCATCTTTAAATTTTATTATTTATTTTTATATATGTATGAATAAAATTTTCACAATATTAAATCCATAGTTTAGCATTGTTTATATAATCTTATAACTTAGATCTCCATTTACATCATTATGTTAGACAAAACCTAGTTACTTAAAATAAAAATAAAAGGAATTTTGAAGCCCTCTATTATCTCTAATGAAATTTAGGATCACCTCACAAGCATGAAGTGAGAAGAAAAGGGGGGTTTTGATAGCAATATAAGGAGAAGGAGCTCTGCAATATGATGCGAGGTTGGGGGTGTGTGTACCAAGGAGGAAGGTTCTATGAAGTAAAAGAAGGATAGAGGCATCCTATTAAGGTAGTTAAAGATGGTTCCTACTGCTCCTTGTGGGGAGAGGGACCATGGGAGGAATGCAACATCGGAGGAGGGACCTACAATCCCCTCTGTTATCTCAGGAATGGAAATTGAAAAGGGGAAAGGAATAGTCATCCTGTCTAACTTGCTCAGAGATGGGGGAGGTTCTAGTGGGATCAGTAAGGAGGAAACAAATAATCAAGGAACAAGAAGGATAAGACAATGCATCCCGAAATCCAAGACGGTCCCAAAATTGCAGATCAAATTAGAAAGAGCCGAAGAAGACATACAATACATGAAAAAATACGCTCTAAAAGGAAAATTTGTGGGGATTTGGCCCACAGAAAAGAGCTCGATCTGGTGGATAAACACCATGTGGAAACCCTAAGGCCACTACAACCTTCAGCTGGGAGCCAAAGCGTTCTTCATGGTAATCTTCTTTAATTAAGAAGACCGAACGAGAATTTTTGAGAATGGCCCCTACTTCTATAATTCAGTGGGCCTTTTTCTCATACCATGGAAAGAGAGATTCAACCTTGACAAAGAAAACCTCATGATTTCTCCAGAATGGATAAGAATGTACTCCTTGCCAATGCAATACTGGAAGGAAGAAATATTGATGGATAAAGGGAACACGCTGGGGCATTTCATCAAAGTTTCAGAGAAAACCAGACAAAGAAATTACATATCATATGCCAGAATTTGTATCTACCTTGACATTTCCAGAGATCTACTAGATGGAATAGAGCTAACATGGGAAGATGAGGAATGATTCCAAAAAATAGACTACGAACAGATCCCATTCAAATGTAGAAGATGTCATGAGGATGGACATCTATTCTGAGATTGTCCTCAAAATAAGAGACCAGGACAGAAAAAGGATCAGTACAACCAAGATGCTGATGGATTTACCAAAACCAAAAAGAACAAATGGAAAGTGAGAAAGGCATCAGGACCAGAGATAAATAAAAGAGTGCAAACCCAGAATTAGTATGAGATCCTCCAAGAAGATAAGCCAATTAGCAAAGAAGTCCAACAAACAGAGCATACTAAGGTAAACAATAAAGAATACCAACATAGCGAACATAATAAATATCACTAGAAGAAGGAGACAAAGATAACCCCGAAAAAGAAACAAAAAACTATCAAAACCCCTTCATACCATCTTATCCAGAGGCAGCAGGAGGTGATCAAGAAAGTATCAGGGTCAACTGAACCTGCTTCGGAAGACATGGAGTTAGGAGATCTAGATTTGGATGGATTAGAAGCTTCCTGCTCGGACAAGAATCCAACCCAGATCCCCCCACAGCAAGTCTCCCTGCTAGAGAAAGTGCTCATTCAAGATAAAAACTTGAACTCATTGGGAGTAGTTGTAGAATCCCTCAAAGTCATGGATGGAAAGAAAAAAGAAAAAAAAAGAAAGCAGGGAAGGCCCAGCAATGAACAAAGAATCAAAGAAATAAGAGAGGAACTGGTGGCTTCAGGGAAGTATCGAATTATATATGCTTCCGTTTCTCCATCCATCTAACCTAGTCTTGATGCGGATTACATCCTAGAACATTAGAGGCTGCAACAACGCTCTAAAAATATGTCTTCTCAGAAGAAGGATTGAGAAATAAAATCATGGGATCGTCTTTCTGTAAGAAACAAAATGCTTGGGAGAAGAACTATCAAGTATAGCCTGAAAAATATGGAAGGGATGTGAATCAGTTGCGATAGACGCTAGAGGGGAAGCGGGAGGGCTGGGCATTTTATGGAATCCACAAGAGGTTAACCTCTCAGGCTTCCTAGAAACCCCATTTACACTCTCTACAGACTTCCATATTTTAGGTACCAGAATAAAAAGATTTTTGACCAATGTCTATGGACCCTCGAGAGCAGAGCAGAAAGTGGCCTTTCTAGACTCGATATCCGATATCAAATAAATTGTTGAGGACAAAGCTTGGATCCTGGGTGGAGATTTCAACCTGATAAGGAACCTTGACGAAAAAAAAGGTGGTATACAGAACTTAAACTTTGCTACAGCTCAATTCAATGTTGTAATTGATGACCTCAATTTGATCGATGTTAGAAGTTCTAATGGGATATTCACATGGAACAAAAAAAAAACCGGAGATAGAGGGATAGCATGTCGGCTTGATCGCTTTTTAATCTTGGAATCTATCATGATGGCTAGGGGATATTTAAGAGCAGTGGTATTTCCAGGGGTAGGATCGGATCATTGGCCCATCAGTCTGGAATGGGAGAATGTCGGCATAAACCCTCGAAGACCATTCATATTTGAAAAAAATTGGCTCCTCCAAATGGATTTCCCTAAGAAACTCAAGGAATGGTGGGAAGTTTTCCCACCTGTTAGAGGCACCAGTATGTATCAATTCCAACAAAAACTTAAACTCTTGAAAGTTAATATTAAAAAATGGAATAAGGAATCCTTTGGCAATATATTTCAAGCAAAACAGGATTTAGAATGTAAGATGAAGCTGAACCAAGCTCAAGGGATGAATATGGGATTTTCAGAGGAGGAAAGGATACAAGAAATTATTTTGTTACAGGAATTCAGCTAAAGAGAACGACAAGAGGAAGTCTACTAGAACCAGAAGGCAAGAGTCAAATGGCTCTAAGAAGGGGAACACAACACCATCTTTTTTCACAAAGAGGCCACCCAACACAGACAGGGGAATTGACTGGAGAGATTGAAGATGGAGGATGGGAATATAGCTGAAACTCAAGAAGAATTAGAAACCACCTTGAACTCTTACTTTGCTAAGCTTCTGCAGGAATCAGAAGAAGACAAAGAGAAATCTCAAAGAGAAGTGTTTTGATAGATCCCCAAGCTTATCATGGATGAACACAATCACATACTGGGAAAAGCCATTGAGATAATGGAAGTGGAGATGGTTTTCAAGAAAATGGAAAAGGATAAAGCTCTGGGCATGGATGGGTTCACTACGAATTTTTTCCATGCTTGTTGGGAGTGGTTAAAGGAGTAAATATGGGCCTTGGTGGAAGACTCTAAGAGGACAGGGAATATCTTAAGAGTTCTTAACTCTACATTCCTAACTCTCATCCCTAAAGAAAATGGTACAGAGGATCCCGGGAAACTTAGACCGATTGCGTTGAAGAATGTAATCTACAAAATAATCTCAAAGGTCATAGCAAATCATCTAAGGCCCCTACTTTCACTCATCATCTCACCGGAACAGGATGGGTTCGTGGAAGGAAGGAAAATTCCAGGATGGCATTATTTTGGTCCATGAAACAATTCACTCACTAAAAACAACGAAGACTATAGGTATGTTCTTAAAACTTGATCTCTCGAAAGCATATGACAAATTGAATTGGAATTTCTTGGAAGGAATTCTCAGAGCTTTTGGCTTCTCAAAGGATTGGACAAATTGGGTAGTGAACATGGTCTCTTCGACATTTTTCTCAATTTTGGTCAGTGGCTCCCCTTCAAACCCCTTTAATGCCTCCAGAGGAATAATATAGGGGGATCCCCTCTCCCCCTTCCTTTTCATCATAGCAGCTAAAGGATTAGGAAGGTTGCTAAAAAATAGAAGATATGAGAAAAAAATTCGGGGCTTATCTCTAACTGCAAGGATGGATCCCCAAACCCATCAACAGTTTGTGGATATTAATATGCTTATGGGACCTTCATCGGTCCAGGAGGCTAGGGATATCAAATATTTTTTGAACACATTCCTAGAAGCAAGTGGTCTAGAAATCAACAAAGAAAAATATCAGACTTACTTATTAAATACCCTAAGGATTACCAAAAGGAATATCCTCAGAATCCTGGAGTTCTTGGAAGGAAGTCTTCCATCTAAATATCTGGGAGCACCATTAGCAGAATCAACCATTAGACAAATATCTTGGAAGGAATTGATAGATAAAATCAAGCAAAAGCTTAACCTTTGGACCTACAGAGCCCTTAATTTTTCGAGCAGACTCATACTGGTGAAATTGGTACTACAGTCTATGCCCTCGTATCTTTTCTCGGTGCTTGTAGCTCTGAAATCAGTTATTAAACAAATCAGAAATATGCAGAGGAATTTCCTGGGGAGGATAGGAAGGGCACAGGAAATGGCCTTTGGTGGATTGGAAAACCATATGTACTCTGAAGGGAGTAGGCGTCCTAGGACTATGGGACCCTCTAGACAATAACAAAGCGATGAGTACCAAAATATGGTGGAGGCAGATAAATTATGAGAAGGAGCCATTGGCCAAATTGTGGCACCTGAAATATGCTCCTCTATTGCCCAAGAAATCCTTGGCGCATTTCGGAGAAAAATTACCAGGGTCTTGTATATGGAAAGTGGCGCAGGAAAACAGAGGATTGGTAAAGAAACATAGGTTTTGGGAAGTGAGGGATGGCCGAACAACACGATTTGCAAGTGATGCATGGAATTAGGATCCAGTGCTAACATGCAGTGACGACTCCCCTATTATAAGATCCTTCCTTAAGAATCATGCCTGGAGTACGGTTGCTGAATTCTGGGACACCTGAAACAATGACCGACTCTTCAGGACTTGGAAAGATGGTTACTGGTGGTAATCCCAAGCCCTAGGGGAATACATAAAAGATTTCATGGAAAATCTCAACTCAAGAAGAATCGCCAAGAATGATGGTCCGGACAAGCTCAGATGGGGGTACTCTAACAAAGGCAATTTCAACCCCAAAGAAGCCCTAGGCCTAGTAACAGGGACTCAGAATATTGAACCCGAAGCCAAATGGGGGAAATTATAGAAAGGAGGATGGTGGCCAAAGGTCATGGTTTTTTGCTGGCTCATGATCGAACGACGCAACCTCACATGGGATAACCTTCAAATTAGGGGAATAATTTGGACCCTCTAGATGTTGTATGTGCGAGGAGAACAATGAAACTATTAATCATCTCTTGGATGAATGCATGGTGGTAGACTCAATTTGGGAAAAAGGAGCGTCCATGTTCAAAAGAAACCACTGCCACAAAGGAAGGCTGGACATCATAATTGCAGAATGGCCTAAGAAGGTATTCAAAAATAAAATTGTTAATAGACTGTGGGAGCTTCTCCCTGGTTTTACAATATGGGAACTATGGAAAACTTGAAATAGCCAAATATTTGAAAAAAAAACCTAAAAACAAGGGGAAATATGGAACTCTATAGAATCACATCTAGAAGAAACAATTACCCTTCACTAGTGGACAAAGGAAGATTTCATAGCTGAAGCAAACAAAAGGGTAATTTTGTATGAATTGAAGATTGTTGAATTACCTATAAACAATGCACTAACTAAAAAAACTCCATCATCTGTTAATAGTTTGAAAAATTGGACCAGGCCACTAGCTGGATCCTTCAAATTCAATTTCGACAGAGCGGCCAAAGGAAACCCTGGCCCTGCAAGATTTGGGGGAGCAGTAAGGAACTCAGAGGGAATTCTTCTTAGCTTTCTCTGGGGATCAATTGGAAATAGCACAAACAATATGGCTGAGTTTGAAGGTCTAATTAATGGCTTATCATGGGCACTGTAAATAGGAAAGACTCGATTGGTGGTGGAAGGTGATTCATAGATAATAATAAATATGGCACAACAGCTCCAAAATGGTGCATCTACATCACACATTTCAAAGAAATGGAAATGGGAAGGACGATTGTGTGCTCTCAGAGGAATTCTAGTAGGACATGAAGCCATTCTGTTCTCAGATGTGAGGAGATCAGGAAAAAAGCTAGCAGATTCCCTCGCGAATGAAGGAGTGGGAAGCAAATGCTCTTTCCATGCAGAAGAGCTTGGTGATAGGGGAAAGAAATAGGCAATATGGCAACGCTGCATGAAAATGGCGGAGGATGACAGGGAAGGTAGATGTGAATTGCGCAACTGTCAAACACATCCCAACATGCAGTAGGCGAATGACAGTTGGTGCTCCAACTCATATGGAATGAATCCAGCTGTCTTAACGGCATCAAGTATCGAGCCCTCAAGTGCAGTGGTGGCAGGAACAGAAATTCATGAGTTCTCCCGATCGACAGGTGGGACTGGTTTACCACCCACCTAAACATGTGGTGAAGGTACAGAGCACATGGATGCAACAGATGGTTCGTCCACCAGCAAGTGAGCATGTTAACCGATGAAGCTTTACATCTCTATACAGGATTAATTCATAGGCTGATACGTGAGAAGGGAAGAAGTGGAGCCGAAAATGTGAGTATGCGGGTAGATATCCCACATTTGATATCATAAGAGTGGGGCATGTCACATATCTCCATATCAACTTGTATTCAACGAAGCAAAAGGTGGTGAATCTCACGCACAGTATGAGAGTTTTGATGAAGTGCGGTGAAGGGTAGGGAATGATGGAGATTAAGACAAGAAGCACGAGCAGATTCAATGTGCCAATCCGACAGAGGGAGGGTTTACAGTCTATAAATTTGCCCTGACAGGATCACAGGTTATCACTCTTGGTTGCAATTATGTTCCTCCTGGCACCAAGTAACATTCTGTGTGTTGTGATAATGCCTCGCTACTAGAAAGTTCACAACCGTTAGAGGGGAAATAACAGAGGAGAAGGCAACAGTGGGGCTACCGCAGCTCCAGGAATGTTCTACCAACAATTGAGGAAGACCCTTCTCTGTGACCCTTTAACTGGGCCGACCAGTACATGGTGGAGACTCCAACGGCAATTGAAGCTTTCATCACCATTAAGGATTTAGACATCCTCAGGGAGTTTGAGGACCTTATGGGTAGACTCTTGACACTCAATCCTTTCTGGACTTCTCGTACTGTGTTGGCTTGAGATATACAAGCAAAGGTTTAGATTACTCAAGGGATACGTGAGGTTCTTGATCTCATTCGGATGGGACAGCAGGAAAGCTCGGCTAGGTTCCCACTTCTGGATCAGATTGCAATGGAGATTCTGGATAGTCTGAGGGATATCTCCACCACCCTGGTGAATACTCCAGCCAATTGGCCTACCAATGAGGGGGAAATTACTCTTCATTCTCAACAAGAGGAATGCCACCTAGGGTCAAACGTGGTTTCGGGAAGATGAGTTATTGGGTATTGTGATTTATGGACTTTTTGCTTTGTTCCTTGTAAGTTTTGTTTAAGTGTTACTCTGTGATATCGTTAATGGAACGAGATGATGGTCTTATATGCCTGGGGACTAACAGAAGACCCATTTTTTATATGATGCTGAGGAGGGTCCAATGTTTTGGGGTGTATCTTGTGCGGTTCATCTACCAGATTTAAGAACGGTAATCTAGGTTTCTGTGGCTATGTGTCATGGTTGGGCTTGGGTTTTATGTTATTTCTGTAGGTCTTTAGATTGATTTCAACTTCATGGATGGTTCCAGTATCAGGCATTAAATTGGTTTTGGTAGAAGCCAATTCTATGGGCTCTCGTTATGTAATAGACCTGTATAAATTCCTGCTTCAGTCAAGATCTTCGGGGACGGTCCTTATGAGCCCGAATTGTGCCCAGATTGGTTCTGTCTAGCTCTGCTAGCAAACCAGGCATGTATGTATTTCCTTTTGTATCACCATTTTTGTACTATAATAGAATTTCTCGTGCTTACTGATAAAAAAAATGAAGTGAGAAGAAAAACTATAAGAAAATGTAAAATAAAAAATATAACCATGACATAAAATAATCAAACATAAAATCATAGAGAAATAAGTTACAAATTATAGTTTTTTAAATCTATATTAAAAATTGAAAATTTTAATAATTATAACAAATATATTTAACTAACTAAATTGTAAATATATAACATTATATTAAAATTCAAATTTTCAATAATTATAATTACTCATAAAATATATTAGGCTATCCATATATAGATAGACACATACATATTTTTATGTTCATTAAAAATAATTAACAAAGAATCCTCTACTTGAAAAGATAATGAAAGTAGTTTAATCTCCATCTCAAAATTCATAAAAATTATATTTACAATATTTCTTATTTTAAAATTCAAATATAGAAAGACAAAAATCATAATTACAATCTTTTGCATTTCTAAAATCAAATAAATACATTGTATTTTTAAATTCAAATAAATACTTTCAACATAACCAACTAAAAATTCTCATTATCAACAACTAAATATATAATATAATTAACTTTTCAATATTAATTAACTAACTAATTATTCTAATTATTGGTAATTAATAAATTTATAATATAATTCCTTTTATTTTTTAATAAATTTAGAACACATAAATTAAAATCACACATTCTAAACCATAAATACATAAACCTTAAAAGTGAGTGAACTAACATAATTTCAAAGCTTCCATGGAGGAAAAACATATCGACCACTGTAAATACATAAACCTAAGAGTAACTAACCTAATTTCATAAGCTATTCGTTGTCATTTCAAAATTTTATATATCTCTTGCTTGCTTTTGTGGAGAGAAAATCTATCTAAATGTTAAAATTAACTTTGAGTGATACTTCCAACATCAGCGGTCACGTTACTCCTACAAGTTGCAAAAGAAGCTGATGGAATCCACGTCAGTATTGGCCTGAGATAAAAATAAATAAATAAAATAAAATAAAAACATTTCAAATATTGAGTAGCCGTTGTATGATAACGGCATTCTTGATGAAAAAGCCATAATTGATAAAAAGCCATGATCAAAAGAATATTTAATATAATGAGATCCTACGATGAGCTTGCATTGCAGTTTTTTGTGCGGCTATAGTAATTAATCTATATTCTTTTAGGCCTCGGCATATTAGGTTGTTCAAGGTGATTCTGAAGCACTCAGATTTCTGCAATTATTAATTATTAAGGGATAGTATTACCGCCGCCGCGATGCTGATAAATGGGAGCCAACTCGGCTTTCAGCCCTCCCATGATAGACCCAATATGAGCTGTGATAGCTTATGGCCTGGATCATATTACCAAGGCAATGGGAGCCAACCAGACCCGACTCGGCTTTCAGCCCTACTGTGATAGACCCAATTGGCGGTCCTGATTCCTAATTGGATTGCAGAACATTCAGATAGCTTGTGGCCTAGATCATATTCCAGTCTACAAGTACAATGGGTGCTCAAATCCGGCAAACTGAGTATTGAATTACGATTCGAAGAATCATTTCCCTGTGGCCTGGACGAAGCGGTCTGTCTTGTGGAGTTTCAAGAAAACAAGTAAAGGAAAACGGGATGTTCTGTCTTGTGGAGTTTCAAGGAAACGAACTGAATGCACAATTTGTTTTGTGGAGTTTGAAGAAAACAAAAAATCGAATGGAATGCACGATCTATATTGTGGAGTTTTAAGAAAACTAGAAATCCAGCGAACAAATCAGGTCGGTTTTCCTTCAGTTATATGTTCTGTTTTGTCTTTGATCGCTGAGACTGACTATCAGAATTTTTGTGAATCAGGGAAGACATCCGATGTATGCTTGGGGAGAGAAGAGGCGAAAGCAATAAAATATTTATCAGTTGAAGGGAGGTGGGAGAAGATGTATGTATCTTAAATCTTAAGTGTCTGTGTGGTTGTGTGTTTTAGTATGGTATGGTATAGTCTCGTGTCTATTTGTGTGCTCTGTAGATAGAGGAATTGAATCATTTTGGTGTATGTGATATAGAGGAATTGGATAGTTGAGATGCTCAATGATCATTTCCCTCGACTAGTTATTTTCCTCAAATCTAATGCATAGTTTTAATTCTTGAAAGAATTCGATCCTTTTGAAACCTTCATTTCTCTAAATTCATGAAAAAATATTTATCTCTTCTTATTTAGCTCAAGTTCATAGATAGAGGAATTGAATAAATGATCATTTTGCTCAATTGGTTATTTTGCTCGAATCGAATGCATAGCTTTCCTTTCCTCAATTTGACAGAATATATTTCATGTTTGGCTTTGTTCTGTTCGGATGTGAAGCTCCATTTCTTGGAAGAACTCAATGAAAGAAAGAAGATGATCCTTCGATATGATTCGAGCCATTTTGAAGCCCTAATTCTTGAAAGAATTCGATCCTTTTGAAACCTTCATTTCTGAAATTCATTAAAAATTCTTTAGGTTAATTCTGAATTTCACTTATTTCAGGTTCGGCTCTGTTATGTCGGGATGCGAACCACCTGTGGTTAGAAAAGCTCGATGGAAGGCAAGCATTCAAGTCTTTCTATTCTGGCTTCGAAATCCAGTTGTTGAATGAATCCTAGCTACAGGTATGATAGCTCTACTTGCTTTCTTTTTGAATAGTTGATGCATTAACTGCTCTACAGCCCATGGTCACCGATTCACCATGTTGTTACCAGAAGTTTCTTGAGTGTGAAAAATTAATAATCTTATAAATGGTATTTTTGTTCAAAACGTTTTGTATTTTGTTCAAAAGGGTTTTGTTGATGCATTCTGAGATGCTATTTTGTTCATAGGGTTTTGATATTTTTTATTTGAAGTATTTGAATCCCCACAGCAGTTATACTTGAATTGGTTGGTATTCAGATTAAATAAAAATAGCGCCAATAGTCGTCGCCTCATGGATCGGTGTTTTACATGTCCTTAGGCACATCCTTTGGCTCTTGGTTTTAGGGTTTAATGGGTTGTTTTTTCCCAATTTATATTTTATAGCGTGCAGAGAGCAAAATACGCTTAATGGGTTGTATAAATATCTTGGTGCCTAGTAGATAAATATCTTGGTGCCTTTACATATATTTATGCAAATATATACTTTATTGCCAAAAAAAAAACAATACTTACATGGATTTCTCATTAAAAAAGTATATGGATGGGCCGTTGTTTTATTAGGAAGGCCCATCAATTACGAGTACAGCTAATTCCGCTCATAATGTTGCTTGGTCTTATTCAAACCAACAATCCATTCTATCATATTTTTTAGAATCATTCGAAATATCTACCGTTGAGTCTATGCAAAGACCGCCTAACACCGATTACCATTGAGTCTATGCAAAGCCGAATCTACCTGTCAACTCGTAAGAATTTTCTAAAGAATTTAGAGTTCTAGTAGGCCAAAGGATAAATAAGGGGCCATCCTTTTAATGTAAAGCATGCCATTGGATAGGGGCTATCCTTAACAAACATGTACGTTGGGTCCATTCAACGGACAAACAGCAAAGTCAATGGTTGACTTCACTGTTGGTCCGTTAGATGGACTGAAGCTTACATGTTTTTTAAGCTCAGGCACTGGGTAGTGATGGCCACTTTGATGATCCCCAGCTTACCTTCTCCCCAACGTACGCAACAACTGTGACAGCTAAGAGATGGAACTCAAGAGCCCAAAATACCAGAATATGCGAAAGGACTGTGTTTTACACTCTTGCTTTATATTGAGAGAATTTTGTCATTTGTTATTTACGGATTTGATTTTTTTTTTAATCAAGATAGGAAGGTGAAAAAAAAACAAAATTAGAATTTTTAATGCCACTTTGAGCCGGTTAGAAAAAATTAACTTTTCAGAACGGTCGACCTCACTTTTCAATCTTAATTCAAATTACTTAATCAAGAAGAACAGTCATTTAAAAGATTTTTCTTAACTCGTAGTAATATGATTACCAATCATGTTTATTAATTCTATAAAAGAACAATACGAATCGTTTCATGTTGTACAATGTAGTGTGAGTGTGTAAATTTTCTATATTAAATTTAAACATTGCATTGAGTGAAAGAGCTCACATTTAAGTGAATTGCTTTTCAATTGAAGTTTAAACGAGTCTCTGGTGCCCTGCTCTGTCGATGTGTAAAAAGGCGTACTTGGGCTGGAACTGAATGGAATTCCTTAGTACTTTTGATAATCAGCATGTTTCGTGTGAGATTATTTTATGATCATGAGAGCATAGAGTTTTTTGGATTTTAAATTAGTTTTTTATATTAGAGCATAGATTTACTTGAAACATGAATTAATGTGTGTTTGATTCATAATGTTAATGTTATTTATTTTGTTAAATTTATATATAATTTTGTATTTATAAAAATATATAGTTTTTTTAACTAACAATTTTTAATAATTATAAATTAGTTTAATTATATTTCTTAGTCTAATAAATAAATTTAGCATTTATCTTAATTATTTTTATTTTTCATATGTATTAAGCATTGTAATGTTTTTATAATTTTTTATATTAATTTAAAAATTAATCGTAAATTTTCCATATTGTTTTGGTGTATATAAATTTATGAGATGCTAAATGTCAATTTTCTTGTAATTGGTACTATATTGTAGTTGGTAAAGACTTGTATTTTTTTTCAATGTTATTTTTAATAATGTAGGTTTTTTTCATATTAAAATATTTTCAATTAATAATTAAGATTTTATTGAATAGTTTAGAGTTCAAGCTAATTATAAGTTTGTTTTAATAGATTAGAGTTCTAGTTAATAGTATAGAGTTTTTTCATAGTTTAAAGTTTTGTTAGATTATAAATTGTTGTCTTGTTTATTTTTGGTAAATTGTTTTTCAATGTTTTTTTCATGGTTGTATATATAAAATTTATTGGAATATTTAAATTAGAAAAATATTGTAGAAAATATTTGTTTTTTATGAAAATTAAATTGTGTACATTTTTTTATCTAGTTTGCATTAGTATATTGACCATAGGGGTTCTATTCAAAGTCTTGTATAGAGTGTTTTCAAAGGACCAATTTGGGAAATTGCCTGGAAACAATCTCCTAACTCGGTATCTTGACACATGTGCCTTTGTTGTAGCTGGGAACTGGGATGCCATTGCGCTAGTAATAGGTGGAGGGAGGTAACTCCTAGAGAAGCCCTCCTGGTACGCCCCAAGTTGGGTGGTCGACCATGTATACACAAGGTTTTTAAAGTGGTCTAATGAGGGACCCCCCTTTGTTGACACTATTCATGCAACCTAGGAGTTATGATCTCTTCCCTTTAACATCCTTAAACCTTGGCTATATTATCCAATATCCTCTAACCCATATAACTTGTAACCACTAAATTTTAAAACATATGTTCACTTATACATCATGTATAAATTTTAACATTTGGAGAGTCCTAAAATCTTCCAAATTCATATACCAAAATGAAATTATCATACTTACTTTAAACCCTATAGTGATAACAAGTAAACATTGTTCTCTTTAATTCCTTAATTCCTTTTTTTCTCTCTCTCTAAACCCTTAACCCCATAATATCTCTCTCAACATCTAACCCCTACTATCTATTTCTAAAACCCTAACCTCCAATCTTTATCTTTCTATCTATAGCCTTAACCTTCAATCTCCCCCCCCCCACTCCCTCTCTCTATACCCCTAACAAACAATTTATATCTCTCCCTCTAAATTGCTAACCCCTAATCCACCACCCTCTCTTTCTCTATCCCTAAACCCTAAATCCCAATCTGTCTCTACTTCTCTCTCTCTAAACCTATATCACATCTCTCTCTCTCTCTCTCTCTCTCTCTCTCTCTCTCTCTCTCTC
>LPNX010947816.1:445889-457185 GCA_001517045.1 Pseudotsuga menziesii
ACCATATATTGTCTGCTCATGATCTCTCTCTATCTCTTAACCCATATTAACCTCGAATTTATCTCTCTCTATCTATGTCTTTGTCTCTGTCTCTCTCTCTCTCTCTCCATCAAGCCCCAACCCAAAATCCCTCACACTCTCTCTAGACCCATCTCCTCGAATCTCCCTCTCCCTCTCTAAACACCTAACCTTCAATATCTCCCTCTCTCTCTCAGCCCCCTGATGCGCACCCACCTACACCTTGCCTATTTTATATCTCTCTTTGCGTGCCACTAACCCCATACTTCCCTCATGATATCTCTCTATCTATAAAACTCTAACCTCCAATATATCTCTCTCTCTAAACCCCTACCCTCAATTATCTCTCAAACGCTCTCTCTAAACACGTATCCCCCAATATCTTTGTTGTTATATATCTCTCTCCTTAAACCCCTAACACGCAATCAATCTCTCTCTCGAAACCCAAAAATACCAATCCCTCTCTCTCTATCTCTATAAAACCCTAACTCCTAATCTCTCTCTCCCTCTCTCTTAGTATCTGTGTGGGTGTGTTTCTCTAAACCCCTAACTGCTAATATCTCTCTCTAAACCCTTAACCCCCAATCTTCCTCCCTCTCTCTAAACTCATAACCTCCAATTGCTAGAATCTCTCTCTCTTGTTTTCTCTCTCTCTATACGCCTAACTACCAATTATATCTCTCTATAAACCCAAAACCCCAATTCTCTCTCTCTCTCTTTCTCTTTCTCTAAATCCCTACCCCCCAATCTTTCTTTCTTAATATATATATATATATATATGCCTCCCCCTCTAAAACCCTAACCCCTTCTCTCTCTATCTCTAAACCCTTATCCCTAATCTCTCCCTCTCTAGATATATATATATATAACCCTAACCCTCAATATATCTCTATCTTTCTCTCTATCCACTAACTATATATTGTATGCTCATGATCTCTCTCTCTCTCTCTCTCTCTCTCTCTCTCTCTCTCCATCAAGCCCCAACCCCAAATCTCTCACACTCTCTCTAGACCCATCCCCTCCAATCTCCCTCTCTCTCTCTAAACACCTAACCTTCAATATCTCCCTCTATTTCCCTTTAAACCCATTCCCCATAATCTCTATCTTTCTCTCTCTCTCTAAACCCCTAACAATTAATTGGACTCCCTTTCTCTCTCTCTCTCTCTCTAAATCCCTAACCTAAATATCTTTCTCTCTAAACCACTAGCCCCCATTCTCTCTCTTTCTTTAAACCCCTATCCCTCAATTTATCTCTCTCTCTTTAGACTTCTAACTTTAATATCACTCTCTCTAAACCCCTAGTCCCTAACCTCTCTCTCTAAACAGCTATCCCCTAAACTCTCTCTCTCTCTCTCCCCCCCAATGTGCACCCACCTACACCTCCCCTATTTGATCTCTCTTTGCACACCACTAACCCCCAATCTCTCTCTCTCTTTAAACCCAAAACCCCAAATGTCTCTCTCTCTTCCTCTCTCTCAAAACCCTAAAATCCAATATATATATATATATATATATATATATATATATATATCTAAAACCCTAAACTCCAAACCCCCAATATTTCTCTAGATAAACCATTAACCAAAAATATTTCTCCGTGTGAACCACTAACCTCTAATATCTCTCTATGTGTCTCTCTGTCTGTCCCTCTCTCTCTCTCTCTCTAAACCTCTATCCTCCAATATTTCTCTCTCCCGAAACCACTAACCACCAATCTCTCTCTAAAATCCTAACCTACAATTTATAAATCTCTCTCTAATCCCCTAGCCTCCAATCTCTCTTTATGTAAGCTTTTAACCCCAAATCACTTTCTCTCTTTCTCTCTTTATCTCTTTAAAATTAACTTAAATTTATCTCTCTCTATCTCTCTCACTAAACCAATAATCCCCAATCTCTCTCTTTCTGTACACCCTTAACACACAATCTCTCTCTATCTGTACACCCTTAACCCACAATATATATATATATATATATATATATATATATATATATATAAATCCATAATACCCAATCTTTATCTCTCTCTCTCTCTCTCTCTCTAAGCTCCTAACATGCAATATTCCTATTTTTTCTATCATAATCTAAACCTCAAAAACCAAATCAAACTCTCTTTCTCTAAACATAAAACCCACAATCTATTTCTCTAAGCACCTAACCTCCAATCATTTTATACACACACACACACACATGCGTGCGCGCGCGCGCACACACACACACATATATATACATTGTCTAAGACCCTAACCCCAATCTTTCTCTATCTCTCTCTTTATCTCTAAACCCCTAACCCCAATTCTCTCCCTTTCTTTAAAACCCTAACCCCCAATTTATCTCCTTATCTCTAAACCCACAACCCATTCGCTCTCCCTAAACCCATGAACCGTAATATCTCTTTTTCTCTCTCTATAAATCCCTAACCCAGTAAACGCATTGTAGTAGGGATTTCTCCCTAGCTACAAGCAGGAACCTAACTTCTGTCTATATGACAAAAGGGTAGGGTTCTTGTGGATAGAGGAAAACCCTGCAAAGAAATGTTAGCTCTGAGCTATGAAACCCTGCAGGAAACTTGTTAGAAAAATGAGAGATGGATACAAGTAATCAGTGGAGAACCTACAGCAAACAATGAGCAAATAAACCTGCAAGTAAAAAAAATCTATAAAACTACACTACCAATAAAAAACAAATGGTTATACCTTCAGCCTTTGTAGAAATGGGCCACCATGCCCTACCTTTATAAGCACCTCTCTATGAAATGGGGTTTTGGCTTATGGGCTAATGGAGCAAATGAGAGAGAGGGGTGAATGGCTTGAGAGATGTGGGTCTCAAGACACTCACACGGGCAGCATAATGATAGGGAGAGAAGGAGTGTTTTGAGAGTGACCCACACCCCTCTATTTATAGTTTTTCTTTGAGATTTTAGGGTTTTAAGCCCTTGGTTAGGGTTTTAGACCCTTTTTGGGCTGTATGCCCCTTTTTCCCAATTCTTAGCTCCTTCGGGGATTTTAAGCTCCTTTGAGGGGTTTTAGCCCCTATGAGAGCTATTTTGGCTCTTTTTAGGGGTTTGTAATCCCTTTTCATGTTTTTGATCCTTTGCAAGTGTGTGGGGGTCAAATGAGGGTAGTGAAGTAGATGTCTTTGGGTGGTGTAGGTCATGTAGAGCTCACTGAGGGATTTTTTGGGTTAATAGATTTCCCCTTGATGTGTGAGGCCATGATCTCATCGTATGGACGACGAACATCATAGGATTTTCTAGGGAGAGGTGGTGCTTCTTGGGCTGGGCATGGTGGATTTTGTTTTTTGTATTAATATGGTTCACATCAATGTGTGAGATACAAATAATGTGTGACATGTATATGGATGAGGCATGAATCCCCATGCTCGTAATGATGTCTAAAGAATAGTGTGATCTAAGCTCTAAAATGCAATAGTAGATCATGTACAACTGTTGTTACATAGTGGTTGCCTCAATAAGAGGCTGAATACAATACTAATCTAAAGAGCTAGTACATTGGACCCATGGCATTCTCATGGAATGCTATATCTTCATGACTAGCGGTCTGTTGGATCTGAAGTGGTACATAACTGCAGGGACTCAATGATGGAGAGTCAGAGTCTCTGTGGTACAATATGTTGCATCAATCATGAATCTATACCGAAGCACTGCTCTGGGGATTTTGAACAATGTCTCCAATGCAACCCAGAAATCACAAGGGACATGAACATTCTTGGGTCCCTCAATAGACTCATCAATGTGCTAGAGTTAGGTGACATCTAGGGTCTTTGATCAAATATTGCACCGACCAATACCCTGTACGAATCTCAACGGTGCGATGATGTAGATGGAGTTGAGCTCGTGAGAAAAAACCATCCTAAGAGGCACTAAGGACTCCTCTCAAGTGGTCCAAGGAACTCATCAATGAGCTTAATGAAACCAGGATACAGGGACCTCTAGGTCTATCCTCTGGAATACATGTGTTGTCGTCGATAGAGGGAGACATGCAGCTAACCAAGGAAATGGTGTTTCCTTAACTAGAATCATTAGGGAGATAACTGAAATATGTGAGATAATCAGAGAACTAACCCACTGAAAGGGGGGGGAGGAACAGGGGCAGGGGGAGAGTAGTGGACTCAGAATTCCTTTGTTCAGAGTATGATGGCAGAGTGAACTAGGAAGCAAATGAAGTGAGTCAAGAGAAAGGGATCATAGTAAAAATACCAGGGATGTAATTGCATATGGGAAGTACTTGGGGGAGGTAGAAACTTTTGGTATTGATGGGATCCAAGGAAGACACATCACAGAATACTCTGAACAAAGGCAACCCAAAGTGGGAATGCTGTCGAATTGTTATTTGTGGGGTGGTGTCTAGAGACACCATTGTGGTATGATCTCATGGATTTTTGGTGAGCCCGAGAAAGTAAATTCCCGATGGTTCTTTCAATTTTAGAGAGTCTAAAAGCATGAAGAATACTCCAGTGGGGTCTATTTTTCGTTGATAGTCTCCTATGCCTGAAAAAGGTTAAAAGTGTGCATAGGATAGCTCGGCCATCCTTTGATGGGGATGGGAGACTTCTTTATTGTTGGTAGTCCAATCAAGATGAAAAAGGTTAAACCTATACTGACTGGACGGTCATTCAAATAATTTTACGAGCATGAACAAGACTAGGTTTGCTCGGCGATCTTTTCTTGATGAGAAGGATGGAAAAGAGCTTAATGGCAACCCATGGTGAGATTTTTCATAAAGTTTGGCCCCTCTACCCAAGAAAGAATAAAAGGATGCAGAGGGGAACGGTCTTGGCTTGAATGTGCCAAGGTGGTCCTTTTTGGATGGTAGTATAAATAGTCCGCAAAAGGAGATAAACGAGACGATTTAGACACCCTTTCTTATACTTTAACAAGCGAGAAAGGAAGCAGTTGTGCTCGACAATATTTTCATTCTTTTAAGAGTCAGAAAAGAGCTTAACAGAAACTCCATTATGGTCAATTGATCGAGGGGGCACTGAAGGTTCCCCCCTTTTGGGACTATGGACAGTGGTCCAAAGGTCATCCGTGCAGTATGGATGGAGTAGGTGGCTCTTGAACATACAAATACATGCACGGGATATATCATGGTAAAGGCACGTGAATCGTTGCAGTAGAGGCATGCAAACCTAGGTGGCTCTCGAACAGAGGTCAGGAGAGTCTTATGTGAGTTGTGGTGGATATACTGGACTACATATGATGTGAGTGCAAGTCCAGAGGTAGTTATATGCCAAATACATGCAAAATGATGTGCCTTCCAGGAGGTGGTTCGGAACCCTGCTGAAGTTGAGGTAGCCAGATGTGACAGTTATATGTTGAAATAATAAAATGATGTGCCTTCTGGGAGATGGTTTGGAATCCCACATACGTTGCGGTAGGTAGGTGTGATGCAAGTACAGGTCTAGAGACACTTGTATCACAATGTGGTACATGAACTGAGGTAACTCTCGGGGAGTGGCCACTTGTTAAAACATGAGACGATGGTCTCATTAAAATATAGAGGATGAAATATTGAGCCCGGAGGTGTGAGGGGTGATCTCAAATAGACTACGGGTGACTCTAACTAGCAGCTAATGATACTGCCCCTAATGGGGGTCTCTGATTTGTAGTAAAAATGTTCCAAAATGAAAAAGGAAAAAACTACGCTATAAGGGAATCATAGTGGTTATATAAGGCATAGACTCTCTTGAGGTGGAGCCCATTGTGTAGCTTCTTCAAGAGTCGACCATCTGAGTCAGCAAAGAGGTATGCCCCCTTTCTAAGATGAGGGTCATTGGTAAGGCGGGGTGATGGAATCTGGTCTTTTATGGGAAGAACCAATTCCACACTATGGTTTAAAGGGAATGGGGTAAAACTGGAGACGGTCTTACAGATCTCTCTGTCATCACATAACTGGTGTTGAGATAGATTAGGTGGATCTTCCACAGCCGACGAGATGGAAGGGAAACTGGTGCTAGAGATCATGTAAATGGTATTGGTTGTAGATTTGGTGTGTTAGATTTTTATCATTTAAGCTAGCATTATCTTAGGATCTTTAACTGAGAGAATAACAAGCACAAAAATCAAACATAAGAGACAATGAACACAATTTTTTTCCTCAGGGAAACCATAAAGGAGAAAACCCTGCAACTTCCTCAGAGATAGAATCAGCACCAAAAGTGAAACACCAAAATGGTAAGATGATCTCCCGACAATAGTAGTCTCTCTCTCTCTCTCTTGTCCCAACAACTTCTTCTCTCTTAGTTATGCCCTACAACTGAGTGTAAGTGAATGTTTTATAAATAGAGAGGCTCACTCTCTATTTATACTAATTCCTGACTTGATAATAACTCACCAGGGCTGACTTCTCTAGGAGAGTCTAATAACCCTAGGGCCCCACAACTGCGGAGAATTTAACGCTTGATCAATAGGAGGGTTACCCACAATGACTTGACCTGAATTGTTTACATTATAGAATCTCCTGATAGGAACATCGGGGCATGACATGAATCAATTACATTACAAACACTTTCCGGAATAAACATCAAGGTACAATACATAAGATATACAAGTGAATACATTCCAAAGTTACAATTATAGCAACACTCCCTCTTAACTAGGAAGGTATTCTTTCGACATAATTTATCAGCACAATTCTTCTTCTCTGTATCATCTGTATCATCATCATTCATCTTCACGTCATCTTCACTAGATCTGGAGCATCACTTGATCTAGATCATCATCATAGGATCTAGATCATCACTGGATCTGGATCATCACTGGATCTGGAACATCTCTAGATCTGGATCATCTCTGCTGGATCATCATCACAGGTGTTATCTCTTGATTCTTCTCGGAATAGGAAGTTCTACAAAACAATCCCTTTTTCATGCTAGTTGTAGGCCTATCTTCCAAGTAGGTCTTCATCTTCTTCAGCACTTATATCTAACCATGATAGGAAACTTTATTCACACAACATGTTAGAAAGGCTCTACACTTATATTTGACCATGATAGGAAACTTTATTCACACATCATGATAGGAAAATTTATTCACACATCATGATAGGAAAATTTTATTCACACATCATGTTAGAAAGGCTCTACACTTATATCTCACCACGATAGAAATATTTATTCACACATCATGATAGGAAACTTTATTCACACATCATGATAGGAAAATTGTATTCACACATCATGTTAGAAAGGCTCTACACTTATATCTGACCACGATAGGAAACTTTACTCACACATCATGACAGGAAACTTTATTCACACATCATGATAGGAAACTTTTATTCACACATCATGTCAGAAAGGCTCTGCACTTATATCTGACCACGATAGGAAACTTTATTCACACATCATGATAGGAAAATTTATTCACACATCATGATAGGAAACTTTTATTCACACATAATTTTAGAAAGGCTCTCAGCCCCAGGCTGAGTGTCAGTCCTAGACTGAAAAAATTCCTAGTAACTGGCCAGGTGCCTCCATTCTCCTAGAGAATGGAATTTAGCACTTATATCTGATCATGTAGGAACCAATCCTACAGTCACATCAGAATGGCTCAGTAGTCATATATAACATGGAAGGAACCAACCCTCTCACCATGAAATAATGGCTCAGCCCTTACATTTGACAATGGAAGGAACCAATCCTCTCACCATTTCAGAATGGCTCATGGACTCGTCACTTCCCCTTGGAGGGAACCTCGATCTAGAGAACACCAAGCTTCTCCCTGAAGTACTCAAACTTCACTCTGGCCAATGGCTTAATCAACACATTAGCTATCTATTTTTCCATCGCAACATACTGGAGCTTCACTACTCCTCTCTGCACCATATCCCTAATATAGTGATATTTGATCTCGATATGCTTTGACTTGTCATGGAACACTGGGATCTCTGACAATTTCACACAACTCTGGTTGTCGCAATATATACAAGTAGCATCCAACTGGAGATAAAATAAATCATATAGTAGATTCCTTAGCCATACTACCTCACAACTAGATGAATAGGCTGTGACATACTCTGCTTCAGCTGTACTTAGTGCCACACACGACTTTTTTCTACTAAACCAAGAGATGACACCTGATCCCATATTGAAGCAACACCCTAAGGTGATCTTTCTATCAATGGCACTTCCTGCCCAATCTGGGTCAACATAACCTTCCAGGTTAATCTTCTCATCAGCCTTATACTTGATCCCATAATCAACTGTACCCCTCAGGTACCGCAGAATATGCTTTGCAGCAGTCAAGTGAACATGTCTCGGATTTGTCAGGAACTGGCTCAAGGTTTTCACAACAAAGCAAATATCTGGTCTTGTAATCATCAGGTACATCAAGGACCCAATCATCTAATGATACATTATAGCATCAACTGAATCTGATGAAGCATCGTTCAATAGATTCAAGTTCGATGTCATAGGCGTGGTCATGGCCTTCCAATCCATCATCCTGAATCTCTTCAAGATCTCTACTGTATACTTCCCTTGTCCTAGGGAAATTCCATTTGCATTCTGCCACACCTCCATGCCTAGAAAATAGTGCATCATCCCCAAGTCCTTCATTTCGAACTTCGAAGCAAGATTCCTCTTCGTATCAGAAATCAACCCATCAATACCTGTCACAAACAGATCATCTACATACAGTAGGAGTATCACTGGGTTACCATCTTCAACCTTGTAGTAAAGGATGGAATCTTCTTTACTCTTGGTAAAGCCCAAACTGGATAGAAAGTTGTCAATTATTCCATACCATGTCCTAGGTGCCTATTTCAAACTGTACAGGGCTTTCTTCAATTTACACACATGAGTCTCCCTATCATGTGTCTCAAAACTGAGTGGCTGCTCTGCATACACTTCCTCTTCAACTACACCATTCAAGAAAGCAGTCTTGACATCCATTTGGTGTATCTTCCATTTCATCACTGCAACCAGAGCAAGCACTGATCTAATGGAAGTGTATCTATCTACAGGTGCAAAAGTTTCTTCATAATCTATTCCTTCTTTCTAGGAGAATCCACGAGCCACAAATCTCACTTTATATTTTTCTATGTTGCCGTCTGCAGCATGCTTGATCTTGTAGATCCATTTGGAAGTTACAATAGAATTCCCCTTTGGTCTAGGGACAACATCCCGAACATCATTCTTCATGATCGATTGATACTCTTCGATCATAGAATCCTTCCATTCTTTCCTTTCTGTTGCTTCTTCATAGTTTGAAGGTTCTTTATCGATGAAGTCACATAACAAGGCTACATACCCGGAGCAGGACCTGGTCTTTTTTCTTTTTCTATGATTTTCTTCTAGAGCCCCATATCTTTCTACACCTTGGATAGCTTCTCGTACCCAAGCAGGTTTCCTCTTGTGAGGATTCTTCTCCTAAGGTTGATCTACAGGTTCTTGAGGTTCTTCTAATTCTCAATCTTCTTCTTGAATTTTTTCGTTCATGGTTGTGTCATGAATTCCGTGTGCTCCTATTTCTTTAGGATCTTCAGCAAGTCTCTTTCTGGATTTGTTGTAAGTCAAGTCTTCGTCAAATGTTACATCCTTGCTGATGTTGATCTTCTTGAATCCTGGGAAGTATATTCTGTAAGCCTTCGAGCTTTCAGAGTATCCCACAAATATACCCTTCTTTCCTGAAGGATCTAACTTTGTCCTCTTTTCTTTCAGAATGTGTATGTACACTGGACAACCAAATATTCTGAGATGGCTGACTTCTAGTTTCTTGCCAGAAAAGACTTCTTCAAGTGTCTTGTTCTTGAGTACTCTATGTGAAGTATAGTTCTGTACATACACTGCTATTTTGGCATCATTTTCCCATAGATGCATGGGAAGATCTTGATCATGAAGTATTACTCTTGCAGCTTCCATGATCACTCTATTCTTCCTTTCTGCAACCCCATTCTATTGTGGATTATATGGAGTGGATAACTCCCTCTTAATCCCTGAATATTTACATAATTCTTTGAATTCATTTGATGTGAATTCTCCGCCATTATCTGATTGAAAGGACTTGATCTTCTTTCAGTGTGGTTCTCGATCAAGGATTTTAATCCCTTGAACTTTCTAAATACTTCATATTTGTTCTTGAAGAAGTATATCCATGTCTTCCTAGAAAAATCATCAATAAAAGATACATAGTATACATACCCTCTTAATTAACTAGATGACATTGGACCGCATACATTGGAGTGAATGATTTCCAAGATTCCTTTTTCCTTGTTTTCGCTACTTGGAAATGTCTTCTTTGTGTTCTTTCCTTCCGCAGAGTCTTTTGCAGACGCCATCATGCTCTGTCTAAATTTCTGGAATTCCTTCAACAGCTTTGATTGCAATTGGTAGTGCTCTATAGTGTACATGTGCAATCCTTCTATGCCAAAGTTCATTTGGTTCTACCGAGTCATGGATCAAGGTTTTTTTTGGATGGCCCTTCAATTTGTACAGACCTCCCTCTTGTTCCCCAATTACTACTACATCATCAATAGTATTCCCATTTGGCCACATGAGAACTTGTCCATATACAAATAAAACCCTCATGCCTTTTGCATATAATGCAGATATGGAGAGGATGTTCTTCTTTAGTCCTGGTACAAACAATACATCCTTCATTGTTATAGAATTTTCAGAGTCTAGCTTATAGGAGGATTCCCCACTACCTTTTATTGGATACTGTGTTATAGTGGATTTCACCACACTAGGTGAATCACACATTGTATGGCCTTACCCTATCCCGCTGCAGACTCATTATTCCCTATGGACCATTTATTGTCTTTTGATGTATCATCGACCATCCCTAAAACATTAGAAAAATGATATACGCGTCCTTTTCCTCGATAACCGCGTACATACGCGGATATTCCCTCTATAGTCGCGTACATCGGGATGTGTGCATAATCCAAAACTGTTGGACCGTTCCTTTCCTTGAATCCAACTCATATGACTCCTGGCCTTCCATATGCCTTGAGATCACACGGATTCAACCTTTCATTATCCATCATGAAGCTATATAAGGAACCATTTGACACATTGAAAGCATGGGAGATAAGAGAGAATTGAGAGTACCGGAACTATAGTCCATTGTTGCCAGAACTATACTTGAGTCTGCATCCCTTTGTCCCTTTGGAGCACTATTTTGTTCTTCCCAAGCTTGCCTTTGTTAGTGAGCTTGCTATCGGAGTGATGGAGGATTGAGGTGGTGGAGGCCCAAGTGGGGGATTTAGTTTCTCCAGTTCGCAGACGTGCCGTCAGAGGTTGTCACTTATAA
>LPNX010947816.1:457281-472450 GCA_001517045.1 Pseudotsuga menziesii
GGATGTTACTTGTTCTTCTTTAGGGTTGGGGGCACAATGGGCTTGATATTATTGATTTGCTCTCTGTTTCTCTCTGTTTCTGTGTTGCATGTTATAGTATGTTTGTCCATTGACACTCCCGTTTATTGGTTTGGCCTTGACCTAATTTTTACCACTGCCTTCTCTGTATACGCGGGTTTTTGGACAACAGTCACGTACATACGTGGATGTTTGGCCAAAAGTCACGTACATACGCAGCTGTTCTTTATACAGTCGCGTACATCCTCCCTTTTGGTGAGTCTGATGTTGTGGGAAGTTACTGGGTGGGTTGTGAGTGTGGTTGGGTCTTCCTTGGGTCTGATGTTGTCTGTCGGATGCTTCTTTTGTGACCGGAGACCGTTCGTGCCTATCTCAGGTATCACGTCTACACTGGCATATAGGTTAGGTTCACCACCATTTGCTTATGCATGATCTTATGACCATGTCACTATATCCTTAGGTACGAACCCACTCTATTATGTCACAGAACCTTCTTGCTGCTATAGAAGTGCGATGATGTGAGTGGTAGAGACTTACCTTACATGGGTACCCTAGTTAGTGTCTTATTTGCATTTGGTGCCCATGCCGATGTTTCCCCCTTTAGGGTGTGGGAGTCCGTTGTATAGTATTTCCATGACATTTAGCAAGAGCCTCATACTCCTCTTGATCTTATGCTGGCTTGTATCCCCCCGGACTCCCCTTATATCAAGTTGTGAATGCATTATCATGAGCTTTTCCTGCCTTATTGAGATTTATGCTGGCTCCCCTGACATTGCGTTTCAGCCATATAGCCCAAGCTTGTCTCATGTCTAGCCATGCAGAGCCTTTATTTATATCTTTCGCAGCTTGATACCCTTTTTACCGGGAGGGGATTTTCCCCTGAGTGTCGATATCCTACACATGTATCCTTGCATTGAGCATAGGTATGTTCCACTGCTTGGAACTAGTTTGTTTGCCTTTATGACACTCGTCTCCTCCTAGTTTGTAACTATAAAGCTAGTTTATTCTTTTTTCAAGCTTTTTAAATAACTGAAAAAGACCAAAAAAATCAAAAAACCAAAAAGCCGGACAAGAAAAGATATTATCTTTGGCAGCTATCGAGTCGTGTCTCCTTCGAACAGAGCACTGTATATCACATCCATTGGTTGGGTTATAGTTTGACTTTAGGAGCTGTACTCGTTATCTGAGTTTTATCTCCACTGACTGGTTAAGCTTCCAGTCCCTATGGAGCCTCTATTGATGCCTCCTGCGTCATAGAGATGTCCCAGTTTGTATATCGAGTCTATGCTGCCTTCATTCAGTCACCATACGCCGTTATGCTCTTGTTCGAAGGAAGTCGAAACCTGAGTCGGCCATTCCTCAGTTATCTTGACTTTGCATGTCAGCCATTCCCGGTACAGTTACTGGTTCGTGCACCTTATGATCGAGTTCTTCCATATTATACAGCTTTGCTGAGTACCTCGTGTTGGATGATGGGGGATGCCTTAATGCCCTCCTTCCATCGGATTTCATCCCATCGACTTTAGATCATTTATTCTAGGATTGGAGTCTAGAGTCATTTTGAGTGCCTTGAGACTTGCAATCATCAGTGGCAGGTTCTCTCACCATCAACAGTTTTTGGAATACATCAATGTCCCCTGATCGATGGATTCTCTCAAGTGTTCGACCTCAACACATTTATTCACACTTGTTAGTTTGCACTCTAGTACCTTGATTCCCATTTTCATTATTGGTGGGTGATCTCGCGTCTATTAACGGTATACATCAATGACCGGTAATCAGACGATGGACTACTATGTTCGACCTCGACACCTCTATTCGCATAGTAGGACATGTACTCATAGCGGTTTGTGTAGAAGACCTTCCAGATTAGTGGAATCCACTATATGCTAGCTCCTTGATCGTGCCAGTGTTCATGAGATTTCAGCTCTCGTGACCTGTTCCAGTATATGTCAGATATTTCCAGCCACTATGGAGATCTTGATCTGTTATATATCTTCAGCCTATGTGGAGATCATTGTACTTTGTATATCTTCATCATGGATATTCTGATCTATGTATATTGTACGTGGCAATGACCACATATGTTCTATCATGTTTCATGCCTATTCATGGCCATTGTACTCTTATGTATCTGGGACTACTATATGTATGCGCAGTTGTATGCAGAGTTGTATTATGGTATTATGCTGATTGGGTGGCTAGTCTTCCATTTGGGTACCTTCATCACTTCACTTCTGGGATGGACTTATAATGTATTTCGGCCATTGTATAACCCCTCTGATCTCATACATTAGGGGGCATCTGTTATAGCAGATTTCACCACACTAGGTGAATCACACATTGTATGGCCTTACCCTATCCCACTGCAGACTCATTATTCCCTATGGACCATTTATTGTCTTTTGATGTATCATCGACCATCCCTAAAACATTAGAAAAATGATATACGTGTCCTTTTCCCCGATAACCGCGTACATATGCGAATATTCCCTCTATAGTCGCGTACATCGGGATGTGTGCATAATCCAAAACTGTTGGACCGTTCCTTGCCTTGAATCCGACTCATATGACTCCTGGCCTTCCATATGCCTTGAGATCGCACGGATTCGACCTTTCATTATCCATCATGACGCTATATAAGGAACCCTTTGACACATTGAAAGCATGGGAGATAAGAGAGAATTGAGAGTACCGAAACTATAGTCCATTGTTGCCAGAACTATACTTGAGTCTGCATCCCTTTGTCCCTTTGGAGCACTATTGTGTTCTTCCCAAGCTTGCCTTTGTTAGTGAGCTTGCTATCGGAGTGATGGAGGATTGAGGTGGTGGAGGCCCAGGTGGGGGATTCATTTTCTCCGGTTCGCAGACGTGCCGTCAGAGGTTGTCACTTGTAATCTCTGATTCATATTAATAGAAATATCTTTTCCTGTCCAGTAATGTGTATTTGAATGAATGTTGCATCCATTGGAATATGTCAAATGCTTATACATTATTGATTATATATGCTAGAATAGATCTAACACCATGAAATATAGTATGCTTGTATTGTTTACTTGTTGTTGAGGACATGCTATAACAATTCAAGCTGAAGATTGGAAAGCTCAACGGGGATCTACTTCAACCGTCGGGAATAAGGTACGAGGTTCGATCCTTTAGTGTTAGATGTTTTTAATTTCTATTGCATATTGGGAAAGATTGATTTCTGGAGTCTAGCTATCTGTTGTGGTACCCCAAGCCATAGGAATTTCTCTCCGTAATAGAATTGCTCCAAGGGACAAAGGGATGCAGAATCAAGCATAAGTTCTGGCAACAATGGACTATAGTTTCGGTACTCTCAATTCTCTCTTATCTCCCCTGCTTTCAATGTGTCAAAGGGTTCCTTATATAGCTTCATGATGGATAATGAAAGGTCAAATCCGTGCGATCTCAAGGCATATGGAAGGCCAGGAGTCATATGAGTCAGATTCAAGGCAAGGAACGGTCCAACAGTTTTGGATTATGCACACATCCCAATGTACGCGACTATAGAGGGAATATCTGCGTATGTATGCGGTTATCGGGGAAAAGGACGCGCATATCATTTTTCTAATGTTTTAGGGATGGTCGATGATACATCAAAAGACAATAAATGGTCCATAGGGAATAATGAGTCTGCAGCGGGATAGGGTAAGGCCATACAATGTGTGATTCACCTAGTGTGGTGAAATCCACTATAACATACTGGTAGTCATCTCCAAGCTTCTCCTTGTGGGGTGATTCATGTTCTGATAGTTTCACAAAGTATTATTTGAATCCTATCATATGTTTGGAAGCCCCACTGTCTATAAGCCAATCACTGCTTCCATGTGTGATGTTTCCCATGAGGGCGGAAATCAAAACATATTCTTCATCACTTGAAGAATCATCACTTTCTTGCTTGATTCTCTTTCTGAAGGGTTCATCATCTTCTACAGTATGAGCATGATGTCTTCTCTTGTTTCCCTTCTTCTTGTGAGAGACATTTGGGTTCTTAGGACATTCTTTAGCATAGTGTCCTTTTTCATCACATATGAAGCATCTGAATCTGGGTCCATTCTTATTAAATTTATTAGGATGAGAATGCTTATCTCTGTGATGATTTGTTTTGCTCTTCTTGGATTCTACTATGAGAGCTTGATCTTCACTTCCCATATTTTCTTCTTGAGCTGTTATTCGAGCTTCTTCTTGAGAGCATTATTCCCATAGCCTACTAAACTTGACTGGCTTCTTTCTGGCATAGTTCCCTTGAATGAAAGAGTCCCATGTTCTAGGGAGACCATTCAAGGTGGTCATTACAATCTTTGCGTTCTCCACTTGTTCATCCACTGCTTCAAGTTGTTCTTTGATCTGGGAGACCCTCGTGAAGTATGATTGTATGGTCTCTGTTTTCTGGATCTTCACATTTTTCAACTGGTTCTTCAAGGTAATCTTCCAGTTTATGTTCTTTCCTTCAAATAGTATGTTTAGGGAATCAAACATAGCTTTAGGTGTCTTTAGGGAGGACACCTATGGTATAAGGTGATCCTTGATTGAATCAGCAATAATCCTCTTAGCCATGACCAATTTTTTCTTGTGTAAGGCCTTAGCCTCATCTCCCTCTAGAACTGGAACCTCCTCATTGATGTAGGAGTCCAACTCATTTTCTTCCAGGACCAGGGAGATCCTATACTTCTAGGCTCAAAAGTTATCAGCTCCCTCAAGATTTTCATCAAGCTTGGTATGATGTGACATATTAAAAGAGAACCTCAAATGGAAATACAAAATATTTAGATCTTACCAGGTTAAGATGTCGGCTCTTGATCTGGAGCTAAATTTCTGTAGAGTTGGTTCAAGAGCAAATTAGGGTTTGAGCTTCTCAGAGTTCTATCCAACTGAAAGCTTTGATATTGATATATAAACTTTGATTTTGAGGAGGAGATCAATCCAAGCCTGGGCTCACTCAAAAATTCCACTTCTGTGGAAAGCCCTAATTTCTGGCAGTAGTCTGAGGTCAAAAACTAAAAATACTCAGAATCATATTCTGCTTCAACAGAAAGATGCGCCCTAGAGAGGAGATTCATTCCAACCATCATTTGCTTAAAATATGTGGAGAGATATCCAAAAAATAGGAAGCCCTAGTTTCCGTAGCTGCACAATGTCTTCTTCTCAGGTTAGCTCTGATACCATGTTAGATTTTTATTATTTAAGCTAGAATTATCTTAGGATCTTTAACTGACAGAATAACAAGCACAACAATCAAACATAAGAGACAATGAGCATGAAGTTTTTCCTCAGGGAAACCATAAAGGAGAAAATCCCACAACTTCCTCAGAGATAGAATCAACACCAAAAGTGAAACACCAAAACAGTAAGATGATATCCCGACAACAGTAGTCTCTCTCTCTCTTGCCCCAACAACTTATTCTCTCTCATGTATGTGCTACAATTGAGTGTGAATGAATGTGTTATAAATAGAGAGGCTCACTCTCTATTTATACTAATTCATGACTTGACAATAACTCAATAGGGCTGACTTCTCTAAGAGAGTCTAATAACCCTAGTGCCCCACAAGTGCGGGGACTTTAACCCTTGATCAAAGGAGGGTTACCCACAATGACTTGACATGACTTGTTTACATTATAGAATCTCCTTATCGGAACATCGAGGCATGACATGACTCAATTACATTACAAACACTTCCCATAATAAACATTGAGGTACAATACATAAGATATACAAGTGAATACATTCTGAAGTTACAATTACAACAACATGGTGTCATTACCCCTAGTCTCTATTGGAGGAACAGGGGCAGGGTTGAATATGGGAGGAGTCTTTGATGGACTCAGAGGTAGGTGCAACATCATCTCAATTGGTTGGACATGATTCAACACATCCTGGGGCCTCAGAGGTAAGGTAGGTGGTTCAAGGTACCACACAAGAACTCCCAATCTGAAATCCTGTAAATTGTGGGTTGCCAAGACAGTCTTACTCACGATCCCAGATGGTAGGAAAAGGAAAAGGAAAAGGAAAATGAAAAGGATCATGTTGAGTGGGAATGAACCCCACTGTTTACCTAGTAACTAAGGTTGAGGTTGCGACTGAGGTTGTAGCTATGGCTGGGGTTGCGGTTGTGGATGGAGCTACGACTGCAGATGGAGTTGTGACTGTGGTTGTTGTTGCGGCTGTGGTTGGTGCTATGGCTATGGTTGGGGTTTGGGTGTACCGGTGCTAGGTGATACCATGCACAAATCCACAGTATCACTTGGTGTCAGTGGAGGTGACATGAAGGGGAAGGGAGCTATCATAGAGGTGTCAGTGAACAACCCAAGGCCTACATTCAATAATGGACAGGTGAGTATGTCATCGACGATGGTGTTGACCGAAGGGATAATATTGGCTGGTGCCATTAGCCCTTACGGATCGTGATAATTTAATTGGTCAACCATCATGATTTTCCCATCATTAGGGAACATCATGAGACAAAAAAAAGTTGATGCTACAGCTCTCATGGCATACATATAACTTCTTCCGAGAAGGTTATAGTCCAACTAAGCATTGAAAACTTCTATGTCAATCTATATTGTTTTCCCGGCTAATGTGATAGGGACTATTGCCACCTTTCATACACCTGGGTCACATGGCAGAAATCTTCAAGCCACTCGGTGTGTCCTTGGGGGCAAGTCTCGAGTCAAGGCTGTCACCTTGTTCTTGATTCCTTCGTTTAGGCTCAAATCCTAACGAAGCTAAGGGGGGTAGACCCTATTAAGTTACTAAGGAAAAATTATTTAGTATGGTGATGTTAAATTGAATGAGTTACTTAGGAGTTTGAAATTTAATCATAAACAACCATAGATGACAAGATACAAAATGAGCACACGAAAGCACAATGCTGAGACACAATATATATATAGAGCAAGAAAATAGCCAGTGCCTTAAAATGGAGTCAATATATAATCAATGTACTTGCATGTGCTTGGAGTGAATGTTTTGCAATTTCCTCTTGGTACATTTTAAGTTAATGTGAAATATGAGTTGATTAAAATTAGGTGAAGGGGTGGACTCCAGATATACCTGAGAGTACTTGGAGTATGTCCAAAACTAAACCTTCATTGCTACCCGCAAGGAATATGTGGGTTGAATGGAGTCTCTAGGGCTATTTTTCATAATGCACCCATTAGGGTGTGACAGATATCGGTGCCCCGAGGTCACTTTTCAGGAGTTCCCGCTTCCTTTGGGTATTTTGCCACCGTAATGGTTTGATCTAGGTGTTGGATTTTCACCTAATGGTTTGTCAATTTGGGAGAGTGAATCCTAATTATTCTAGTCACTCAAGTGCTTTTGATATAGCTTGACTGATCGGACGAACTGCAACCAAGTGCAGAGCATACACACCAGAGTCTTGTCAATTTTAGTAAATTTTGAGATGGGTGTTCTTGTTAAAAAGAAAACCCTTCAGGAACCTCTTTCGATCCAAGTGGATCTAAATCGGGGAATCAAGGAGGGGTTAATTTTATAATAGCTGATGAAACAATTGATGAAAAGGAAAACACAAATACACAATTCCGGTTTTCTAATTAGTCATACCACGCATCTCTTTCCCCTTTCGGGTCAATCGGGAAGTCGTGGGGTAAGTATTAAGATTACTTTGAAATCTCAAATATGGAATATGGAAATGATAATAAATCAAAGTATACTACCCTGCATATTATAACTACACTAGATTGAAAAGAGATGAACAAAAAGTAAAAAATTGACACCGACGCAAATCCCCCCACGGGGGATGGTGAATAGGCTCGAAAGAGCCTATTCGAAAGGACCTATTATTTTTATTAGTAGTGATTTAAAATATCAGCAAATTTAAATTGATCACTTTGGTCCTTGTTATCTAGGATCCAAAGGCTTACAACAAGCTTGTAACAAGCTTGAATTAAAACACAATGGTGGGGGAAGCTTCCGGGAAGCTCTGGTTTGTCCAAGAGTCAGAAATTTGGCAGAGTCTCCTTCTCTTTTATGTTAGAACTGCTAAAAAACAGTGAGTAATTAAAATCAAATGTTCCCAAACACACTTTAAAAGTGTTTTGGGTAACCACGCTAATTACCAAAAAAAACTAAGTAAAAATTGTTAAACAGGGGTAATCTAATTTCTGCAAAAAGGAACCAAGGAAAGCAAGATTTCCTTGGGATCTTGGCTTGCTATTTGGGAAGACAATGAGATGTGCACTTTTATTGCAGAATTTAAATCTTTGAAGAACAAAAAAGGAAGCTTCCTTATGAGCAAGATTTAGATCTGTGCTTTAGCTACTTGCAAAAAGGGAATTTCCTACACCTGGATCTATCTTTATGAAATTATAGATCT
The DNA here is from genome assembly GCA_001517045.1 of Pseudotsuga menziesii. Taxonomy (NCBI): domain Eukaryota; kingdom Viridiplantae; phylum Streptophyta; class Pinopsida; order Pinales; family Pinaceae; genus Pseudotsuga; species Pseudotsuga menziesii. Next base: position 465,659 of record LPNX010947816.1, read on the forward strand.
AAGCAGCAAAAATATTATAAAATAGATCTAACAATATATATTCAATTCTTAGAACTAGATCTGATCATAAGAGGAAGAGACAGGTAACTAAAAGATTTATTTTAATAGAAAGGAGGAAGAGAAGGGGAAAGGCCCGCTGGTGGATGGATCTGCAATGGAAACTTGTTAGTGGAATATAGAGGGGCAATGCATTCACAAATTTTTTCAATGCACAGTGGAGTCAAAATAGATCCACAGCTCATCCAATCCTTGCTACCTGAAATCTAAACACACAATCCTGCACGAAACCTCATGAGATACGGATATATATATGAAAAAGAGATAAGAATTACATGCAAATAAACTTATTAAACATGTATAATCTAGATCCTCAAACATATATGCCATGAGATATAGAAAAAACAAGTAACCTTACTTGCCCAACTATACTCCTATTGATTTAGCTAAATCATTTAAGCCAGAAAGGGTTCAGATGCAGAAATTGAGAGAAAAGTCGGCAACATCAATAGTCGTAAGACAATGCTTAATCCACACACATGAGAGCATTACACCATTTGGCATCCAAAGATTCTTTATTCCAACAATCAAAAGATTACAATAGTATTACAATAGAAAGCCCTTCAATCCAACTCTAACTAGCTTGGAAGAGGCAGCCTGAGCTTTATTTATACAATAAAATAGGAGATCCAGCCTAGGGGGGCACAAATCCCAAGGAGATAGACCACTGTAGCTGAAGGAGATTCCATCAATGACTGATTTGTGTCTAACTGAGCCAGATTTGAGTCTCACTAAGTGCAATTGTCAATCGGAGAGCTGATCTGACTGACACCTCAACCTATTGACTGAAGCATCCACCAAAACTCATCCAGATGAGCCAAAACATGTGGAGGAGAGAGGGAGGGCGAAATTCCCCATAAAGGATGCTAAATATCAACTCTGGATCTGATTTGATCACCTCCTTCAGTTAAGGATTTGTCAGATCCAGTCAATCTGGTTCAGATCTGAATTATTTCAATCAAATCGACTGAGAATCCACTGATCTATGATTCTAGATTTGCTCCATTATTCATTAATTTATTAATTAAAATAATCAATAATTGATTTTTGGGGCTTTCTAACCTGAGTGATGGAAAATCACTCAAAACTAGGAAATAGTGGGTCCATGGGTTTACATGGTGCTCTTAGCTTGAAAATGAGCACCTACATGATTGAAACAGATTATTTGGCCCATTTTTATTACAAAATCAACTTTTCCAATTAAACTATTAAAAAATAGCCTAAGTTTTGGAAAAATTAAATTTTAATAAAAGCCACTGAAAAAACTAAAAAATTGAAAAATTGAAAAAACCTAGGGGGACTTAGACATGATCATATGACTCGACCATGATGTCTAGCATGTTTATACATTGACACATAGACTCTAATAACCTCAATAGGCCTAAATTCCAAGCCGACCACCACAAGTTTGGAGGTATGGAGTGAAAAACTCAGAAATTATCAATCATTTATTCAACAACCAATAATAACCAAGGGAAAAAACACCCTGGGCTGATCGAATTAACAAATAAAGTCTAAGAGATTGAGTCTTTTACAGACACTATCATTCTAGAACATTTATTACAATTCCCCCATGGGGTATGAACATGTGATATAGTACAACAAGCACTTCCCAGAAGTACTTCCAAAGGTTTTCTGAAGTTCGAACAAGTTTTCCTTGTCCGGTTCACCAGGCTCACTTGATAAAAAACCACTAAGTACAACTTAGGTGGTAACAGGGACATGTTGGAGGATACCTTGGGCTTTAGTGGGGTGGACATCATAAGCCCGCAGAGTAGTAGTGGATGGTTGTAGAATTGGGGACCCAAGTTTTTGCCGGACTAAGGTTGCCATGACACATCTGGATGCCCCCTCGTCGACGATGCACTGGTGCAAGACCAAATTCCAAATGGATACCAAAATTTGGCATGAAATGGGTGATGGAATACGCAGTTCTTCGTTATCTGTATCGAACGTGATCAACTTGGAGTCAGAGGGGTCTACAGCACCGAGGGTGGCTAGTAAGTATTTTTGCTTTGTTGGGAAAGTTTTAGGTACCTCAAGAGTAGACATAGCCGTAGGTGTTTCGACCAAGTCATCCATGATGTTGTAGCTTACAACAGCTCTAGTCATGACATTGTTGGCAACCCGCTGTATGGGGGGGGGCATGGGGGAAAATGGGGTAAGTGAAGAGGTGTATTGGTTGTTTTGGATGTGGATTCCGTTGATGGGTCAGCAGGTTCAGTGTTAGTTCCGTATTGATTTCATCTAGTTAGTAAATTGACCTCTTTGGTTGTCAAGGCTAGCAGGTGGTGAACACATGTTTCTGCTGCCAGAGGTGCAGATGGGGTGGTGGGATTGGGTTGGGGAGCAAGTGTAGTTGCTACCAGTACTTAGACTAGTAATGGGTTTTGGAGCACCATAGGAGGAGGTCCTGGTGGTGTCGGGTTTGGTTGAGTTGGGGCTGCCGCATTGGTAGCATGTTAAACCTCATTCTGAATGGCTTGCTTAGCATGACCCATGAATGGGCATTCATGTGTATAGTGCCTGTAGACCTCACATGGTTTGCATGGTTGATTTGTGTGTAACAAAGCGTTGTGTCGAGGTGGGTTTGGTTGTTTTCCCAGTTCCTAGCTCAGTTATTTCTACCTTGCCCTTGTTGGTTGTTGGGGGATGGTTGGTTGGGACAATTTTGCTGAGAAAAAACTTGTCCCAAGGGTGGTGGCAGAGTTGGGGTGGGGGTTGGAGTGACTTGCGCTGGTGGCGCATAGTAGACCGAGGTAGTTGGTGCTACAATTCTCGAGACCGAATATTGTTCTGTCGGCCAAGGAGGTGCATGGGCCTGCTGCTGTGGTGTAGGTTGTGCATAGGAGGTTGTAGCTCTAGATTGAGACATCATTCTTGCATAGTCAAGATCTTGTTTTAGATAGGAAACACTAGGGGTGATGCTTGGTTGTGGTGGAATCGTAGGTGGTGCCGGGTGGTGTTGTGAGTGATGGGAGACAGAGCCTATAATGCCATCTACAGCATGGGATTCCCCCGACGCATCAAAGTAGGAAGTTCCTACATGGGGAGCATCTGGAATGCTGGTATAAAGGTATCCAGACTGAGCATAAATTAGATCAAACTATTAGGCCTTCAATATGGTATCCTCTTCAGATTGGGGACGTTTGGATGCGACGTCTTTTTCTATGGGTGGTAGAAATTTTTTTAGAAACCAATCGAGGAAAATCCTGTCATCAAGTTGGATCTTACACAGGCTACGACATCGCTGCCATTCATGGATGTGGTCGATTATGTGGGTCATAGTGTTTTGGCAGAAATATAGCAAGATATCCACCCCTTCGTCATATCTGACGGGGAGTTGGAAATAATGCAGGAACATGAAGGCCATAGAGTTGAAGTTTGGGTACTTGGATTTTGGTAGCTCGATGTACCACTTGGCTGCAGCACCTGTGAGGGTGCGTTGGAAAATTATGAGTTTGATCGTGTCATCTACGATGCTGTTTGATGAGCACCATAGGTGAAATGTCATTATATGGTTTTGGGGGAATTATCCTGCCTTTCCTTCAAACTTAGGGATGTCTGAGGGGAGTTTGGTTCGCATGGGAGTCCAATGGGCTTGATGACAGATGGGGTCATTGGTTAACTTGGCCAAGTCAGGTAGGTTGAGGTGTGCCATGAAGGGGAGGTTTGACCCAAGGTTGATGTGGGAAGGGCTAGAAATGGTGGTGGGGTTTGCAGGAACATGATGTACCTAGATGACAGGGGGTACTTGAGGCACAGTTATGGATGGGCCACTTCCCCTAGGTATGTTGAGTGGGATAGTGTGAGCAGAAGGGCCACTACCCCCAGGTATGACAAGAGGGACAGTTTGACTGGTGGGCATAGGTGGTGGGAGCCAAGTTAGGACAGTCTACATGGCAGTACTAGGACTACCTGCAAGGGTCTTGGTGGTGGTGTGAGGTATGGACATGGGTCCACTACCAATCACCAAGCTGAAAAGTGGATCCGGGTTTGCGCTAGCCATGGGGCTAGATGGTGTAGTGTGTAAATATAGCTCAGATTGATATGACTCTAATTTTGAGTAAAAGGCTGTGTGGCCCTCTGGCGGTGTAGAGGGTCATTGAGAGTGGTCTCGGCGATGTTGGTTCAAGGACCCAAACTGTGGTGGATCGCCTCTTAGGCATGAAGAAGAGCATGGAGGATCAATTTTTTCTAGCTGGTAGATCAAGTGGTGTAATCTAGTAATGACATTCTAGACCCTAGTTTCAGTGGCTTCCTATTGGCTTTTAGGTGGTCACTCAGCCACCAAGACTGCCAGAAGACAACGACTGGATTTTTCCTCATGCGAGTGCTAGTCAATTGGTAGGGGTCGTTTCTTGTTTTGCTTGGAAATTCCTCTCAGCAACCAGCTATTTTGGGGTTCCCATGGTACTCCTCACAATGAGTTTCAAGGTTGAGCGCAAGTATTTCCCACAGTTAAGGAAGTCAGGGACTTATGTCCTCAAAGACTGCAAGTGTTTGAATTAGTGTAAATTGATAGATTTTAATGGTTGGCTCAGCGTCATGAACTAAGTTTGGTTATGTCACTTGGTGTGGTGTGCATGTCCAATGAATGAAGGATTTTCCATTTTTTGATTATTTTATGTTATTCATTTGGTGACTTCTTTTATGGTTTATGAATATCTCGTAGAGATTTTATGGTTTGTTATAGAACTTACAACATGGGTAACCTGTTATGAAACCAGTAAATTTTGAACAAAAAATTTGAAACATGGCCCTAATGAACCTGAGCTATTGTATCCCTGCTAGGTAACTACCTTACACATGTATCCCTTTTCAACCAGGAAAGAGTGTTGGGCTCTCAACACAATGGGACTAAACCCATCCATAGATCCTCATGTCACATTTCGAGTGCAAGGTCAGTCAATAGGGAGGACGTGAATGTTGCGAGCCCCCCTGGGCCTACCACCCCCTCTACCTTCCAAGTCACCCATTTTTAGTGGTATAAAGCAATCACAGGTGAAGTTCCTATTACTATACGAGATTTTCCCTTCGTCTTATCCCAAAATACCCCAGAGGGTGATGACTAGGTAGAAGAGGAAGGGCTAGGAAAGGGGTTGATTTCTAATGTTTTAATTAAAAATTAAAAACTAACTTACCTAAAAAAAATTCAAATCCATTAATAACCAGTAAAATCTATCATTAATTTGTAGAAAAATGTATGCAGATGGAAATAGGCTGCTAGACAGTGGCGGCTAAGCCGCACTGATAGTCCAAACATCTTAAAAAACTGAATCTAAGAGACAGATCTCCCTTTTCAAGGAAAATGTAGCGAGGGGGTCACTCAAAAACTGAAAATAGGAGCGATCTGGCTTTTGAGAGGGAAGTCAAGCCTTTCGAGGCTAAATGAGTGACCTAGTCGCACCTTTCAACCCGATAAGAGTGACCTGGCCTGGAAACTTGAACATTTTTTAACCTGAGTTGGTAACGGCCGATAGTAACTTATAATGTGGCTGAACAGGCTCAGTTTGGGCTTAAGGAGGCTCAACTATGAACGTAAATACAGAAAAACAGATATCTAGACTAGATTTGACAAAAATTTAAACTAGGTTAACAAAACAAAAATAAATTTGAAAATTTGAAAAACAACCCAAGGATCCTATGGGATCAACCTGGTATGGTCTCCAAACTATAGTAGGGATTTCTCCCTATCTACAAGTTGGAACGGCTACCTTCCGTCTATAGGACAGAAGGACATGGTTCCTGTGGATGGAAGAAAACCCTGCAAAGAAATGTTATCTCTAAGCCATGAAGCCCTACAGGAAAGTTGTTAGAAAAAATAGAGATGGCTACAAGCAATCAGTGGAGAAACTGCAGTAAACTATGAGCAAATAAACCTACAAGTAAAAACAATCTATAGAACTAGACTACCAACAAAAAACACATGGTTATACCTTCATCCTTTGTGGAAATGGGCCACCATGCCTTAGCTTTGGAAGCACCTCTCTATGAAATGGGGTTTTGGCTTATGGGCTAATGGAGAAAATGAGAGAGAGGGGTGAATGGATTGAGAGATGTGGGTCTCAAGGCACTCACATGGGAAGCATAATTATAGGGAGAGAAGGAGTGTTTTGAGAGTGACCCCCACCCCTCTATTTATAGTTTTTCTTTGAGATTTTAGGGTTTTAAGCCCTTAGTTAGGGCTTTAGCCCCTTTTTGGGATTCAATCCCGTTACACCCAATTCTTAGCTCCTTTGGGGATTTTAAGCTCCTTTGAGGGGTTTTAGCCCCTTTCTGGAGGCTTTAGCCCACATGAGAGCTATTTGGGCTCTTTTTAGGGGGTTTTAAGCCCTTTTCATGTTTTTGAGCCTTTGTAAGGCTGCGGGGGTCAAATGAGGGTAGTGAAAGGTAGTTAAATAGATGTATTTGGGTGTTATAGGTCATGTAGATCTCATTGAGGGATTTTTTGGTTAACACGTGTAAACCCCAATCTATCTCTCCTTCTCTCTAAGCCCTAATTCCCAAACACTTTCTCACCCTAATAGCGTATCCACTAATATCTATTTTTCTTTATCTCTCTTTCTAAACCCTTGACTCATGATCTCTCTACTTATTTTTAAACCACCAATATTTCAATCTCTATCTCTCTCTAAACCACTAATCTTCATTCTCTCTATTTCTTTAAAATTATAACACATAATGTATCTCTCTCTAAACATATATCAACTTCCCATCCCTCTCTCTCTAATA
>LPNX010947816.1:482689-516657 GCA_001517045.1 Pseudotsuga menziesii
CAATCTCCCTCTACCTCTCTAAACAACTAAGCTTCAATCTATCCCTCTCTTTCCATCTAAACCCCTACCCCGTAATATCCCTCTTTCTATATGTCTCTCTAAATCCCTAACAACTAATTAGTATCTCGTTAACCTCTAATCTCTCTCTCTCTCTTTAAATTCCTAACCCCTGATGTCTCTCTCTTCCTAACCCCAATATATATCTCTCTCTATACACCTAGACCTGAATCTCTCACTCTCTCTCTCTCTCTCTAAATCCCTAACCCTAATCTCTTTCTCTCTAAACCACTAAACCCAATTATCTCTCTTTCCTTAAACCCCTATTCCTCAATGTCTCTCGCTCTTTAATTTTCTAACCCGAATCTCTCTCTCTCTCTAAACCCCTAGCCCATAATCTATATTTTCTATTTGTAACACCTAATTTCTCTCTCTCTCTAAATCTATCTAAAACCCTAATCCCTTGTATGTGTCTATATGTATTTCACTCTCTCCCCCACCACTAACCATCCATACTACTTGCATGATCTCTCTCTATCTCTTAACACCTGCTAACCCCAAATCTCTCTCTCTTTCTCTCTCTGTAAAATCCTACCCCCCAATCTCTCTCTAGACACCTGACCCTACATATCTCTTTCTATCTCTCTCTATAAATTCCTCACCTCCAACATCTCTCTCCCTCTAAATCCCTAACCCCGATCTATCTCTCTCTCTCTAAATCAATACCCACCATTGTCTCTCTTCCTTTAATCTCTCCCCCTCTCTCTCTCTAAACCAATACCCACCATTGTCTTGCTTCCTTTAATCTCTATCTCTCTCTCTTTCTCTCTCTCAACCCCCCACCACACACCCACCTCTCCCCTTTTGTCTATATCTCTCTCCCCCCAAAACTAATAATCCATACTCCGCCCTTATCTCTAACCTCCGATCTCTATTTTTCCCTAAACCCCTAAGCTCTAATCTCTCTCTCTCTCTCCATTAATTCTCTCTCTAAATTCCTAACCCAAATCTCTCTATCTCTCTCTCTCTAAAGTGATAACCACCATTGTCTCTATTCCTCTAAACTCTCTCTCTCTCTCTCTCTCTCTCTCTCAAACCCCCACTACACACCAACCTACCCCCGCCCCCCCACAACTAAGCATACTTACTCCCTAATATCTTGTAGCAGGGATTTCTCCCTGCTACAGGGGCAGGAATGGCTCACTTCTGTCTATAGGATAGAAGGGTAGGTTTCTGCATGGATAAATGCTGAAAATAAAAATGTAATGTAAATGGATAGAAACTAAACTAAGAACATAAAGAAGAGAATGGCGAAATGATGGTGAACCCACTGCACACAAAGGTTAGGGTTCCGCTTCCAAAGAACTGCAAACAAATTCTAAGCAATAATAAATTGAAATACCTCCAAAACAATGTAATAAATAAACCTACAAATGAAATCATGGGTTAGCAAGCAAAGAAAGCAAATGAACAAAACAAGAATGACAAGCTATACCTTCTCTGGTGGAAATGGGCCACCATGCCCAAGCTTGTGGAAGCACCTCTCTTGGATGGGGGAGCTATGGCTCAATGGAGATGGAGGAGAGGGAGTGTAGGTGGCTTGAGAGGCAAAGGTGTCTGAAGGCATCCACGGGAAGCAGAACAGTAGGCAAGGGAGAAGTGTTTTTAGAGTGACCCCCCACCCTCCTTTTATAGCTTTTTTGGGGTTTTAGGGTTTTAAGCCCTCGGTCTGGGCTTTAGCCACTTTTTTGGGCTTTTAGCCCCTTTCGGCCTAATTTTAGCTCCTTTTAGGGTTTTAGCCCCTTTTTGGGGGCTTTAGCTCCTAGGAGAGTATTTTGGGCTCCTTTTTGGGGGTTTTTGAGCCATTTTCTTCATCCTTAGGCTATTTTGAGGGTGTGGGGGTCTAATGGAGGGTTGTGAAGTGGTGTACTTGGGTGGTGTAGGTCATAGAGAGCTTAGTGAGGGATTTTTTTGGTTAACAGATTGCCACCCCTTGATGTGTGAGGGCAAGAGCTCATCGTATGGCCGACGAACATCATAGGATTTGATGTGGTGAGGTGGTGCTTCCGGGGTTGGGGCATGGTGGCTTTTGGTTTTTTGTATTAATATGGTTCCCATCAATGGATGAGATACAAATAATGTGTGACATGTATATGGATAAGGTGGGAATCTCGATGCTCATGACAATGTCAAAAGAATAATTTTATCTATGCTCTAAAATACAAGAGCTGATCATATACAATTGATGTTACAATACTGGTTGCCTCCATGTGAGGCTGAATACAATGCTGATTTGGTACATTGGACCCATGGCATTCTCATGGAATGGTATATCTTCATGACTAACGTTCTGTTGGATCTGGAATGGTACATATCTGTATGGACTCGCTAATTGAGAACTAGAGTCTCTATGGTACAAGTATGCTGCATCAATCATAAAGGTACATCGAAGCACTGCTGGGGCTTCTGAACATTGTCTCCAATGCAACCCAAAAATCACAAGGGACATAACCTGTTTGGGTCCCTCGAGTAAACTCACCAATGTGCTAGAGTCAGGTGACATTCGGGGTCTTCGACCAAGTACTATGCGAAACAACCCTATACGAATCTCAATGATGCGATAATGGAGTTGAAGTTGAGCACGTAAGAAACAACCATCCCAAGAGGCACTAAGGACTCCTCTCAAGTGGTCCAAGGAACTCATCAATGATGTTAATGAAACCATGATAAAGGGACCTCTAGGTCTATCCTTTGGAATATGTGTGTTGGCATCGACAGAGGGAGACCTGCCTTTGGCCAAGGCAATGATGTTTCCTTGAATAGGAGCGCGAGGGAGATAACCGAAGGGTGTGAAGCAATCTCCGGACTAACTCACTAAATGGGGGGGGAGGGGGAGGGAAAGAATTGAACAAGGGCAGGGGGAGTGCGGTAGACTAAAACTTCCTTTTTTAGAGTATGATGGCAAGGTGGACCAGGTAGAAAATGAAACTAACTCATGGGAATGCAATCATAACTGTAATACCGGGAATGACACTGCAGATGGGAAATACTTGGAGGAGGTATACACTTTTGATATTGATGGGATCCAAGGAAGATGCATTGCAGAGTACTCTGAACAAAGGCAACCCAAAGGGGGAATGCTGCCAAACTATTTTTTGTGGGGTCATGTCTAGGGACACCATTGTGGTACGATCTTGTGGATTTTTGGTGAGCCCGAGAAGGTAAATGCTCGATAGTGCTTTCAATTTTAGAGAGTCTGAAAGCACAAAGAAGACTCCAGTGGGGGCTCTTTTTCGTTGGTAGTCTCCTGTTCCTGAAAAAGGATAAAAGTATACATAGGAGAGCTCGCTCATCTTATAGGGGATGAGAGACTTCTTTACCATTGGTAGTCCAATCAGGCCAGAAAAGGTTAAACCTATACTAACTAGACGGTCATTCAGATACTTTTACGAGCATGAACGAAACCAAGTTTGCTCGGCAATCTTTTCTTGATGAGACGGCTGGAAAAAAGCTTAATGACAATCGGTAGTGAGCTTTTTTGTAAGGTGTAGCCCCTTTTCCCGAGAAAGCATAAAAGTATGCAGAGGGGAACAGTCTTGGCTTGAGTGTGCCAAGGAGGTCCTTTTCAATTGATGGTCTACATGGTTCACAAAAGGATGTAAACGAGATGATGTATACGCCCTTTCCTATACTTTAGCAAGCGAGAAAGGAAGGAGCTATGCTCAGCTATCTTTTCATTGTTTTAAGGAGTTAGAAAAGAGCTTAAATGAAACTCCAATGTGGTCAATCGATGATGGTGGCATAGGTAGGGCCCCCTATCGGGATGGTGGACAGAGGTCCAAAGGTCATCCGTATAGTATGGACGGAGCAGAAGGCTCTCAAAAATACCAATACATGTGTGGGATAGATCGTGGTAGAGGCTCATGAGTCGGTGCCGCAGAAGGCATGCAAATTGAGGTGGCTCTCAGACAGAGGCCTAGAGAGCGTGTGTGTGTTGTGACGAACAGACTTGACTACATGCGATGTGAGTGCAAGTCCAGGGGAACTTATATGGAAAATACATGTAAGAAAAGGAAATCATTTTGTGGATAGTGGTCCAAAGGTCCGTGCAAGTTGCAGTGAATAGGAAAGACAACTATGTGTTAAAAATACAAAACAAAAACTAAAAATTACATTCCTTAATGGGCGGTGGCCAGAAAACTTGCATGAGTTGTGGTTGAGAAGTGTGATACAAGTACAGGTCTGTAGACACTTGCATCATCACGTCACGGCTCGTAAATTGAGGTGACTGGTGGGAAATGGTCCTGAAATTGATTTATTAAACATGAGACAATGGTCTCATAAAGAGATAGAGGGAAGAATTCTAAAACCAGTGGCACAAATGACATCTCAAACGGAGTCTGTATGGTCCTGTTATGTCGATCGGAAGAAACTAGGTCAAATGGGGCCTATATAAGGGTGGGGTCCACATGGTGAAGTGTCATTGTCACTGTTCATTGTGGAGTTGGAGAGGTGGGCCCTAATTCTTCATTTTCTAATTTCTCTTGATCTGAACAATGGTTTTGAGTGCCGTGACTTGTAGGTAAAAGCTCTCACTAAATCTCATCTTTTTGGTGGTTTATTTACTGGATTTGGTCACCTGGAGGTCCCCTATGAGCGGTTAGGGGTTTCATGGGGGCCAAGTTGCACCTTTAGAAGGAAAAGGTGCATTCTGGGCACACCTTTGGGGAAATTATGAGCACCTTGGGTGCTCATTTTTCCTAAACAGGTGTGTGGTTCTTACATCCTGATGTGTAACATCGAGGATTTGTCCACACGGGCGATGGGGACCTTATTGTATCGTATCTTGTGTTCCACGGGGAGCCACAAAATTTCTGGTGGTCAGCTACAACTAGTAGAGTGTGCTGTAGGTGGCACGTATTATGAATGGGGCCAGATGTATCTACAAGTTTTTTGGCATCATCTCAACAAGTTGAAGACTACTGGCCCTGGTTTATGTTTTGGCTCCTTCTTGTGTGCTTTCTTCTTTGAGAAAGTACCTACACTTCGTCCTCATCGGGTTGTACAGGATAGTTGTCCACGAGAGCCTCAGATGTACAGATGGTGCCAGATGATGATCCGAGAGGGTGGCAGTAGAGTGGGATGCTTTTTTATGGAGGATTTGTTGGAGCAGTGGCTCCAGCTTCCTGTACTGATCGAGGAGTACCCGCATGCGGGTATGGATTTCGAGGGAGACCCTGAGATGTCCCGACCTCCTGGCCAGGAATGGGGACTAGCTGGTATGTATGCATGATGTTTTTATGTTCATATTTATACATAGTGTAGTTGAGCTGGTTGGTATTTTGCATATTGTTATATGTGGATTGATGGTGTCCTTGTTTGTATGTGCAGATGTTGGTCCTCACCCGCCGCCCAAGCATCAGAGGCGATTTGTTACCATAGCTTCTGTGGTGGTTCTTGTCGAGAGCTCCTACAGGTGGCAGTGGGATATGGATGGATTGGTGCTATATATGGAGCATCTTGCCACTAGAGTGTCAGATGATGGCTGGCAACACCTGAGTACTGAAATGATTTCTACTATTCACAACCTTCCTCCAGAGTTGACTGGTGTGATGAGGAAGATGGTGATGGCTTGTGAGCACTTTCGCTGGGCGACGGGAGGTGATCTTCCTACAGAGGATGATTCCTCTTTAGAAGATGATGACATTGAGTTAGATGACAAGTCTGAGTTGGATTAGTAGCCTAGTGAGGCTGTCCCGAGTGCGTTGGTGCACTTAGGGGTTTTTGTGTCGCTTATGTGTATCATGCTGAGAAAGCATATGTGGCTTCTCATTTTTGTATTGGACATGTTTTGGAAATTGACTGATCAATATATATATATATATATATATTCTGACACACGTGGATTCGCTTTTATGGTTTTATTATGTGAGCCTTGATATGATACTGTGGAATGCAAATGCCTATGTGATGTATTATTACACTGTGTGCGTATTTTTTAGACATGATTATGCATGATGTTATGGTTGTATGTTTCCTATATGCGGTTATGGATGTGCCAATTTCGAATATCATTAGCCATTTGATCTGTGACACTATTGAGGTTTCTGGGAACATGTGTGAATGTGATGGATTCAAATGTTCTAACCATCTATTTAGTGCGTAGGTAGTTTCTAAAGAGGTAGGGATCACGTACTTGGTAGTGGTTGTTCAACTAAGAAACAAGCAGCTGGGAGTCTAAGAGGACATCGAGATGGTGAATGCCTAATTGGAGAGCGGCGACCAAAAGGCCATTGACACCATCATATTCAGCCTAGTTGTTGGTTGTGGTGCCCATGCATATTTCGTCGATGTGGATCAACTCCTGTGATGGGGAGTAGATTACCCATGCAGCTAAGGTGAGGTTCGGAGACCATCGGCTTGCTCCATCTGTGAATCCCATATACCAGTCTGAGGTGTGCTCCATCTAAAGAAATGAGAGGAAATGATACATAAGACTCAATTTGGAAAAAATGTGTAAAACAAAAATGGAAAGACTATAATACAAGTTGTAACGTTGTCACTCAAAGGGGTGACATTAGAGGGAAAGTCGTTTGGACTTTCCAAGGATCAGTGGTCATTCCTTTGTGTGACATGATGAATCCTTATAGATGGCCTGAGGGGACATAGAAAACACACTTGAACGGGTTCAAGCGGATTCCACACTGGCGACATCGTATGAAGACTTGTTACAAGTCGTCTATGTGTTTTGTTTTCTTCTACGACCGTGTGATGAGGTTGTCAAAACAAACCAACATGATGTGAACGAGGTCGCAAAAGCAGTGTGTCATGGCGGGTTGGAAGGTGGCTCCAGCATTTTTTAGGCCAAAGGGCATGACCCAGTACACGAATGTGCCCCATGGGGTTGTGAATGCCATCTTGTAACAGTCTTCTTTCTGGATTTGGATTTGGTTATATCGAGAAAAACCGTCCATGAAGGAAAAGGATTCATGTCCGGCGCATGCATGGATGATCTGGTCGATGAAAGGTGTAGGGAAGTTATCTTTGGGACATGCCCCATTGAGGTCATGGAAGTCTGTGCAAATGTGAATGGTACCCTACTTTTTATTCATGGGAATAGGATTAGAAACCCAAGTGGTGTATGCAATGGGATAAATGAAGCTGTCTGTGCGCAGCTTCTCTATCTCGACTTTAACCACAGTCACTTTGGATGAATGGATGGGCCATTGATTTTGGCGTATGGGAGCCACATCAGGCCATGTGTCGATGTGGTGTTCCACAATGGATGGATCTAGGTGGGGCATTTTGGTGTAAGACTAAGCGAAGATGTCACGGAATTCTTGGAAGAGAGCTTTGTAGGTATCAACATCTTCCGAGGAGCAAGATGCCCCCATCATGATTTATTCAACAATCTCAGAATTGGTTGAGATGTCGATTTTAATGGTTGGTGAAATGTTCTCCATATTCCCTTCTTCAAAGGAATTAGGTGCTGGGATTGGGTTCTTGAACCAGTCGACCTTCCCATGGATGAAATCTTTGGTCTCCACGAAAAACTGGTCAGACTGCGGCACAAGTTCTTCTAGGAGGAAGAACGACCGATGGTGCATGTTGTCCCATGGGTATTTTGAGGTGATCAGAGCTTCAAGTATCTCCTCATCGTTGTTGAAGCAATGAAGAGACAGGTATTATTGACCATTGTTGGAGGTGGAGATAAGTGGGTCAGTTGAACTAGACATCATGTAGATGGAAATGGTTTCTGAAGAAGGCGGTGGGGGGTGTACTTCTTCGATCAAGGTGATCTTAGACTCAAGGGAATGTTGATGGAGGTTAGCAAGAGCCATTTGAAATTCAAGCAGGTCTTGGCAATGGTGGGAGTAATGTCCATACAAGCCGGAAAGGGCACAAGCATGGTTTGTGATCAATGCCTTGTTCCTGACTATCAACGCGGTCGGGAGTTCAACCATGGGGATGTTTTCGTTTGTATCCATGGTATCCAAATGTGCACGGATCACTGGGATTTCAGGGCAATTCTAAGTTGGATGGCCCTGTTGTTCATAGATGACACAAGGTGGGACTTGTCACGATTCTGCAGTGGATTTGGCATTCTTGCCCCTGGCCCTTTTTAGGTGGGGCGAGGTGGGTGCAGTTGGGACTGTTGGATTTTGCGGAGCGGGTGGAGGGTGTGACTCAACCGCAATGGGTTGCACTGGGGTTAAGACAACCTAGGGAATTGCTGGTTGAGCTGGTGGATCAAGATACCACACTAGGATTCCCAATGTAAAGTTGGGTAGGCTTAAGGTGGCCATGACCGGCTTGCTCATGACACCAGGTGGGGGGGAGAGGAAGGGAATCATATGGACTGGGGATGAGCCCACATAACTCCCGTTGGTTGCATGTGGGGATGCGGTTGTGGTTGTGGCTATGCATAATGCTGCTGCTGTAATTGATGTTGTGGCTATTGTTGGTGTTGTGACTACGGATGATGTTGTGGTTGTGGTTGGGGTTGCAGCCGCGGTTGTTTTTTGGGTGTAGCGGTGCTTGATGACACCATGCACAAGTCTGCAGTTTCATTTTGTGTCGGTGGTGGTGACACTAATGGGAAAGGAGCCATCATGGAGATATCGGAAAACAACCTAGGGCCCACATTCAACAATGGGGAGGCTGGTGTGTTTTCAACCATAGTGTTGGTTGTAGGGACGACATTAGTGTGTGTGGTCGCCCCTTGTGGCTCAATGATGGTGATGGTAGGGATAACGTTGGAAGGTTTCGTTAACCCTTGCGGATCATGGTAGGTGAGCTGATCATTCATCAAAATCTTTCCTTCATGGGGGGAACATCATGAGACAGAAGATAGCTGATGCGACAGCTCGCATGGCATACATGTAACTTCTCCTAAGGAGAAGGTTGTAGTCTAGTTGAGCATTGACGACCTCTATGTCGATCAGCACTATCTTCCTGGCTAATGTAATGGGGACATGAGGGAGGATTCCTTGGTATTTAGTGGGATGTCCATCATAAGCCCGCAGGATTGTGGAGGACGGTTGCAGAATTGGTGATTCAAGTTTTTGCCAAACCCAGGTAGACATAATGCACGTGGATTCCCCCTCATCTACTATGCAATGATGCACAACAAAATTCTAGATGGACATCGATATTTGAAAGGCGATGGTCGATGCCATTCGCGGTTCTCTGTTCTTTGTGTCAATTGTGATCAACTTGGAGTCGGAGGGGTCTACTGCCCCTAGGGTGGCTAGTAAGGTTTTCCACTGCATTGGACACATTTTAAGTACCTCAAGAGCGTACATGGCAGTTGGCATTTGGGCCAAATCATCCACGATGCTATAGCTGACTGCAGCTCTAGCCATGGCATTGCTAGAAATTTTGCGTATGGGGGGGCACGGGAATGGGGGTAACTGAAGAGGTAGGTTGAACATTTTGGATGTTGATGCCACTAATTTGTCAGCGGGTTCGGTGGTGGTACCGTACTGATTTCGTTGGGTTTTCAAGTTAACCTCTTTAGTCGTCATGGCTAGCATGTGGTGAACACCTTTTTCAGCCATGGGAGGTTCCCCCAGAGTGTTGGGATTGGCCTAGGGAGGGGGAGCGGTTGCCACCAATCCTTGGACTGGTAGTGGGTTTTGAAGCACCATGGGGGGAGGTCCTTGTGGTGTCGGGTTGGGTTGGGCTTGATTTGCAGCATTGGCAGCCTGTTGGGCCTCGTTTTGAATGGCCTGCTTTGCACGAGCCATGAGGGGACACTTGAATGTGTAGTGCCCATAAACATCCTAAAGTGTGCATCGTTGGTTTGTGCGCAATGGGGCGTTGTATCTTGGTGCATTCTGTCGTGGGGGATTTTCAGCTAGTCGATTTGCCATGGCATTGTTGGGAGGGTTTGGTTGTTGATCGCCTCCATGTGGTTTCTTATTACATTGGTTGCGGGGCCAGTTATTCCTACCTTTCCCTTGTTGATTATTGGGGGCAGGCTGGTTGGGACTATTTTGCTGTGCAAGAACTTGTCCCAACAAAGTGTTTGGAGTGGGGGCAGGGGCTTGAACTAGTTGCACTGGCAGTGCATAATATATTTGTGGGGTTGGTGGTGCCACAAATGTGGTCATTTGCCCCACATACTGCTGTGTTGGCCAATCCATGGCCTGAGCCAGCTGCGGTGGTGCAAGCTATGCGTAGGAAGTTGTTGCTCTGGATTGGGACATCATTCTTGAATAGTCTGGGGCTTAGTTTTGGTAAGCAACATTAACAGTTTTGCTTGGTTGTGGTGTAACGGAAAGTGGTGTCGATCGAGGCTATGGCTGTTGGGAGACCGATCCTATGATGCCGTCTGCAACATGGGATGCCACCAGTGCATCATGGTATGAGGTACTCAGAGGGGGGGCGTCTAGAATGATGGTGTAGAGATATCTAGACTGAGCATAGATAAGGTCAAATTGTTGGGCCTTCAGTATGGCTTCTTCCTCGGATTGGGGATGTTCAGATGCGAGGTCCTTTGCTATGGGCGGGAGCAAGGTCTTAAGGAACCAATCAAAGAAGATCCTATCGTCAAGTTGGATTTTACATAGGCTACGATGTCACCACCACTCATGGATACGGTCAATTATATGAGTGGCAGTGCTTTGACAGCAAGATAACAGAATATCCACCCCCTCATCATATCTGATGGGGAGCTGGAAATACTGTAGGAACATGAAATCTAGGGATTTGAAGTTCGGGTACTTGGCTTGTGGCGTCTCAATGTACCATTTGGCTGCAGCACCTGTAAGAGTGTGTTGGAATAGCCTCAGCCTGATGGAATCATTTACGATGTTGTTGGATGAGCACCATAGATGGAATTTCATTATGTGGTTTTGGGGACATTCCCCTGCTTTGCCTTCAAACTTGGGGATGTCTGATGATAGCTTAGTTGGCATTGGAGGCCAAAACGCTTGATGGCGAATGGGGTCATTTGTTAATCTAGCCAAATCAGGAAAGTTAAGACGAGCCATGAATGGCAGATTTGACCCCAGGTTGATGTGGGATGGGGTTGCAATGGTGGTGGGGTTTGTAGGTGCATAATGCATCTGCACAGCTGGGGGTACTTGCGGTGGCACCATTGCGGATGGGCCAATGCCACCAAGTGTTGTGGGAGGGATAGTGTGGGTGGAAGGGACATTTCCCCCATGCATGATAGTAGGAGCAATGTAAGTGGATGGTCCACTTCCCTCCTATGTGGTAGGAGGGGCAGTGTGTGTGGAGAAGCCGCTCCCCCCGTGTGTTGCGAGTGGGCCAGCTTGGCTGGTCACTATGGGTGGTGGTAGCTGACTAATGACAGTTTGCATGATTGTGCTTATAGGTTGTGGTGTGGACACGGGTCCACTTGCTAAGGTTAAGCTGAAAAATGGATCCGGATTTGCACCAGCCAAGGGGATTGATGGTGTGGTGTGGAGGTTTGGTTCAAACTGATATGGGTCTGAATCAGAATCAGAGGCTGTGTGGCCTTCTGATGGTGTGGGAGATCGCTGAGAATGGTTTCTATGGTGTCGATTGAGTGTTCCAAATTATGGTGGTTCGCCTCTTAGGCATGAGGAAGAGCGTGGAGGATCAATTGTGCTCAATTTTATGTATGAAACTAGTGGGAATGATGTTTGGACCCCGATTTCAGTGGATTCCATAAGATAGTACTTGGCTTGTTCCTCATAGGTGTTTCTACTCAATCGGAAGGGGTCATTGCCCGTTTCGCTTGGCAATTCTTCTCAGCGGCCAGCTACTTTGGGGTTCTTGTGGTACTCCTCATAATGATTTTCTGGGCAGAGCCCAAGTACTTCCCACAGTTGAAGCAGTCAGGGACTTATGTCCTCAAATACCGTAGATTGGTTGTACTTAGTGTCAATTGGTAAATTTTAAGGCTCACTTAGCGTCATGAACTGAGTTGGGTTAATTACTTGGTATGGTGTATTTGTTTGTTTGTTTTTCTAGTATTTGGTTGCTGCAAAATGGTTTATGAATTCATCATATTGTGGTTGTGTATGCAAGAATTTAATAATTAGAAATTGTGAACAAATACAGTTATTAACCCTGAATGTTTGATCGCCTAACTAGATGACTACCTCACACTGATATTCCTCTTCAACCAAGAGTAGGTCTTGGGCTCTCAACACAATGGGACTAAGCCCATCTGTAGATCCACAGGTCACCTCCTGGATGCAAGGTAGGTTAACAGGGAGGATGCTTAGAACCGTGAGAATCCCTCCTTCTCTACCCCCTCTACCTTCCAGGTCATTTGGTTTTAATGGTTTGGAACAATATTAGTGAAGTGCCTAGATCTATATGAGCTTTCCCTTCGTCGTATCCTAGAATACCCCGGAGGGTGATGACTGGGTAGAGGAGGAATGGTAAGCAAGATAGTTAGTTTTAGGTTGATTTTAGTTAAGCTACATTCATTTGATTAAGCCATTAACATTTAGTTGGAATTTACACATTGTTTGTAAAAGAAATTGCAGAAAACAGAAACATAAATTTAAATTGACTTGTAGTGCTGGATAGAGGCGGCTGAGCTACACTGAAAGTCCCTATAAAACTGAAATTTAACCTCTATTAAACTGAAATTGAAGTTCTATTTTACAGGACGCACATTTCTGATCAAATCTGGCGAGGGGGCCACAAGATTTTTTCAAAAACATGCGAGGCGGTCGCAAAGAATTCATAGACAGTTGCAGTTTGTGTTTCTGAGTGAATTCGCACTTATCAGGGGATTAAGTGCACCCTAGGTGCTCCTATTTGTCTATTAAGTGCACCCTCACCTCACTTTTAGGCCCGATAAGAGAGACCTGCCCCAGATTTGGGGTTTTTTGAGATCCAGAGTCAGATCACTAGTAGAAAATGAGAAATTAATGACTAAAAAAATGACTAAAATCAGGCTATAAACGACTATTTTTGAGTCGGTGACTAATAGTATCAAATTTCCACTATCTTATAGCTAGTCGTATTTCACTAGTCATTAATAGCTTGACTTAGTAGTCACTGATTTAGTCATTGATAGTCAATGATTTAGTCATTGATTTAGTCATTGGTTTAGTCATTGATAGTTAATGATTTAGTCATTGATTTAGTCATTGTTTTAGTCATTGATAGTTAATGATTTAGTCATTGATTTAGTCATTGATTTAGTCACGGATTAAGTCATTGATTTAGTCACTGAGTGAGTCATTGATTTAGTCATTGATTTAGTCACTGATTACAACCATTAATGACCAAATATACAACTAAATAAACTACTAGATGTTAACATATTAATGACTAAGATAAATACGACTAATATATGGGAAATTAGCTACTAATAGTCGTATATATGCGAATTTAGTTGTTTTTGTAGTCACAAATTTATGATAGGGCACATAGGAATCGAACCACCAACCTCCTGCCTATAATTAGGCAGGCGCTCTACCATTGAGATAGCACCCTTTAAGAAGTTGTTATTGCTTGACAATGATGATATTCAAACAAATTTATGATAGATATCAATCTACAAACTACATAATTATTACTATTACAACTTACCAGTAACTAGTATTTATGATAAACTAATTCCTGAGAGCTATGTACAATTTTCCTTATAACTAAAGCTAATAAAAATACTCTTACCAAAGAGATTTAGTGATGAGTACCTCTTCCCATTCTTCATCACTATCATTCTCATAGTCCAAAGAAGAGTCCTTCCTAAAAGGATTTCGAAGCCCAATGCCATCACTACATCAAAAACAAAGAGTCAGAAACAAAACTTTCCCTCTTGTCTACTGCAATATTAAGAATCCATGAGCTTCAAGGTGTTTTATATGTTCCTCATCATGGGCTATCAAAATTAAAACACAACCTGTTGCTTTGATAATTAATAATCTTAAAATTATGCAAAGTATATTCACCTTTTCTTTGAGAAGGTTCCATAATAAGCAGGTCTATGGTTGTGATCAAACTGCAAAAGGTTTCTTCTCTTATTATGAAGCCTATTTTATTGTGAAGCCTATTTTAGCTTTAAATCAAGTGATAAACATTCTAAAAGCCAGGCAGATTTAGAAACTTATTGCTAATGGAGACTCGACGATTATCATTTGCAAAATTAGAGACTTCACTCCCTATGCACCGTAATGTCTTGCAAAAATGATCTCTAGACCTAGAATTCAAAGAATTGCAAGTATTTTGACTTGGGGAATTGCAAGTATTGCAAGTATTTAGCATTGAATCATTTACTGTTTCAAAGGTACTGTTTCATTCCTTGACTATAAGGGCACCTAATAGTGGATTCAATAATTAAAGAGTCATGTTGCAAATATAAAGAGAAATACCCTGCTCCTACAACATTGCGTCTTTAGAAAAACCTTTAAAGGGTTGTATATTTGGCTTCTAGGTGATGATACCAGTTATTTGAAAGGCAGGACAACTGGTTAAGCATGAATTAAACTTTCATACTATTAGGTATAACAAAATATATATCAGCTCTGTGTTGAGATGTACATGATCTAAAATAGCTTCCATGATGATTGGACAACAGTTCACAGAGAGAAATAACCATTGATAAGAACTGAACTTTCCTTAGAAAGTATGGTCACCTAAAATAAGACTACACTAAAATTTAGATTCTAGTAAGCTTTTGAGATTGACTAAACCTATCGAAAAGGTTGGAGAGACTGGTATTCTACAGTGTTCTTATAATGCACAGTTGCATAAAGGCATATTCTTATCAAGATTTATGACTTTCAAAATGAAGGAATTTACTTGACCATGAAATGCACATTTATGATGAAGCAAAGGATAGAGAAAATCATGATGAGGTTCATATTCCCCATTTGAATTGCCTACATTGTTCCATTCTCTTTATCTAAGGTATTTGAGCCAATTATATGATGATGTAATACTGGGTGTTTCCACTAGGCGGGCCTACTTTTCTTCTTATTCTTGATCATTTTATTTGTAGGGCAGCCTCAAAAACTTGCTTATGAAAAGAAGTGGCTAGGTGACCAATCTTACAACAAGATCTACCCTTGAAAGCAACTTGTTCATAAGTCAAACTTCTGTTTCCAAACTAGTCCAACAACAAGAAGTATTTCCTCTGTAAGATTAGGGCCTCAAGTTAATAGTGCATTTATACTCCATATGAGTGTGGGATGGCACCACACATGACATTCCCAACTTTAATATTCAGTTTTGAATGCTCTCTTCCCATATTTGTTATCAAAGGTGGGAAAAGGAGAATTGTGTTTTGACATCGACTAGAGCAGGACAACACTCTCAATGATAGCAACACTGGTTTTGCAGAGGCAGGTGCTCATCAGTGAAGTATTCAGTTGAATTTCAAATGGGAATGGAAGATTTTTGAGAATTCAAGAGACGTTATAAACTAGAGGTCTGTTGGGGAACAGTCCTCAAAATTCTCAGTGTATTATGTTGTTGTGTATTCCATTTGAGTCCTGGGACTATCATTTTAGAAGTTGGTTTGAACCTGTCATCATCAGGAGACATATCTCTATGTTCAAGGTGGCAAAGTTTTGTGTGTATTAGTGTTCTATGCTATTTTTTAGGACAGTGGTATTATCTCCTTGGTTCGTGGCTTAGTACTAGCCATTCTTTGTCTGGTGTAAATTCTACCCTTGGTATCATTCCTTTGTGGCTATGTCCTGCATTTGAGCCTTTGAACTGTCTTTGGAGTGATTTTGACATCACCAAGAGGAAATTTTATGATACCAAGGTTGTACACCCAAGGTGTGCATTTTTGTTATACATTACGTTACATATAGTCATACTCCAGTTATTACAGTTGGATGGTGGTATTTCAATGGTAATTCTGGCCTTTAATTGACCCACCTCAAGCAATTGTGGTATATCTGCAATTGTGGTCCTGTGCTCAGAACCCTAGACAATAGTAGATTAAAGGACATTTTGTGGTAGAAATCTGGTGACTCTGCTACTGCATATCTCACTAGACTGAATGGAGACTGGGTTCTCCCCTATTTCGAATTGAGTCTTGTTGGGCATTCCAAGCCATGGGTTGCCCATGTTTTCATGGGAACTCAGTAGGACATCCTTGATATCAAGAAAATCCTTCAGAGACAGGACTACATCAATGAAAAAAGTTTTACCATGCTTTCTCTAAAAAATACTATACAAAGCAAGGAGCATGTCATCATCTTGTAGAACTTGGAAATCCGGGATATAGTCATGCAACAAAGGAGGAAAATACAAGCTTTGGAGTCTGAGTGCTTGAACCTTAAATCCAAGACTGAAAAATCTCATCAAATGCACTTATACTACATCATCAAATCATAGGTAGACTTGGGGTTCCACTACAACATATTTATACCAAAGAAGATGAAATTGTTTCACAATAGTTTGAAGATATCGAGCTTGAAAACCCAAGGATACAAGCTGTCCACGCAGAACTTAGATGAGCCTATAGCGAAGATATTTTCACTAAAGCATGATATGTAAAATCCTTTTTGTATTAGGTAATTCTATTAGATATATACTAGTAGGAGCTCTCTAGTTTACTTCGAAAATTTAATCTCTGTTTTAAAAGCCTTGTGAGAATTGAATATTTGATGCTCACTCCTAGAATACTATCTACTTTTTTTATTACCTAGCTGTACAGTTCTGCTTTAGCCATTTTAAATTTCTAACACTATGCTTCTATCAAATTTCTGAACAAAATCTCACTTCTAATTGGAGAAAATGGAGAAAAAGTGGCCTTTTAATACCTTCAAAAAATTCTCTTTGGCTGAATTTTGAAATCATGGATTAGTCCTATCCAATCATGGCAATTGGTCAAAATGATCTAGTGGGTACTTGATTAAGGACTAATAATATCAGTTTTCAATTGTTTTATAAATATTCATCGATGGTAAATCCATCACCTACTCATTCAAATATGAAGAATGAAGCTCTAAGGATGACAAAAACTGTGGGTATTGCAACAAAGACAACTGATCTGTCACTATTGTTGACTAGTTAGAGCTATAACTGGCACATAAAAAATTCTGATGTCACCCAGCTTAGCCTTGTTATTGCATTGTGGACACTACACATTATTTACATAAATACAAAATTATAATCTCGAAGATTTGTTTCAACAAAAACGATAAATATATATTTAATATTTTTCATGAACTTTATAGTCTTACCAGTTCATTTAACATGACACCATGGAAAACAACAATTTGTGAGCTTGCATATTCTTACCTTTCCAATATTGTTCTTGTGTCGTTGAAGCCACTCTCTAATATAGGAGATGCCAAACATGTGCCCACAGGAAAGGGAGCAGCATTTTCATATTTCAAATGTTAGTCTTTAGACATTTGAGAATCCTATAAATAAATAAAAACATTTTGCTGTAAGAAAGATAATTTATCTAATTTTTGATAACATGATATAGAGGACTAAAGAAACATCAAACAAATAGGAGACTAGCAATTGAATTTGGTGTATCTACATATGTCAGTAGAGAATACACACCAAAAAATCAATCTTGCAAGGTAGTCACGAGAGGCAGGCACTGCTCCTTGAAAAGGGGACCAACTACTCTCCATCTCACCCAAATTTCCATCCTTTGTGATGTTATCCATATCTCAAAATTTTATGTTCAAAGATATATCATCTGGAAAAAATATATTCAATACATTCTGCACAAGTTGCTGACTAACTAGTTCAACCTCTACTGATGAAGGATGTGATAATTGAGTCACCTAATGGGATGAAGATCATCACAAAAAAATTCCAATGCATCAATATGAAATCAGAATGAGTCCTCATTAAAAAGACACAAAATCCAATGCACATACTTGGTACTACTTCCCCAGCCAGAATCTTACCATATCTGGTTCAAAGGACCTTAAATAATCCAGCAGATAGTTGCTATTATCTTCACCAGTTTCTATGCAAACTTGTCTCTTTTTGTGATCATGTAGCTCCTACAAATAAATCTAATCGTTGTAAGAATATACACACATACAAAGCACAAAATACAACATCTAGCTGTAAAAGAAATAAGAAAGATATGACCCACCAGCTTTACAACATCCTAGTCTCAATAAACAAAATTGGACAAGAATATTGACCAAAACTTATATCAATACTCTTGCAGTAACATAACATTATGTAAACCAACATTCATACTTCAAATGTATGTGAAAATAAAGAATGAAATGATGGTACGAATTTTGCATGAGTCAGTTCATAAATATCAATTCAATCCATACAAATCTTGATCTAGGAAGTCATCAGCTTACCAAATTCATCAACTACAGAATAGAAAATTTGATCAAAACTCACTAGTTACTACCTTGCAAAGATAAATCCTGCAAAATTGGGAATTATTGCTATTGCACTAGTAGAAAAACATCTGCAATAAATAAATCATTTCAATTGTCACATCAATCAGAGGGAGTCATCATTGCACCAAAAAATTCTAAAAATACAAAGAGAATGTCATTTCCCTAGAAGAGGTTGATTAATTTTGTTGTGAGCTAGAACACAATTGAGCTTAGGAAAAAAATTAGTGGACAAACAGTCATCGCTCCTTTATTTATGCATGTTTCATGTGAGCTGCATCAGTAGGTTCCATTGTGAACAAGAAGCAAGAACAAATTTTTTTTTTTTCTTGGTAGGTAAAGTGGAAAAACACTACCAGCACATTATCATGGGGAAGGTGATCTATCAAACTTAGGTTACCTGTTAGATGAGAAACAACATTTGAGTGTGATATTTTGGGGTTACTCCAAAAGTGTTTCCACCTAGGTAGGAGAGCACTAGGTCTCCTAGTCCCTTGGCGATGGTTGATGGACATGTAAATGGCTCATTTTGGGTGGATGCTTGACCCAAGGTAGAGTGATACCATAGAATCCTTACGTAGAAGGTTTTAACCCTAATTAGCATGATGATTAACCCATTGGATGCACACAATGAAGAGTTAGTTGTTCAATTAGGAGAAATACCTACCTTGGAGGACTGCTAGGAACTTGGAGGAGAGCACTTAGCCCTAAGAGCATGGGACCATGTGATATACAACTTTGAGGTTGAACACATGACTTGAGGATGCTTGGGTTGAAAAGTATACTTGATCGAAGTTAGTTGTAGACCCTGTTACCCCCCATTTGGTTGTCCTATGCATTTGGATGGTAAGAAGGGTGACATCATTTTTTATTATAGTTTGATGATGTCCCAGCTGCTATTGGTGGGATAATAAGTCATTCCATTTAGGAGGAGCCATTCTGGGCATGTTGTAACCCTAGTAGATAAGAATATATAGCACAACAATAGTCAAAAGTCGTATACCATCCAGGGAAAGGTGATGAATAGAAGGTGTTTTGAAGTCTAGGCAATGTAGCAGCCCTGAGGATTTCTGGGCACTTTATGCTACAAGGCAGTCATAAAACAATCACCTACAACAGCCCTCATTAGACCTGTAGCAGCCTTAAAACAGTAGTAAGATGGTTGATCTTCAATTCTGGGCTTCTTTTAGCCTCAAAACAATGGTAAAGAGAAAACCTGCGACCATTCTGAGCATCAAAGTGATGATTTATGCCAATTCCAGCAGTCAAACAACAATAATCTTCCAATCTGGGTGGTTTTGGAGGTCATAGATAGCAGTGAAACATCATCACTCATGATTCTAAGCAGCAGTAACAGTAGTTCTGGGCCTATTTTGTACTCAACCAGGCAAGTCTGAGCAATAATGTGCATAACTATGATGTCCTTAGAATCATTTTGTACACATTTTCACTTTGGAAAGGTGATGAACAGAAGGTGTTTTGAAGTCTGGGCAATGTAGCAGCCCTGAGGATTTCTGGGCAATTTACGCTACAAGGCAGTCATAAAACACTCAATTACAACAGCCCTTATCAGACCTGTAGTAGCCTTAAAATAGTAGTAAGATGGTTGATCTTCAATTCCAGGCTTCTTTTAGCCTCAAAACAATGGTAAAGAGAAAACCTGGGACCGTTCTGAGCATCAAAGTGATGATTTATGCCAATTCCAGCAGTCAAAATTGTGGACGTTGCAAATGAATACTATTTGCAATGAGTTCCAACCTTAACGAAGCAAGTTGTAATGTTCCGTGAATATTTCAGTCAGTTTTGGAGCCATGATGCATCTGTTACTGAGTTGTGCAGCTCCTTGATATAGCCACAAATTGACACGACAATATATAGTGAAGATACAGTTATTGATGAACAATCTAGACCAACCTCTCACAAAGACTTTATTTATAAATAACATCTCTCAGCCAATGCAATCGAAGAGGGAACTGCAAATGGAAATCTTCGAATTGGTATTTTCCATACCGGTAAGTATACGCTGGATGAAGGTTTTGTTCACCCCAGTAATAAGGGCAAGGCATCTCTACTGGAAATATTAGTTCCTACTCGGAAGCTACAAAATAGAGCATTGCATGGAGATTTTGTTGCTGTGCATGTTTTTTTATCTGCAAATCCTGAAAAACAGAAGTCTGTGGAGCTCGATGATGGGTATATAGTTGGTGAGACACTAAATGTTGTACTGAATGGCTCTTCTCATTATGGTGTTCACGAAAGTCTTAATCTTATTGAAGATGACGAAGAAGAACATGAAAACCATCCAGTCGCTGCAAAGCATGGTGTAATACAGGGTGAAGTTGTTGGAATTATACAAAGGTCCCAAAGAGATTATGTGGCTTGTTTAGACGAAACTGAAGAAAGTGCATTTTTTCTGTCTAGCTCTAGAAGGCAAGAGCAATTATTGTGTGTTCCAATGGACCAGAGAATCCCATTGGTGCGTGTGGCATCAAGACAAAGGTCTCGACTTTTGGGGAAAATATTTGTTATAAGAATAGATTGATGGGATAGGATATCAAAACTTCCGAGAGGCCATGTAGCACATTTTTTAGGCCCAATTGGTGATATTAATGTAGAAAATATGGCTCTCTTAGTGGAGAATGATATAAATATATCACCTTTCAGTTATGCTTCATTGCAAGAACTTCTAGAAGATACAGAGGAACATCCATGGGTAATACCAGAAGAAGAATATTCCAAACGTCGAGATCTATGGTTTCCACACAAAAGCATGCAGTATTGATCCTTCTAGAAGCAAGGATGTAGATGACGTTCTTTCAGTTTGTGAATTGACTGACAATGTTCTTGAGGTGGGAGTTCACATTGCTGATGTGTCATACTTTGTTAAGCAAGACTCTCTTCTAGACCTTGAAGCTCGCAATCATGGTACGACTGTGTACTTAGTAGGAAGCACTTACCACATGCTCCCTCCTATCTTGAGTGAAAACCTATGCTCTCTTCGTGAAGGAAAAGATAGGCTAGATGTCAGTGTTATTTGGATAGTTGATCGAGATAATGATTTTGAAATTCTGGATGTTTGGTCTGGAAGAACAATCATTCGATCTCGCCATCATATGTCTTATGCCCAAGCACAAGCAATACTTGATGGACAGCCTTTGTGTGACGGATGGGAAATTGATGGTGGTCCAGAGCACTTATCTCAATTACAATTTGACTTGCACAATCTGGCAACTTTAGCCCAGATTCAGAGATCTTTCCGAGAATCACAAGGTTCTTTGGAGCTATCAAGTACAGAGTTATCTTTTGATATTGATGAAGGTAGAGAACCAGTGCATGTTAAGACAAAGCTTGATCTTCCTATGAATTGGATTGTAGCTGAAATGATGATTTTTGTGAATTCATGTGCTGTGCAACAAATTTATGAGTCTTTCCCGTATTCTGCCTTGCTATGATTGCATACGCCACCAAAGCTTGACAACTTCTGTTTGCTTTTAGAGTTATGTGAGGCTCGTAGATTTATCTTGGACATTTCAAACAATAAGGCCCTTCCTTCTTCTCTTCATCGCATGCAGGACAGTAATGATCCAACAATTGAGGGTGTATTTAAAGCATTGGCTACCCGAGCAATGTCAGAGGCTAAATATATATATCAACTGGAGAAGTACCAGAATCTTCTTCCTTTTATCATTATGGTCTGGCCTTGGATTTATACACACATTTCACATCTCCAATTCGATGATATGCAGACATTATTGTGCATCGAATGCTTGTTGTATCACATTCAGACACCACTTCTTGCCAGGGCTCGAAAAACATCAGCAATTTATCTTATGAGAAATTTGGACATAGTCTAGCCAGCACTGATGATTTGAAAGAGGTAGCAGACCATCTAAATAAACGCCATAGGGCAAGCAAGAGAGCACAAAAATAGTGCAGTGAGTTGCATCTTTTGATGTACCTACAGAAACATGTTGAAGCACAATATGCCTTGGTATTAGAAATACTTGAAAGGGTGCTTGTTGTTTTTGTGCCAAAATATGATCTTCGAGGCTTTATTAATTTACAGTGGTATCAGAGCATGATCCTTGCCAGCTGTGGGCACATGATCCTTGCATGATCCTCTACAACAACTCTTTAAAATAGATAACCCAGACAAACAAAAATTGTCATATTATTATTAGATTAAATTTAAACTGAGATTGAACATAGAGGACACCATACTTGTAAGAAGTGGACCATCAATTTATATTTTCATTCAAAATCATAATGCCTTCTTACATATATATGGATGAAGAGGAGAAAGATATTACACAATCATTAATGTTATGTCTTTACATAAAGTAAATATTAATTACTAATAAATGATCATTAGTATAATTACACTATAAGATCCTCCCTTAATTGTCATTCTGGAAAACATGCCAAGCTTGTCTCTAAGTTTGATAAACTTATTTGGACCCAATGGCTTGGTAAAGATGTCTGCAATCTGATTTTGTGTGGTGCAGTATTGAAGTTCAACCTCTTCATCTTCTACAAGCTGGCTGATGAAATGACAATGCACATCAGTGTGTTTGGTGTGCTCATGAAATACTGGATTCTTTGCTAATTTTATAATGCCTTGATTGTCACATTAAAGCACCGTTGGCTTAGTTTGTTCAAGCATCAAATCTCCAAGTATTCTTTTAGGCCAAACAGCCTCACATGCTTATTTTACTGCTGCTCTGTATTTTGCCTCTGTAGAAGAAAGCAAATCAACATATTATTTCTTTCCAACCCATGAAACTGCACCTGTTCCAAGATTGAACATATAACGAGTTATTGATTTTTGATCATTCATTAATCTTGCCCAATCAGAATCTTTATAACCAATTAACTGAAAGTACGAAAAGCATCACTTTCACCATATAATAATCTAAAATTGATTGTACAAAACCCTTTTTGCTGTTATCAAATGATCTACTTTATGGTCTGTCATAAACCTGGATGTGTTGACTGCAAAACTAAGATCTGGCCCACTGATTGTAAGATAAATTAAACTTCCCGTAGTTGTCTGTAAATCAACTCATTTTGCTGAATGTTTCAACCCTTTCTCCATAGGAGTAGATAAATTTTTACAATCATCCTGGATTTGTCTAACAGAATTTTGGCATACTTGGTTTGTGAAGCAAATACACATTTGTTAGTCTTAAAACTTTTATCACCTGTAAGCAATAATGTAGGAGGCCTAAGTTTGTCACATCAAAAGCAGAACATAATTCAGATTTTACCTCGGTAATTGCTTCAACCTTGCTACTTGTGATGTTGATGTCATCTACATATATCCCTAATATTACTACATCCCATTCTCACTTTTGACGTACAAATTGGAATCAGAAAAAATTATTATGAATCCATTATCCTGCAAATGTTTATCAATTTTGATGTACCAAGATCTTACAGTCTATTTGAGTCCATAAAGAGTCCTAAGCCTTAACCACTCTACTTACCATCTATTCGTTTCCAGGAACCTAAAAACATCGAGGTTGATACATATAAGCCTCTTCATCTCAAAGACCATAAAAAATGTGTTAGATTATAAGGATTACATGTGTAATAAAGTCATTTTAGTGACTTAGGATAAAAGATAAGGTTTTTGGTTATCATTAGCTTTTAGGGTTTTGGACAAATATCACTTCTCAATAACTCTCTATAAGAGGGGTGAACCCCGTTGTATCCGTCTAAAGTAATTTCATCATATAATATCGTGTTTGGTTATGTGCACAAACTCTATTTAGGGTTTCATCATTAAGTGGGGTCTAATTCATTTTATATTATGGTATTAGAGTAGATGAGCATCCTGCCTTACCTCTCATTTGAGCAAAGATGTTGTCATAGTAGAGAGCTTCCATGTTCACTTTTACAAGAGCTAATGTGCCTGCCCGTCATTTGGACAAAGATGTTGTCAAACTTTGAACACTTTGCATCTAGAGCATGATCACCTTGTGTCTCCACTACTTTCACTCCAAGTTGCTTACATGTATTGACTAACCTCTTCACCTCATTCTCTACCTTATGCTTTCCTTCATAAGCATTGATTAGGTATGGTTTTAATGTTTCTATCCCTAAGCATCCTGCACTCATGTTCTCTTCGAAGAAAATCGACATCTCAGTACCACAATTAGGGACTAACAAAAACTACTTCACAAATATTGAGGGGCACCACATCACATTCAAACTTGTGAATGTAATTGGCTGAAATGGAAAACTTGAATTTGCATTGGTGGGTGATTTGCATTCGAACATCCTTTTGAAGCCATACCAATGGGTCAGGTTCAGGGTGTTTATCAATTTGAAGCCCCAGTTGGTAGGGTTTAGGGTGTTTATCAATTTGCATCTCCAACTTCTGGACCAATGCCTCAGAAATGATGTAATTTTTGGCTTCCCAAGTTACCAATGGGTCAGGTTCAGGGTGTTTATCAATTTGAAGCCCCAGTTGGTAGGGTTCAGGGTGTTTATCAATTTGCATCTCCAACTTCTGGACCAATGCCTCAAAAATGATGTAATTTTGGCTTCCCAAGTTAACAATGGCATTCACCACATATTTCCTGATCTGAATCTTCACATGGAAAAGCTTCTCTTGTTCTTCCATGCTTACCTTCTCCTTGCTTGGCTATTGTGTCTTTGTTGGAGGCTGAGAGTAAACCATGAGGGTTAACCTCTCATCTTCTTCGTCTCCTCCTTCAATATGTTGTCCTTCCCTTTGGCTCAGCAAGGATCTTTCTTTCTTTGATTTAACTCCTGCTAAAGCTTCCAAAATAGGCTTCTTCTCACTAATCTTTGTTGCAAGAATTGCAATGAGGCCTACTGCTACCCTTTGACTGCATAGTGTTGGCAGTATTCTTTCTTCCATCTTTTTGTTGTATTTTTTATTGGCTGATAGATCCCTTTAAGACAAAGTAATCATTTTTTTACAATTTCAGACAGAAATTTTCAAAAGCAAACTGCACAGTAAAATTAGAATGAATACCCCAAAAAACCCTAAAACCCCTGCATTCTCTGAATACAAATGCCAAAACCAAGAAAACCCATTTGGACAGAAATTGGAAAATGCTTTCACCTGGCTATGGGGAACGCCATGTTTAGATTGGGCAGATGCCTGATTTGTCAAATTGGAAAGAGGAACACGTTTCCTAGATTGCTGAACAGGTGGAACAACCCGGCTCCATGGTCCTCCGTCTAGAGAGACTCTCTTCGGATTCACATTGTCCCTCCGTGGATTATCTGCCCTTGTCCTCGATCCACCGACTGGTGCAACTGACGCCGTTTCAAGTAATTTTAATCTTCAACTTTGCTTTGCCATTTTTCTGTAAAAAATAAAATTATGCAAGGTGCTCGGGCCTGCCTGAAACAATCAACTCCCAGCAGCAAATGCAAAGGGGAAAAGGAAAATTAAGCAATTAAATGAATATATAGGAAAAATTGATGTAAATTGCTGGTATCAGTCAGAGAGAGACATCATGAGAAAGGACAGTTTCTCCTAGCGATAATAAGGAGAGGAAGGTGGGGAAGGAGCTACCCGATGGTTTCATTTACTCTCTGTCACCTATTCCTTTCTGACACGTCCATGACACCAATCAATAACACCCTTCCAAAATATAGCCAAAGGTCATAAAATCCATGAGTCCTAGTAAAGGTCGAATAGGTCCTTCCAAAAGTAAGCCTAGAGTGATAAGGGCCCAAGTCTATCATCATTGGAGGTCACAGGGGGTAGAGGTAGCGAAGGAAGAGGTTTACATCTAAGTCACCTAGTTCGAATTCGTGTTTGAGTTCGGCGACTTTGAAGTTCGTCTAAAATTCGGCAATGAAAATTTTGGTGATAAAATTCGGCATTAAATTCGAGAGACTAAAATTAATATATATATATATTAATTATTAATATTTTATAGTATTGTGTTAATATTAATATTAGTTTTAATAATTTAGTGTTAACGTTAATTTGGTTTTAGTGTACTACTATATATAATAAAATTAAGATGAGTAATAATATTAAGCAATATTTTTAATATTAATAATAATTAGATTATTAATATTTTATGTCTAACATCACAAAAGCAACAAACAAGTTTAATAATAAATAATAAATAACAAGTTTAATTAGGATATTTTTCGAATAGAACATGTTTTTTTTTTATTGAAAAAACAAACAAGTTTAATGATAAATAATAACCTAAACAATAAACATATGAACCTAAAACAAATAAAATACTTGAATGCAAAAACAAACCTACGACACTTTGTGAGAGGCGACTCCACTCACTACCAACCGCCACTGGAGTCGGTCGCCCGTCATTCACGGTTCAATGGAATCAGCTCGTGATTCATTACTCGATGGAATCAACCCATGGAGAGTCTGCAATTGTCTTCTTTTGCGAGTCTGCTTGTGTCCTCTTTTTGAATTCACAGCAACGACGACCCTCTGCGTAATGTGAAAAGCTAGCCATGGATTTCACTCACAATGAGAGAATCGACGATTTCAATGCTTCACGACGGCTTTAGTGGAGAATACACGACGACTTCAGTGGAGAATACAGGACGGCTTCACAATGGAGAATAGATGGCAGCGAGTTTGGAATAAAATGCGCCGAACTTGAAGGAAAAATTCAGCTGACTTAAATATTTGGCGATTTTCGATTTTCAAGGGAAAAAAATGGCGAACTCGGTGACTTAGGTTTACATTACTAAAAAGAGGAACCTAAGAGCTACAAATGGTTCCACGTATATGGATACTTGTCTTTTTTCCATGCAGATATACCGGTGGAAGACTCATATAATAACCATGTATTGGGGATCTAGTTCCAGTGGATCGATATCGAGTTGCCCAAGTTGTTTATCCAATTCCAGAGTATCTAGATCCAATGAAAGCATTTTACCGAGTTTACCAAATGAAACCAGAGATAAAACTAATCATGGCACCAAGTTTTGTAAGAATAGCCCTCAATAAAAATATTCTAATGAATATTTCCTTTCATAAGAAGGCATCAAATCCTGTATCAACTCTGGGATCGAATGCATGGAGTAGCATAATGAGAATTGACATCGACTCTTTACACATACTTGGATTGATTAACAGCATTGCCACTTGATCACATCAACTTATACATGAAGTACAAACATCGAGTGTATCAACTCTTGAGATCAACAAACACTTGTGAGCACTATTGAAAAATGGATGTAGGTTTCTGGATATAACACAAATCATAAATGACACCCTCTAACATTATGCAATATACAGCCACCATATCCATATTACTTGCAATTAAAATTTGCCTTTAGAAACCACTTTCATTAAAGTTCAACCTCTAGAAAAATTAAGAAAAAATTAACAACGACTTATAGAAATAGCTAAACATAAAAAATACGTCATTAATTTTTTACCAAAATTAAAACATCACTTCCTCTCACATATGGAAAATTAGTATGCATTTAGGAGGTACTCACACCTCTCACACCTGGAAAATTAGTACTAGCTCTTTCTTTAACAATTGGGTTATGCTCCAAAGCACTATAGACTTCTCTTCTCCCAAAGTTGTAGTGTTGCTTACCAAGGTTACTCTATATCTTTTACTAAGGATAAATGATGCAACGGAATCACTCTTAAATTGCAATGTGGCCATTCAAAAATTAAGATTCTAAATTTTACAAAAGGGAGTGGGTTTCCCTTAATTGAATCTCCATATGTTTAGGTTAGTGGTAATCAATTTAGTGAACTAGTTCTGGAAAGAATCGAGTTAGCTTCACTGTCAATGGAAAAGTTTAGTTAGCAATAGGATAGAATGCAGTTGAATTAATTTAGGATATCTTGTGAAGTTTTCAGATTGTTAGTAGAAATTTAGGAATTAACTTTCTAATTCTATATTTAGTTTCCTTCTCCTTTTGTATATATTCTGAATTAGTTTGTTGAAAGGTTGGATTCTCCGAGTAATGGAAAGCTTGTTTCTGTATGATATTGTTGTAATCCCCAAAGTTAATCAATGAGTCTTACAATTCTTGGGGGCTGCTCATGAATCTTACAAATATAACAATACTAAGCAGATTACGTAGTTTTAGTATTTGGGAAAGCTTTATACTTTACTACAAAAAAAGAGGTGCAACAACAAGTAAAGACTTGCACAACTCCTCTCGTAAGTGTTTCTGGAAGGGGTCTCGCAGGGAAAGTAAAGATTCCTTGTCCCTCCCTTGAACCTTGAAGCGAGGAAATTATTAGATATTATAACCTTTAGTCTGAAATCCTGTACACAACATTTTTGGTCTACCAACCCTTGGAATTGCTAGTTCCTGAGTTTTATCTGTAAACATATCAATATTATTATGAACCTGGGCAGGTTTGACCTATTTTCGGGGCTGCAACTTTTGAAAATCACGAGATATCCAATAATAGATTTGATCCTTATGGCCTACTCTAGTGCATCTACAGGTGTGGCAATCCTTTATTACTGTAAGGGAATTATGATCTAACCATTTCATCTCCACCACATCCACAACAAAGAAAAAAAACATGAATAAAAGAAAAAAAACATGAATAAAAGAAAAAAACAATAGATAATCAAGAAAAACACAGAACAAACCTGAAGGTATAAACATTGATTCCATTCTGAAGGCAGTGGAGACCCAATGTGAAGCTCAATACCAATATTTGACAGTTTCAATTTCTGTCCATCGACACCAATCTCATCACCATGTTTAGAATTGCCTGAATTCCAACTCCATTTACTCTTCTTGGATGTGTCTTCAAGCATCTTCTTAGATTCAAACAAATTACTTGTAAATCTAGTCCTCTTAGCCTAAGTATTCAACACAGTAGGGTAGGGTTGTGATTCATATAATGGGGCAAGGGTTTCATTTTCGGTGACCACGACCCCGGCCTTAACCTATTCTTGCCCTACTTTGTAAATTCTCTGATCCATTCTTAGGATCAGCTCCGCTTGTCTACACTGATGTCATTGCCCTCAATAAACCAAAAACTAAATGAAGCTGTAGTTCATTGCATAAAAACCCTCGTTCTGCAATAGGGCATCCACCGTTATCTCGGGTATATCTTTCTGGTCCGCGGAAGCGTTAGGCACTCTATAGCAGTTTATTAGGGGATCATGTGCCATACGTAGTGGTGTGGCTTCCAGTTGGTCATGTAGGAAAATAAACCCCCCCTTTTCTATATAATTTAGGGATGGGCACATCATATTGTATCATTCTTTCCAATACGCAGGTGCAACATATCCATAGCCAGATGATGTCTAAAGCAATAAAACAAGGATGTACGAAAGCAAGGCATATAGGCTGAATTAGATGTACTCACAGAGCTTATCATTGACAGGAGACGCTACTTGCAGCAGTAGGTGTGGATGCAATCCATGTCTAAGAAAAAGCATACGTAATACTTCTTTATTTTGTTTGCTTTTGGATTAAGCCTAGTAACCAAATCCAAGGTCACCATGA
Source organism: Pseudotsuga menziesii (assembly GCA_001517045.1). Classification (NCBI taxonomy): domain Eukaryota; kingdom Viridiplantae; phylum Streptophyta; class Pinopsida; order Pinales; family Pinaceae; genus Pseudotsuga; species Pseudotsuga menziesii. Next base: position 512,464 of record LPNX010947816.1, read on the forward strand.
CTCCATGTAAATCATATGTTATAACATTATATTTAAACCATATGGTATAATGTGGAGCCTAAACCATAAGCGCCAATGTTTAAAACATATCACAAAGGCATATTTATATCCATTAAAACCATACAAATATAATGTAAATCATATGTTATAACATTATATTGAAACCATATGGTATAATATGGTATAATGCGGAGCCTAAACCATATGCGCCAATGTTTAAAACATATCACAAAGACATATGTTTATATCCATCAAAACCATACCAATATAATGTGGATTGTTATATTATTATATGCCACATCATAAATCTTAACCATATCTTTATCCAAGGTCATGCCACGAAGAGATTGTATGCAAGCGGTAATGTCAAACTTTATGTGTTATAACCATATAACATAAAAAAATGCCATCGTTTGAACTATGGAATTATAACGTGCTAAGGTTTAAATATAGGTTATGCTGGTATAGACATAATTGTGTTTGGTTAGTTTTATTTATATTACTAAAAATGATTTTAAGTATTTTTTTAGTAATATTAATAATAAATAGAAATATTAAACAATGTTAATTTTAACTTTTGATTATTTTTTTTATTTTTTATTTTTGAAGGTATTTGGTTTTATAAAGAAAAATTGACTAGTCAACAAAAAACAAAATTTCAAAGATAACAAGAAAAATGGAAACAAATTTATGTATAAAAATATATATTATATATTTATCAAAATAGGTTGTTTTAAATTGTGTTTTTTCCAAGGTGTAAATGAAAAAATTATGGAATCTCTATTTATTGAAATATAAATTATATATTTTGTTATAATTTATTGAAATTTAGATTATTTATTTTGTTAAAATATAGCTTTTTAAATTGTTTTTCTAAATATAGAAAGAAACATGGTGGAATCTTTCTATATTAATGTTTTTTTTTTCATTGTAAAAAAATATGTAATTTGTTATTCATAAGAATCAAAATTATATCATAGTTGTTCATGTAAAATCCCCTTCAAAGTAGGATAGAAGACAATATTGAAGCCCTGGGCAAAACATTACAATATCCAAAAATAAATGAGAGGGATTCTACCCATCAACCTATAGAAAGAAAAAATGTGGAAAAGACAAAATAACTGTGAGACAAAAAAATAGTAGGGCTCGGGAGAGTTGTCATGCAGATACAACCTAAAACAGTCCAAGGTAAAACCAGAATTCAGAAACTAGAAGCAGGTAAAGCGACCTTCAGTAATCATGATTCTGTTAATTGAGTACTTACATAAGTGAAGAATACCAGTGCAGTCTCCTATCGCAAGATTTGATAGGTTTTCCGCGTCAAAATTGAACTCCCTGTATAGGTGCCTGAAGGATAAAGAAAGAAAACAATTCTTTAGGAGCCCAATCCTTTTCAACCAACAATCATAACTCAGTGACTACAAATTGGTGAGACCTATGGCCCAATCAATTATGACCTTTGATTCACCAAAAATAGAAAGCTAGAGATTTTTTTTTTTTGCCAACCATAAAAGCCCCCATAAGGCTAAAAGTTCAGAAAAAGTATTAGTGCCACTCCCAACACCCATCCTTGGCTTGAAACTATGAGAGTCATATATATGGAGGATCATGCCAGTACCACAATTTCCATCCTGCTCGGCCCCATCAAAGAATCCATATATGGTATCGGATTCCAACACCGAGGTGATTCGAATCTTTTAAACTTTTGGGGCACAATCTCAGTTCCATTACAAAAAACTTGCCACAATCTAAGAAACAAGTATACCCCCTTGCAAAGTTTAATCACTTATTCTAATGTTTGCTTCAGTTTTCCTTTGGAGTGTGTGAGGAATGTCGATGTACAAAAACCAGTGACCTTTCCAAATAGTGGCATTGCAGGAGGGTGCTCATGCTTTTCCCAGGTTGAAAGCTCAAAATGCATATGGTTATGAGCGCATAGGCTGGAGATGGTGATAATTGCAAATATAAAGTGGAAGCAGTAACTTTAGCAGCATTGAGACTTGTAAAAAACCATAACAACTGGTTATTAATTGGAGTGATGAACACAATCCACACACAATCAGAGCGGCAAGAACCATACCTTTGAAGCGCTCCAACTGGTCATTGCGAGATCCTGAACCGGCTTATTATCTGCAAAAATAGGGTATCGAGTGCAAAAACAAGGGAGCAAGGGTCGAATGATACCTTCAGCCTAGAAATACGAAGTTGACATGTTTTTTAATCCATGCATTGGATGCATTTGGTAAGTCTACGTGGAGGAGGTGCATTCGAATGGCCGGTTCTCAAGGGGATGTAGGGCTATGATGCTTCTATCTAGGTAACGATATATATGGTACTGGTTCTAGTACCTAATTCGTAATTGATGTAGGAACATAATTTTCCTTTGGAACACGCTTAACCGGGTTTGCTTCAATGGTGCAGCAGGGATAAAGATGATAAGAGAAAATTCATGCAATTGCTTTGTTGGATCTTTGAAGATCAAGGTGCATGGCACTAATATTACTAATAGAAGGTAGACAACTTTCAAAAATTACACTTCATTGCCAAATTTGCAATTTTCCATGACACAATTAAAAATGACTAACATAAATGACTAATTCATATTCTTCTAGCTAGTCATTTTTTATACCGTGACTAAATTAGTCATTTATTTTAGTCGTTTTTAACTCTGTCACTTATTATCTAGTCATATTTGTCAACTGGTGACTAAATTAGTCGTTAATTTTAGTCGTTTATAGTTGGGTCAATCAAAATTGCTCATATTTAGTAGTAAATCACTTGGAAAACCTGTGGTGACTAGAATTTTTAGTCACCTAGTAGCTAATTCCTCATTTTGTACTAGTGGATCCGGCTGACAGTAACCTGTACTATGGACAAAATAACTTAGATTTTCCTAGCAGAGGCTTCGGTAGTACTGATAACTGAAAATAAACTGGATTTAAAGTGAATTTAACATGAAATTTGAAAAACTAGGGAAAAACTTGAAAAACTTGAAATTTTAAAAATTTGTCCTAGATATCCAGTGGGATTGACCTGGTATGGTCGCCAGTTCTGTAGCAAGGATTTCTCCTTGCTACATGGGTAGGAATGGATCCCTTGTGTCTATAGGATAGAAGGGTAGGTTCCTGCATGGATAAATGTTGAAAATAAAAACGTAATGTAAATGGATAGAAACTAGACTAAGAACGGAAAGAAGAGAATAGCGAAATGATGGTGAACCCCTCTGCACACAAAGGTTAGGGTTCCACTTCCAAAGACTTGCAAACAAATTCTAAGCAATAATAAACCAAAATACCTGCAAAACAATGTTAAGAAATAAACTTGCAAATGAAATCATGGGTTATCAAGCAAAGAAAGAAAATGAACAAAACAAGAATGACAGGCTATACCTTCTTTGGTGGAAATGGGCCACCATGCCCAAGCTTATGGAAGCACCTCTCTTGGATGGGGGAGATATGGCTTAATGGAGATGGAGGAGAGGGAGTGTGGGTGGCTTGAGAGGCAAAGGTGTCTCAAGGCATCCACATGCAACATAACAGTAGGCAAGGAAGAAGTGTTTTGAGAGTGACCCCCCACCCTCCTTTTATAGATTTTTTGGGGTTTTAGGTTTTTAATCCCTTGGTCCAGGATTTAGCCCCTTTCACCCTAATTTTATATCCTTTTATGGTTTTAGCCCCTTTTTGGGGGATTTATCTCCTAGGAGAGTATTTTGGGCTCCTTTTTGGGGTTTTTAAGCCCCTTTCTTCATCCTTAGGCTATTTTGAGGGTGTGGGGGTGTAATGGAGGGTCATGAAGTGGTGTCCTTGGGTGGTGTAGGTCATAGAGAGCTTAGTGACGGATTTTTTGGGTTAACATCTCTAACCTCCAATCTCTTTATTTATTTAAACCCATGATATCTCTCTTTCCCCAAACCCCTAATCTCTAATATCTCTCTCTCTCTCTCTCTCTCTCTCTCCATTCCTCTCTGTAGAAATTTAAGCCAGCAGTAGATTAATTTCACTCACAACAATTATCAATTGATCATGCAAAATTGCTAACAATGGAGACTGAAAATGGAGCTGTAACACAAAATTATATTAACTGAGTGTACAATGGCCAACCCTGTAATAACATAGGTTTCTGAATATATAGAATACATCAATAGGTCAAATGCATAAGGAGGCATCCAAAACTAGCATAAAGCAGGCTTACCCA